>CAHIKZ030005066.1:2980000-3385000 GCA_903632075.3 Acanthosepion pharaonis
ACTATGTTGTTGAGGAGGCCCTGTAGTTTTCTTTCTGTTAACACCCAGTGGCAAGAGTGTTTCATGCTTAAATGCAAACATATATAGTATACACTGATGCATGAAACAGGCTATTACTGTTGGATGTTTATATCAATGTTCACTTTTATATTTATATACACTATCTCTGATATTGAGATCTTTAACCCATAAACATAGCATACCTTAAAACTATATATATATATATATATATATATATATATACACACACACACACATCTAATTCAACTTTTTCTAAAGTATGCAGGGATACAAATATACATATTCAATGAATATTCATAAGTTAGTTAATTTTAGTGATCAATTTGCTGACTTTTGTGAGTTTAATGCTCACTAGGTGCTCCACAACTATAGCCTTGTATCAGACTGAGCTAAGCTTACTAAAAAAACTATATTCTTGCATTTGGCAGTTATCTGTTACATGTTCAGTAACTGCAAAATTTACTTACATTGTACTTGATGCATTGGAATGTTCAGCTGGTGAAATGTCAGTAATGTGTGTTACACTATCTGAAAAAACAAAATGTTCACAACATAGTCAAGATTCATAAAAATGTAAAGTTTAGTTGTCATCTACTTGTTTTTAGATTGTAACCAATAATAAAAGCAAAAAATGTCACACTTGGAAAGTAATTATATCAGGTCCTTACATTTTTTTAAATATACAATCCTATTATTTTCTCATGTTGTGGAGAAAAACCTGTTCATCAAATTATAATTTTTTTTTAAATTCTGCATCAAAACACACTAAAACACAAGGGGTTACAGGGTGTGGAAGAATTAGGAACAGAAACATTAATAATGAGTGGGAAGAGGAAAGAGTAATCAGGGGGACACTAGATAGTGATTGATATTGCATTTAAATTTTTGCAGATTAAAGTTGGCTGGAAAGGAGTTCCACAAGTGAGAAGTGCAAGAAAAGAAACTGTTAGCAGAGAACTTACGGTTACATCTAATCAGCTCGACTGTAAATTGATGAGATCTCAATGCCAGACTAGTACTGCGCTTAAATTCATAAAGTCTAGGAACCCAAGCGAAGAGCTCATCTGAACAATTACCATGAAAGTATTTATAGAAAAGTCACAGAGAGGCAACATTATGATGGTGGGTAAGTAACTGAAGCCAAGCTGCCAGATCAGGACCAGTAATATTGCTGATTCCTCTTTGGATCATATCAAGGATATCTAGGTAACTAGCAGAGGCACTGGATCATATGTGGCAGCAATATTCTAAGCAAGGACAAATAGCAGACTTATATATATGTAATTCTGGAGAGAAAAATTGCCTTGCATGACAGTGAACCAACCTTCTGAGCAGCTGACCTAGCAATAGATTCAATATAGTCTTTCCACTTTTTTTCTGGAAAAGAGCCAGGAAAAACATCTGGTTTGAATTGGCCACCCAGAAGAAATATATCCATACAAAAAAAGAGATTACCACCTAAGATTGGGACGGGTTTGTTCATTTTAATTTATGTGACATTTGTCAAAATTTTTATGGCTGACATTATTTTGGATTCTTTTGGATACCTCACCTGCAAGATGCAGGACTCCGTATAAGCTGGAGGTTTGGACAACTTGACGAATTTTGCTACAGGAATCCACATAGTTTACTGAGACCTACTGACCAAGACCTTGTGCCAGCCAAAACCCAGAACTTAGAAATTTAAATTACTACTAACACAGACTGTAAGCTCCAAAAGGGGATCACAGTGTCATATGATTATAATGTAAGTGGGAAGGGTTAAAACCACTGTATACAACAAATCATATATAAACTACATTGTTGTTACATTTATAACCAGAGTTGATTTTTTATTCCAAAGAATTCTTTTTTTGTGTAGTTCCTTGCCATTGACTAGTTCTTTGCTTCAGTTTACTTCATCAGTGGTTGTTTGTTTGGTTTTATGGCATATCAACCTCAGTGTGTCATTTAATTTTACTTCATCAATGATTTTCTCACTCCCTGAGATCAAAAACACAATTTGGCAGAGGAGTGAAGGAGACAAATGCCAGCTAGATCAAGTATACCTATACTCATCAATACAATACCAGCAATGTGTTAATAAGTGAGGAGTCAGCTAGATGGTAACCATAGTGGTCAGAAGGAACCTGAAGATCAACATGGGAGATGGGTTACAAAATGGTTACAACCTTTGTCTATTTTTTTACTCATATGATATTAGGCACAAGCTTTATCATAAGCAATTATCTCTCTTGACTTGGAAGTTTAGTTCAACAAGTTCAAATTTTAAATCCCATCTTATGATTAATGTCCAAGAATGACACTAAGAACATTGTTGGTGTCAAAATCTACAGATATTCTAGAGTAGCTTGACCAATAGGTTCTTCCTTGTTCTTATACATATTTACTTGATGTTTTGCTTCTCACTAATATGAAAACCGATTCAAATTAATTCAATTTCCCTCTGTTATGGCTTTCTTCAATTCGCCACCCATTTCCACAGACACTTAGCGACCAATCTCTTTCAATATGTGACCTTTCTCCCCCCTCTCTTTTGATATGTAATAGCCGTCACTGAATGCAGAGATAATTAGGTTAAACTGATGATCATGACAACAGATGGAAGCCAAAGCTAAAAATAGATTCTCATACACATGATTAATCATGTGACCAGATACAAACGATCAAGCGGGAAAGGTCGACAGAATTCAGTTAGGTGATAAATCTTGAAGGAAACGGATTGTATATTAAATTCTCATATGAATTGACTTTCTGAATTGAAGCAAAGGAATGATGACCCCTAAACTCACATGAAACTCCAATACAGATATAAATGGAGACAAGTCTTAAATGGTCAATTCGTCCTTCACTTGTTACAGTCAAGCAAGGGAGATTGCACGGCAAGAGACAAACTCCATTTTAACTTAACATTATGCAGCTTGCATTAAGGATACAGGAGAATGGCAAACATGACCATCAACTAAGAAATGCATATATAATTAATTGGATGAAGGATCCGAAACATGAATTTTGTACAGCTAAACCTGTGACTTACACTGCATTGAATCATCATAACCAAATGTACAATTTCTGCACTACCAAAACTAAATGACTGGATAATTAACATAACGTTGAAGTAAGAAGAATAGGTCAAAGGACACTGCTACTTTAGTGAATGAACTGGTTTGAAATTAAGAGACAAAGAGAATCATAAGAGAGAGAGAAGGGAAAAGAGAAAAACTTATTTTATTTCAGACGAAAAACTGAAGCTAAGTTTTTGTTTAAACTTTTGCTCTCATAAAAAAATGTATACACCTTTCCATGCAGAAATATATAGCACACATCTTTCCACGCATTCTCATGTTTTTATATCTTGTTAATTGGTATATTGGTATTTGGTCACTGTTGGTTATTGTTCTGAAATCATGTATTTGACTCTGCACTGAATCCTTCAACTGTGGAGTGATAAACCTGGGTGCCTTTTAGATGACAAGTTGTTTGTTTTTTTTTTATCTTTTTAAAGTCTGTGTTGTGGTAATTGGTTGTAACACCTCCAATGTAACTTTGGGTTCTAAGTTGGATTTTGATTTATCTTTCTATATATATATATATATATATATATATATATATATATATATATATATATATATATATATATATATGTCATTTTATTGTGAATTAATTTTTCAACTGATATCTTAGTTTCAGTTGTTTTTTTTTTTTTTTTTTTATCGTAACTGATTGTCATTCTATGGCTTTTATTAAGTTATGTAAAATGAAAATGAAGAATCCCCCCTCCCTTGAAAACCTCCTATCTTCTGCAGGAAGCCTGTCTTGACATTACATGACCTAACTAGCAAGGCAACTGTTATGTTTTTTAAGTGAATTTCAAAGACAATATTTAGATATTTGTACATATGTAGTTGAATAAATTTATGTGCCATTTTTGTTCCACTATCTCAGACTAGTTCATCACTAAAAAGCCACCAAGTTCTAAGTGATTTTTACAGGCTTTCAGAGAATTGAAGTTCATCTCATTGAGAAAATTTTTGACTAAATAAGAGGTAATACAAAGGTGCAAGTTTAGGTGGGTACAGAGAGTGTAGTAAGGACAACCCAGCCAAGCTGTACCAATTTCTGTCAATGTCCTGATGGATGACAACTCTTTTGATAGGCTAATTCAGGATATTTTTCATTGATTACTGTCTTCAATTGGTCAATTTGGGAACAGCAGTTATCTGCATTCAATGTTTGATTTTGTGGAAGGAGCTCACAATACCCTTCCAATCCCATTAGATGCACAGTATCACCATCATTGGATGCAGACCAGCTTTAAGAATGGTTAACAATGTCACATTCAAGTTTTTCCCCAGGACCTTTTTCATTCCACATTGTTATAAAGAATCCACTTGAGCAGAGAAATGCAGATGGAAATATGGTCCATTTAATTTTTTTCCTGTTAAATCAGAAACCCAAACATTATATCCAAATGTTTTGAGATGCCTTACAATGCTAATATGGGAAGTGTGGAGGATCTCTGCAATATTGCCTGTCATATGACCTGGCAGCATTTCAATGTGGTTATCATCAACAACTGCAGACTTACTTGAAGATTCTCATTCTTCCAGATCAAAATTCCAACTTCTGAATCAAACAAATCACTTACAAACAGTACTCTCAGCTATGGCACCATCTCCATAAATGACACATATCTTTTTTGCTGTTTTTACAGCATTTAACCCTTTCCAGAAATAAAAGCACATCGTGATGTAAATGCATCTTATTTTCCTCCATTTTACACAATTAATGTAAAAACATTAAAATTCACAATCCACACATGAACTTTAGAAAAACTATGATTGATTTGTTTTTACAGCTTATCAATTTTTTGCAGGTTATTTAAAACCAGAAAATATTTTTACATTGCAAGAATTTTTTTGAGATAATAATGATTTAGTGATACAAATCTGACTAATTAACCCATAGCAGGGAAGAGAAGAGGTGGATTCATACCTTTCTCAAGGATATTTGCATGTAAGTCATATGAAATTGGAACTCTGCTCTCCTATTTCCAATTCTGAGCTGTCATCCATTACATAACCTGCAGATCCAAGTTTACAGCACCTGGTATTCCGAAGCAGTCATCCACCCAGGTGCTGACCAGGCTTAGCATTACTTAACTTTAATGATCATACAAGAACTGGTATTTCAAAGTGATATGGCCATAAGCCAAAAACTCTATGAACTTTTATTCCAACCCACTAGATGGCTGTATGGTTAGATTTGAATGAATGATACTGCAATACTCTGTGGCTTAGACAGTCATGCAGCTGACTTAAGACTGGCTTATTCTATATTTTCAATTTGTGTTGTAAGTGGTGCAACTGAAATTAAGATGAAAGTGATAAATTTATTTTAAAATATATTTTTGGCCTTTTAACAACAGGAAAGTCAACTGGCTTATTTTCAACAAAACTACATTATTTAGCCAACTCTTTTGTTTGACATGTAATGGGCAATTGCTAAAAAGAAAAAAAATAGTTGCTTACTCCTCTGTTCATGTATTATGTAGAAGAAAGATGAGTCTTACCCGTATCACAGATTCTGTCCTTATCTTGCGATAATAAATACAGATTTCTGACCCACAATTCAGCTTGTCCATCTGGGTCAGCCAAGAGTGGCCACAGGGTACGAAAATTCCATTTGCACATGTTTATTATGCAGGCATTCTGCAAAGATCTAGAGTCCACTGGGTAATTTTTCATTCGCCATTCACTTAATTCATCGTAACTGCTAAGAACTTTCAACAGTTGGAAATTTTTTCGAATTGTCAGAACCTTTCCTGTCTCATCCTCATTGTCCGAATCATAATCCATTATATCATCCAGATTCTCAGTATTAGCTTCTGTCATTAAGCCAGATGAGTAATTAAATTCTGTTTGGGACACTTTCCCTTCATAAGCCTTGACAAAAGCACAAAGATCAGAATCAGAATTCTCAGTAGTGTTCCACTGGCTGCTGTGTTTGGATGATTTTGTATACATTTTAGGATACAAGTTGGAAGCCATTACATCTGTAAATGACTCCTGTTCAAAATGTTCTAACCATTCATCTAATAATTTTTTCCGGCTTTGATCATCCAAAGGACCACAGTAGCAGATATAAGCAGCAGCTAAGAGACCATCACCAATGGCAGTTGCAATATTTTGTTTAGCATGGTTCACTTCTTTTTTCCACAGCTTGTGTTGACCAGAAATGTTGCCCATCAAGTGAGATGCATCAGCTACTTTCTTCTCAAAGTTCTACAAAAAAAAAAAAAGAATATAATGAAAGCAATTGTATTGATCACTCTCTCTCTCTCACACATATATACATATATAATTTCAGTATATGTGAAGAATTAATCTTCAACACTGATCTAGAGATTTTAATAATTTTTAATTATTAGAGTAATCTTCTTTTGAATTAAAAGAAATGAAATTACAAAAATATGTTGTGAACAACTTTACACAAAATGTTTTGTGTATCCTTTTTTAAAAAGTACAACCGAATACATTGTGTTAGTATAGTTTAAACCATAAATGCATTTATATGTGTACAGATGTATGAGACAGGTCTAGTGTGTATGAATTCTAGTTGCAGATCTCATGAGCTAGACTCTACTGTTCCATGTGTGTGGATGTATAGATCACAAGTTTACATTGTCCGCACTGTGTGTATAAATTCTAGCTGTAGACTGTATGAAAGAAGACAGGAAATTATGTCTATTACTGTTGACACATGTAAACAAGTTAACTGAATGTTGTCATTGCTAAACATAATTTTCGTAATGTTGAATATTCAAAACAAAATAAATGAAAGATGTGAGTAATTAATGGTGAGAATTTCATGTTTCATTTGTGCAACAAATAACCGCACAAACAACCATGGTCAGTTTTGTGATGTCAACGAACACCTGTTTGACCCTTTTGTAATGTCAACGAATACTCATTGTCACTTTCATAATGCTCATTGTAGTAGTTTTCACAACACATATGACCTAAAAAAATCCCTAATCACCTTTACAATTACTGCTACATTGGTCCAGTCAGTAGGCAGACAACATACACCTCATCCCTATTGCTTTTTGCTTGACTCTTTCCTTCTCTCAGGCACCATTACATTTGGCTTTATCTCAATCGGCAGACATCAAGAAAAAAATTTTTTTTTCAAAATGATAACTCCATTTTCAATTTTAAACAATACGGTTTCTCCTAGGTTAAATAAATAAAGTATGAAATAACTCCAAAGGTGACTGACCTTTTTCACTCTTCAAAGATGTAACTTGGAGAAAACTAAGAAATCTGCAAGTATGATTTAATAATACATGGAGATATCTGCATCTGAGTGAAAAATCAGCAGATATCTTAACCCTTTGAGCCCTGACACCTGCTTTACTGGTGCTAGAGAAAGATGATGTATTGCCAAGCCATTGGTTGAACAGTGGCAGGGAAAATGACTTAATGCCTAGTCTCTGGTTAAAGAGTGGGTAAACATTTGTAACTATTTTTATATCTACTGTGAAACATTACATACCAATTATTTGTGAATTTTGATTCAGGAGCTCAGGAGGCAGAAGGGTTAAAATTGTAGAGGAACATGGAGCTCAAAGGGTTAAAGTTCTTGTATTTGACTTGCAGTAGCAATTTCACAACATCAGCTCAACAACTTCCCCAAATGCTGCTTCTGTTAAAATTTTGTACACCAACATCATCCATGCACAGCAAACAAACAAGGACTTCCAAACAAAATCAATCCAACATGGAGAACTGGAAAACAAAATTTTAATACCAAATGCTGAACTTTCTTTCTACACTACTGACACATCTTCCAGAGTGTGCTACATTATACAATGCCCTTATGACACAGCACTTTACACAAGTACATTTTCATCAGCATGTTTAAACACACACATCTCAACCACACTGTCCGACACCTTTCCTTTTCAGTATATCAAGAGAAAAAACAAACCTACACACTTTATGTACATATGGGCAGAATAAAATTCTACCCATCTGGAGGAGAGTGTTGTGGAGATAACTTTGCATTCCTAATAAAAAAAAAAAAAAACTACTACAGAATGCTTTTTGAACCTATAAATACACTGCAATATTTTCTATCATTCTCTTTTTTCTATTTTCCTTAGACATGCTAGGATATACATCTATCATGATGGTGTGTTTACCAATGGGAAACGCACACATACATACGACTACATTTTCTCATTGTATTGTCACTCACAACAATGTAACTATTTGTCTTGTTAATAGTACATTACCATTTGTTTGTGAATGTGTATATATATATATATATATATATATATATATATATATATATATATATATATGTTGGTTTTGTATCTTATTACCCAGACACACATACAAGTCTATGATTTTTGTTGTGGGATAAACATTCTAAGAGTACCATGCTGTAACACTTGGCATTCATGCTGGAAGCTGCAATATGAACACTTCAGAGTGTTTGGGTGTCAATTTGAGGACAGTGTAGAGGATTTAGAAAGAATTGTAGGAGTCTAATGGTGATTATGAAAGTGTTTAGAATGATCTCTAGTGATGGTGACATTATGCCTCCATTCATCTTCCCATATAATTGATTATTATTTGTTGGGTGTAGTTGAGTGAGAGATCAACGAAACTCCTTGTAACACCAAAGATGAACTGAAGGCAAACATCATGGCAGCATTCACAAACTTAAACAAGGTGACTGTCCAGAAGAGTTGCAAGAGATTCCGAAGTCATCTGGAGGCCATAGTTGAAGCCATTGGAAATTTTATTGAATAAATTTTCTCTTTAATATTTCAAGATATTTTTGTGTAATTTTGGTAAATATAAATGTTAAAATGAAATGTTAGTGTTATTTTCCTTTTTGTGTAATTTTAGGCAATTTATCCATTGTACCATATATATATATATATATATATTATGAAATGAACAAAGTCTGACAATTATTTTTAAGACATTTTTATGTTTATACATTCTTTTTATAGGTACAAATATTTAAGTAAATGCTTTGTTTATAATAAACAGTATTAAACAACATTTACTGGCCTGCATGTCTGAGAAATTTTCATAGAAAATATTCGTTCTCTGACAGGATTCGAACCTATATTCTATACAGAACTGTCATTAACTGATCAAGCCACAGAGAATCATTCGATTAGCAAGTTTAAAGGCAGTAAATTTGACCTTGCTAATTGAATGATTCTCTGTGGCTTGATCTATTAAGAGCATGTCAGACTAAATGACAGTTCCGTATAGGATACAGGTTCGAATCCTGTTGGAGAATGAATATTTTCTATGAAAATTTCTCAGACATTCTGGCCAGTAAATGTTGTTTATTACTGTTTATTATAAACAGAGCATTTATTTAAATATTTGTATCTATAAAAAGAATGTATAAACATAAAAATGTCTTAAATATATTTTAAATAAGCAACATTCATCATAAAATGAGGAAGTAGCTTCTAATGAGATTTGAACTTGAATCTTTTATATTTGGGAACTTATCTGATATGTATAACATTCTTACTAATTTGGTCACAGACTAACAGGTGTAATTCAAATCTAGTCATGTAACTAAATCTTTCTCATCTGATTTTTCCATTTGAAATAATCATCGGTTTCCAACATCAGATGAAATACTTACAAACAACTGGAATGGCATTTGTAAGGGAATGAGAGATCTTTATTCATGAGCCAGGTACAATATCATTGATAATCCTTCAGAGACCATTTTCTAAGGGAGCACATATAGGGAAAACAGGAAAAGGAGACACACAGCTAGATGAAGGGAGACAACTTAATAATACAACATCTCTCTTCTCAAGAGGAATTGAAGGGATTGGGTGGGATGACTTTTATATGTCCTTGACAGACTCTAAATGTTGTATGTGCTTTTTGCTAATTTCAACCATTGTGTACATATATATGTATTTGTTTATTTATCTTCTTTTTTTTCTTTTGTAGTGTGGGAGTGAATAGAGGTTACATATCAGATATTTGTTTGGATTTGTATATTTGCTCACTTCTATTTATGTTTATGGTATGTGTAATGGTGGTGTGTCAGATGATCACCTTGATACTGATGGAGTGCACCCATGCTACATTGAAGTACTGGCTCTAATAGTCTACAACCACTAAGAAGTTTTTTCCTGTTTCACTCAAATAGATCAGTGGCTACTGCTTGTCAAAGGTAATCAAAGACTGGATGCGGTTGTTGGGGTTCTCTTGGGTTGGAATTCTGCAGAGCCATGTAGTCGGGGCACTTAAATACAAAGTTATGTATGCCAGCGGAGATCCCAGGCCAAAATTATTATAGAATGAGCTCCTTTCAGGGTCCTCTCAATGCCAGTATGTCCTATGTGTAGATGCTCTAACATCAGTGTCTAAATTGCTTTCAGAATCAGGATTTTATGGCCTTTGATTATTAGGCCCTCTATGTAGGTTAATTTGTCATGGAGGTTCCAGTATTCTTTGACCTGGGGGTGACATGATTTCCTTTGCTCAGGCTACCCATCTTGGATAAACAATGGGCTTGAAGTCCTTGGTCACATTGGGTAACACTTTTGATATCCTCTATCTTTTGATTAGAGACTGGTAGTTGCTTCATTAGGTGGTGTATGTTGTTCTCCATTCCTTTGGAGTACTTATGGTAGAAATTTGGCATAAACTTTCTTGACAGAGCATAAGTTATAGGTATCTTGTTTTCTGGGAGATGTATGATCTCTAAGCTGTAGTTGTCTAGCTGGAACAGTACACTCTGCAACTGATGAGAAGCAGAATGATGGGATTTTTTGAAGATCAGCATTAAGGTTTGTGGTCAGACTCTATGGTGATATTGTGGCCATATATGTAGCGGTGGTATCTATTGTACCCAAATAGGATCACAAAAAGATCTTTCTCAATCTGTGCATAGTTTCTCTCACTTTGTGTGAGTGATTTTGATGCATACACAATTGGTTTGTCCTCCTGTAGGAGTGTAACATCTAAGCCATTTTTAGAGGTGTTATTTTAGAGAGTTGTTGGTTTGGAAGGGTCAAAGTAGGTAAAGGCATGACTCTAGTTTGGAGTAAGGATTGCCTTTAGTCATTCAAAAGTCCCATCTTGGGGATCATCCTATGTGAAGTAAGAGTACTTTACTTGCAGTTGGCACATATGGATGATGATGATAATTGTTTGTCCCTTGGTAGGTGCTGGCATATCTTGTATCACTGAAACCTTGTCAGGGTCTGGTTTGGTTCAATCTGGGTGCCTGAATATTTAATTCTAGGAACTGCAACTTGTAGTTTGTCAACATTCGGTTTAATCCCTGTCTTGCTCTTTTGTTATGTCAAGTGTCAGATTCTGACTCCAAATGAAATACTTATAAACAACCAGAATGGCATATGCAAGGAAAAGTGAGATCTTTATTCATGAGCCGGTTACAATATAATTGATAATCATTCAGATACTGTTTTCTAAGGGAGCACATGTGTAAAAACAGGAAAATGGGACAACTAGATAAAATGGGACAACTTAATAATACAACTGGGCATAATATTTTTAAGTTGTCTAAGTTTCTTAAAGTATTTTATGTCTACCACAATGATCTCTAAATATAAACAAAAAATATGGAGAAAATCAGATGAGAGAGGTGTGGCTATATGATTAAATTATCTCTCAGAAGCTACTTCTTTTATGCGTTGTATCTCTTCAGGATGTAGATGTTCACGGATCTCCACAGCTTCCTGCCCGTTGAAGCTCTAAGCAACATTTCTTCCCTTACAATCTTTCTCTCCTTACTTTGCTATTCATTTATAGTCTCTTTTTGATTGTAAATATAAGTATCCTTTTCATTTCCATTTTCCTTAAAACTTCCTTATTGCTCACATACTCTGTCTATAGTATTCTCTGTATTGTGCTGTGGAAGTACATTTCTGTTGCCTCTTCTTCATCTGTGATAGAACTGTCCAACATTCACTGTCATATAGGAGGATAGATGTTACATAGCGATTCGGCACTCTTTCTTTTATTTTGAATGTATTTCTGTGCCACATTTTTGTTATCTGTTCCAATTTGTAGTTCATACCTTGAGCTGTCCCTATTGCTGACAACGATATATTCTGTCTTATTACTGTGATAAGAGTCTTCAATCTATACTGATTACTTATTGGTATATAGAATGTAAAATAACACATCTTGCAACAAGAAGAAACTAATTGAAATTAATAACTAAAACTGAGCTATTGCTTCACCTCAAATCTTGGAGGCAATCTGTGTATCCATTAAAACCTACAGAAATTATTATATAACTTTGTGAACATTAACAGCTAATAAGGTGATTATATTTAATACTTACATTGCATATAGTAGAGCTTTCCTAATGCTTTGCATTGGCAACACACATTTTTTTTTTGTTAGTCAAGTCATATATGTAATTCAAAATATATTTAAGAAAAAATAATTCAGTGAAAAAGTATGTTAATTAAAGAAAGGATAGATGTACTTAATGTCATTAAAATGTCACAATAAAAAATTATTTCAGTGTTCAAAATTGGGTTATTTTCCTTGGACTGCTAGAGACATCAAAGAATTCATATTTTGCAACATTTGTTTTAATGATGGGGAAAATTAGAGGAAAATGACAGGGTAAAGATTAGAAGAGAAGAGAATAAAATACAAAAGCAGATGAAGAGGATAAAAAGGAAAATAAAGAACAAAATATAGAAGAAATGAAATTGAGGAAAAATAAAAAGCAAGAATGAAAACATTTTACCTGAGAAAATCAGAAAAAAAAAATTGCCCAGAAAAAAAACTTATTGATTACCTGAATTTGTTTTTCTAAAGCTTTTGCATTTTTCATGGATTCCTTACACATTTTGACATGCTTTTCCAGAGCATTCTTACAAAATTTGGTTTCTTTACGTAACTTTCCTAAAGTCACATTGGCCTAAGAAAGAAAATAACAAAACATTAAAGATGGAGAAAAAAAAAATTGATGTTAAAGAAACTGAAAATATTGCTGCTATTGCATGAATCTGGATCAACGTCTTCATCTTTGATAATATTTTGATTGACACATTTTCTGACCTTCCTTATGTGTATGTTGAATTTAATAACCTCCAAGAGTTTTGAATGACAACGTTTATTTCAATCAGTTGAGTCTCTTTCTATCCTATTGGTGATATGTCCAGTGTTTGTATGCCTTGAACTCAGAACTTTCAAACTAGGCTAGAACAGTCTGAAAAAATTTGGTGATTCCTTGATGTATTGAATTCTAAGGAACAACAACAAAGGAACTGATCACTTAATGGAAAATTCAGTGTGATACCAAATTAAAGTCCTTTTAAGAGAAAAAATACAGAATTGTATTCTTGGTCAGGATATTTCATGTGAGACCAAAGGAGGTTAAAAAAAAAAAAAAAAAAAATGGTGAGTTAATAGAGTTTTTAAATTATTTAAAGGTTAGTATACCAGGTGAATTAGGATCAAAATCAAATGAGTATAGTGATTAAAAAAAATCATCAGTCTACTTAAAGAGATGTACTTTCCCAGTGGACAGAAAATCAAATCAGTTACACCATGACACTTAGTGATTGTTACTGAAAAATACTGTGAATGTCTTTACAAAATTTATATTGCCTACTGTTAATATATGCATATATTTTTAAGAGGCCATGAAATATTGGTCCCTGCTGTTTGTGTTATAAGCTAATTAGTGTTATATCCAAACTATCATAAACATATAATAGCATAGAATGCAATCTGGCTTATTGCAATATCACATTGAAACACTGGTCCATCTGATCACTAAAATTAAGTAATGTCAAGCATGGTCAATACCTAGATAGGTGATTGATCAGGAATACCAGGTGTTGTAAGTGTGAATTTACAGGTGGTGTAATGGATAATAGTTTGGAAATGTTAATTGGAGAGCCAACTTCCAATTCCAGTTGGAATTTTTATATTCACTTATGCACAAATACCCTTAGGAAAGGTATGAATTAACCTCTTCTCCCCCAGCTATGGATTAATTAGTAAGACTTGTATCACTAAAACAATTATTATCTCCAACAAAAAAAAATTTTGTATAAGATATTTGGATTTTGGGATTAAATAACCCATAGAGGTTGATATGATGTTAAATAAAAATGACCAACAAGCAATACAACCAGTTTTCTGGTGCATATTTTATTATATTGTGTGTTGTGGGGGTGTTGTTTGCTTAACCTGTACTGCAGAATATTTGACTAAAACCATATAAAGTCATTGTCAGTGTCTTTATGGTCATTTATTTTCCAGAAATGGCAATTTCCTATTTTGCCTAGAACTGGCCAGCACAGCCAGCCAACAATGTTATAATAATGCAGTAGTGAATGTGTTAATCTCTAATACAAAAGTCATCTTTAAAGAAAAAAGTGCTAATTTACATTTAGGATGGTCATTAGAATATACACAAAGAAACAAACAACAAATCATTTCATTCTAATAGCAATTTAACTAAAATAATTTTAATGAAGTTCAAGAGTGATAAAGTAAGGAGTCACTCAAATTCAAATATTTTGTTACTTTGAAAATCAGTGTGAGTCACTGAGTTTTCAATTCCTGTTGACTATGATGGAAGAATATTTCATTTGTGGAAGGAAGAGGTGCACACAATGAATTTGGATTTAACTTGAATTATTTCAGGTTAACTCAGATGGAGTAAATCATATTTTTAATAAGTGATCGAAAAAAAGTTGAAAAAAAAAATATTAATCTCATGATTTGAACATTAAAGTTTCCTTATAATAAAATAACAATGAAAAAGAAAAAGATAAAAAGTCATAACCTTGGTTAATTTGCTCTCTAATTCCTTCAGTTTTTGCTTCATAGGTTGATTTCTGCGAGTAATAGTTGCATATCGATAAACAGAGAAAATCCATTGGCAAACAGATAAAGCAGCCATGCTGTAAATCTTCATGGTTTGGAGTTTCAAATCTGAATTTACAATGTATTTCTGCAGTGCATAGTATTGTTCATCACTTAAATCATTTTTGTTGTAATAAATAATGTTGTTCATAAAGTTAGAGTCAGACATTAAACTCATTCCTTCTTCCCAGCTGGAAAATAAATTGAATAAAAAGAATGACTGGTCAAATTTTGCAGACATTGACATAGAATATAAACTCAATGTTTCTTATTGAAATTTATCCCTCTATTATTTTACATGAAGAGCCACATCTCAAGTGAGAAAAAAAAGCACAGAAATAGAAATTACTGATAAGGATAATTGATCAAAGAAAAGAATCCATTTTCAAAATCACATGTTATAGTGAAATGGAAATACTATAATAGAACAATATTTAATATAAGAATGCAGTAAAAGAATAAATTTAAAGAATATGGCAAGAGTTGATATGTTTGGGTTAGTTTGTGGCTATTTATGGTATTTCATTATACATGTATGAGTAAATAAAAGTCAATTCCATATCCAGAAATATCTGCAATGAGAAAAGAATAACAGTCATAAAAACTTTATGAGTTTTTAAGGAAGAATAAATAAAAAAAAATCCGATGTGTTTTTGGCTTTTAAAAGTTTTCAGCATAACCTTCTGTTAGTAAATCGGGATGAATCGGAGTCATCAGAAAATTATAGTTGAAATTTGAATTTCAACTATAATTTTCTGATGAATCATTATATTTCACAAAGGAAGGGAGGTAACTAGTACAAATAAAGGCAATACCTATAAAAGGCCAGGCAGCCATGTAACTAAGGTAACATGATTGGGGGCAGACATGTAGAAACCTAAATGACAATTTAGTCTTTTTAAAAAGAAATCTTTACTTTTTTACCATTGCATTAACTTAAATTTATTATTTAGGATACTGAAGTAAGTATAAGGTGAATTTATTTTATTTTCATATTTTAACAGATTTTAAAAAAAAAAAAAAAAAGCAATTCAATGTAGAATTAACAAAAACTTGTCATTAAGAATTTTATTACAAAGTTGATTTTTTCTCTATGATATTGTTCTTCATAAAAATGAATATATTGATTATAAAATTTAGTTTTTTTATTAATAATTTGATCTTCTTTCTAACAGGTACTTAAATAGTGTTGAATTTTAATTTTATCTTCCTTTCTAAAAAGACCAAAAATGCAACTTTTCTACTCTGCTAATGTTATTAAGAATGTTAATGTTGTAATTAAATTCAATTTTATATTTTACAACTGTTGTTTAAGATATATAACAAAATTGTAAGAGATGAAAATATATTTTTGAAGTACAGTTGAATTATTTTGAACTATGAAAGTCATTAAAAATGTTATTATTCAGAATTTTGTTACATTTTTTTCCATGACAATGAACATATATTGATTATAAAATTTATTTTTCCAAGTAGTTTTTGTTCTTTCTCACCTATTTATCATTTTTTTTTTTTAATTGGTTGAATTTTAATTTCCCCATCTTTTGTAAACAGATGAAATATGTAACTTTTTCTTTTTCCTCCCATGAAAATTTACCAATAGAAGACAATGATTCTGCTTTCCCTCCAGAGGCCAATGTACTGATGATGAACGGGGCAATGCTGATGACATAGGTATTCATAGTTGGGATAATAATGTTCTTAAACAGAAAATCAACATCTACCAGGTGTTAAAAAAAAATCTCTAAATAAACCTTTCCAAAACAGAAACTATGATCTGGAATTAGAATGAAAGCAGTGATGTCATGTGCACTGAATCTATCATAAAAATTCAGGATGTTGAATTAATAAATACCTAAATACTACAAATGGATCAGTTATAACAAATTTAATATAGGAGAAAAGGAAATTGAACATAGAATGTACTGTGTCAGGGTAGTTTCACCCAACACTGCAAATTGCTACAAGACCAAAACATCAACCTGAAAACCATAGTCATGATCTTAGTTTCATCAGATTGAAACTTTTATATGGATGTCATGCAGGTGCCAAATCCATTCAGAAATATGTAAACTGTCATCTGTATACAAGTGCTTTCTAAGATCAATGGTGAAAAATGGCTTTGAGGGTCTTGGCAAAGATCATCCTTCTTTGAACATTGTGGACTGGCACTATAGAATTACAAAAAAAAAAGAAAAAAAAAGCGACTATACCAAATAACAGAAACACCAACACAGATGACTACCAACAGCAGCAACAACTAAAATGGATAGCACATGTAATTTGAACAGAAAATGATGACAAAATGAAGATGTTGACATTCCACACTACTTCAAATAAAAAGTTAGGAAAGAAACTCATCAGTACTGGAAAGAGTGATAACAGCTACTGGACTTGACAAACCTATTTTCCTGAAAAATTATTTTAAAAGAAAGATTTTATAAATTTTAACTGAAAGCAGTAGTAACTGCTCAGTCAATAAATGTCAAATGTTTCCTTGTTGGGAAATGGCTAATATTATCATTAGATGCTATAAATCAAACAATTAGCAGTTCATCCAGTTTTGATTTTTTTTTCACTGAAGAAAGTATTCCAATTTTTTTAATTAAAATTTTTGGAAACCTGGTTTGAATGCTATTATGTTGACATACACACACACACACACACACACATTTTTTTGTTTCTTTTTCAAAAAATCAAATGTTAATATTTAGCATTGGTAAAGCAAATCATTAAGCTTAAAGATTAATAATAATAAAGTTTTAAAAAGAACATATCAATATCATGTCACCACAAAATATTGGGATAAAACTTTGATTCTGATATTATCAGAACATTACAATAAATTTCTCAAATCATGAACCAATTTTTTTTTTATTGAATATTTTCACAAACTCTATGCTTATCAACAAAAAACACCAAAGTTTAGAGAGAAATAGGCCCACTAAATGATGCAAGTGTGGCATAATAGGTAAAGAGGTAATGTAGGTGTGACAACCTGGAGATATGGGCAGGATTTAGCACCATTTAACAATAGAATGTTTGTAGGAGCCAGAAAAATGAGGTACTATTTCTGAGGTGACAATTGTTCTGAGTTATTCTCAAACAACAATACCAAGAATATACCAAAAAATATAAGAGTTCCAGAAAAATATAAATGGCATTTGAAACTGCAGATGCATTAAGGTAATGTAAAAATGATTTATGATTGACAAAGGAAAACATGGCATCAAATTATGTCCCAAATGAAAATCAATAAATAACATCAATTAAGATGTTATGTTTTTTAAAGGAAAAAAAGAGATAAGTTTAAAAGAAATTCAGCAATTTCATGTTGAACAACCTAATAACCACTAAAAGTTCACTAATGAATTTTTCAAGGCTTTAGAAAATGTAAACTGGAGTGTTCTTACGTTACTGGTCTTCCAAAAAGGAGACAGATAGCACCAAGCAGTTTTTTGATAGGTTCAGGTGGTTGACGGTATTTTTTGACCTCATACCAAGCAATTTTGTCAACTGATTTGAGATTATTCAAAGCTGCTCTGTATTCAGGCTCTACCTGAAATTAAAAAAAAAAAATTTTATATTCCACAATAACATTTCTAAAAATAATATTATATTATTCAAATATTTAAAACGTTGTGAATGATGAGCAAAAACTCTTTTATATATCATTATGACATACTAGTAACTAGATAGCTGGGATCTACTTGTGTCTGACAAGGAAAATTTAATCAATTTTACTTAGCTGTCACTTGTTTGGCACTTCCTAAAATTGAGGATGAATGATAACTTTTAAAGTTAACTCATGAATAAATTAATGATTCCCTAAAGAAGGGTATGTATGGGTATTGGTGCAGAAAGTGGAAATGGCAAGTGAAGTTCAAATTCTGGACAAGTCTGTTGCATTCACTTTCACACAAATGTTCTTGAGAAAAGCAGGAATCCTTCACCACCCAGGTTAAATAGTAAAGTAGACTGGGTTTTTAACCTTGGTTGGTAATTAGTATATGTGAAGGACAACTCTGAATTCAAAACTAGTCTGAAGAAAGATGGGCTCTGTCAGACCATTTTGCCCTAGACACACCTACTGCTGCTATGGTTGCAGTACATGTGTTGTACCTATGAGCCTTATGGGCTATGGAGATTTGTGACAGTGAAAGAAAAACCTTTAAATAATAAACCCCTTGGTATGAATAAGACAGCAAAAAACTATGGGATTAGATGATCATCAAACCCTCAGTAAATGGAAATGAGTAGAAAATAGTGGATGAGAATTTGCATACAAATGCAATATGTAACATTCAGAGGTCAATTTCTATTTTATTTTCCTGCATATTCGTTTTCCAGGCTGACTTCAAAAAACAGAACACTAAGAAAACACAACTTTTGCATCTGTGTTTAAACATTATAGAGTTTTGGATCTACTACTAAAAAATTAAATAAAAGCTCTGATACTCTTCTAAATCATTTTCACTTCACATATCTTGGTAAGCAGATTTAAATAGCAAAAGATTTGCAGCAGCCCACAACAAGACTACTTATATACTTATAATGGCTGTTGGCTCTCTGAGATCTTTTGGCAACAGCAGTAACTTGATAATTGCTTTGCAAAAATGTTATACATTACTAAACGAAAACATTTAGACATTTATCCATAAGTGGAGAGTGGGTGTTTATTAGTCACAAAGAAAAAAAAAAAAAAGTAATCAGCACTGGGTGAACAACTTATATTGATAACTAGGAAAGACCTTGATATAAGGAAAGTGAAATTTGGTTCTGTTACCTCAATAAACATTTTCTTTTGAACTTCCATCATTTTTTTCTTAAGTCTTTGTAGTTTGGAAATTCTTGAATCCTGTTCCTTGTTGAGTTCCAGGAGCTGAAAAATAAAAATGTTTTGAAATAAATAACATTTCTGTTGATAAAAGGTAAAAGAAAGCTGAACTGCAAAACAATTAAGAAATTTACTTTTTAATTTTAAACCAGATTGTCCTTTTGTCTTGTCACGGTCAGTATTTCTTAAAAAAATTTTTTTTTTTTTTCACTTCTCAGCAATTTGTTCTGAAAATCATGCAAATGGACAAAACAAGATATTCTTTTGTTTATTAAATCTCTTTAAATTACAAAAGCATGTTTTTCAGAACTGCTTTAATCTTAAACTACATTTTTAAAGGAAAGTATTAACTGGGAAATTAACAATCCTTATACTTATTGACCCCATTCCAAACTAGGCTAGGTGTACCAAAACAAGCATCAAAGAAATTCCCTCAATCAACCATTATTTCTCTTTGTTTAATAGTGAGATTTTTGGATTTATTATTAAAGAAAAAAATACTTACTTTTTTGTATGCTTCTCTCTTTTTTGAAAGATTTGATATATTGTCCTCAATATTGTCGACAGCTGTTTTGTGTTGAGGTGATAACCTGCAGATTGTTTCTTTGTAGTCATTAATACTTCCATAGGCTTCATTCACTTTCCCCAGGGCTCCAGCATAATGAGAAATATTTTCCTAGAATGTAGAAATGCATTAGGTCATTGAAGTTTCTTGCAAGAATTTCTTGGAAAAGAACAAGTTGATTATGATGAAAAGATTCATGTGAATTTGAAGTGAAATTCTTTAATTCTCAACCCCCCCATATAAGTACTCATTTTTTTTTTATCCAATTCTTATTTTCTCTGGGACCTTATCAAACAGCATAAAAGCAAGATCCCAACTGAGTCAAGTGAGTTTGACTCTTAGAGACAGTTTACCACACTACAAAAGGTGATTTGCTCCTTTCATATGCAAGCTCCTATAATCAGCTCATTAGATATTCTGGAGCCTCACACAGACTAAGGCTTAACAACCTAAACTAAAGACACCTGTTGTTTACCACAGCAATACAGCCAGAGAGAGATAATTGCCACTATTTGTAGAATATGTTATAAAGATAATCATATAAACTTATGCTATAAAAAATAAACCAATTACTATATATTTTGCTAATTATGCGTAGCATAAAAAATTGGAAAATGTCATTTGGAAACATTTTATTATTTTGCATATAAGTATGTTATGGAAATTTTTGATATTTCAGATTCTATTGTTAATTTTAACACCTCCAAAATAAAACTACTCTTTCACTTCTCTTCACTTTTTGCCTTCCATCAACATGACTGATGCTAACCTTCAGGAGAGTTTTCTTGGTCTAAAATTTCCCACTGACAAAGTGGAATGACAGCAGTAAGTGGTAAGGTTTTATTCTGACAAAATGGCTTTTTTTCTTGTTGAAAAAATAGAAATTATAAAGAAAGATAGGCTCATGTAACTAACCTTTTCTCTTTGGACGATGAATATTACAATTTGCTTGAACATATGAACAAGTTCTCTGAGGTGATTGACAGTATAACAGGTGAAGATTTTCTTTTCATATAGCACTTGCCTCATCAGGGCAGTTTGGGCTGTTTGATGAATATAAGCCATTGCAATTGAAATTGTACTCAAGATAACAGTTTCATCCTGCACTCCATGACCCAATGGGTCAAGAAAGAGGTACTGAAAAGATAAGATTTGGACAAATGTTGATTCAAGGATAAGATAACAAGAAACTTGTCCTTGAAATAAATGTGAAGATAAAAGCAATACTGATGTTGAAGACAGTAATTAAGATTTACTGGAGGTAAAAAAATCAAGGCACATTAAAACAAACAAATTATTCCAGGTTAAAAAAAAGTAACATTTGCAATTTGAGCCACAGTTAAAATTTGAATGTCAAAACAAATTCTTGTTCTTTGTCTTTTATATATATATATATATATATATATATATATATATAGGGTATGATGGATAAATTGTCATCTAAATTACACAAAAATGAAAATAATACTAACATCTCATTTTAACAGATATATTTACCAAAATTACACAAAAATACCTTGAAATACTAAAGTGTAAATTTCTTCTATAAAATCACCATTAACTTCAACCATGGCCTCCAGACGACTTCGGAATTTCCTGCAACTTTTCTGGACAGTTTCCTCATTTAAGTGGTGAATGCTGCCATAATCTTTGCCTTCAGTTCATCTTTGATGCTACAAGGAAGTTTGTTGGTCTCTCACCCAACTACACCTCACACATAATAATCAAGTGAGTTGCAGTCTGGGGAGTTAGATGGCCAGATGCAAGGGGTGATGTGGTCGCAGAAATTGTCTGACAACCATAAATGGGTTCTCTTGCTTATGTGACATGGTGCAGTCTTCCAGTAGCTACCCTTTTGGTCCAGGGAAGCACTACCTCCTCAAGGCACTTGATGTAGGCCTCATGTTGCATCTGAGGCTCTCACCAACAAATTTGAGAATTCTTATCAGAATGAGTTTTCTGAGTTGCTGTACCTTCATAATCACCATTAGACTCATCCAACTCTTTCCAAATCCTCTGCACTGTCCTCAGATCGACACCCAAACACTCCAAACTGTTTGTATTAGTTTCCAGCACAAATACCAAGCAATACAGCAAGCCATTTCCAAATTTTTGGTGGAGTGAATTGCATCATGGTACTCTTTTTCTCACAGATGGCGCCCAACTGTTATGGTAATTTACCCATGCTCACATGGACTCTCCCAGCCATAAATAGGAGCAGGTACTGCCTTTTGGAGAGGAAAGTTTCTAGCAGTCAGCTCTGACAGTCGGACTGAACATTCTTGCTGTAACACTTGTTTGTATATGTCTGTATTACTGTTTCTGTTAATATATTTGTTTAATGCAATTCCTCTCTTTGTGTCTTTATTTCTGGTCCTAACAAGGCCACAACACCAACTGACCCTACTATACTGTGCAGTCAGCAAAAACAATGCACATGCACGAAATTAAAATATAAAATGGAGACAATTTACCCATCGCACCCTATATATATATATATATATATATATATATATATATATATATATATCTTTAACTGTGGCTTTCAAGGTAGGAAGATATTTACTGACCTATAAAATACATTAAAATATTAAAACATCCAAATATTACCCTGTCTAGTACACATGTATTATGGATGGGACAGTGGATCACTAAAGGCTTGAACTGAAAAAATGGTGGAGTCAGGATGAGTTGCAGTGAGTAGTAGTCTAAAGACTGTTTTCATAAAAAATGTTTTAAAGGTTAGCAATTATCACATGTGTACATATGTGTGTAATAATGAAAAAAGAATAAGACAGACAGTCTCTGAGTTACAATAGCATTCGACTTCAATTGGTTTATTGTAAATCTGTTCTGACATAAGTCCTTTGATCTACTGTAGTGAATTGTAGTTGTAGAGTCATTTCAAATTTTTTTCTCTTTTCGTTCTCAGATCCTCACAAACAGAAATAAATAGATTAACAAATACTATTTGATATTTTAGTTTATTAGAATAATAATGAAGAAATAATTTTAAAAATAATATAATGCTGCATAAATGAAAAGAAATGGAAACTTATTGATATTATCATTTTCTCAGATGCTGTAGTAACTTCTCTTGTGAAATGTCCAGGCACATCTGGATCATTCCTGAGATTATGATAAAATTAACAAGTTTGGGGCATTTTTATCAGTAAATCCCCTTGTCATCAGAAGTACACAGACGTGCCTACAATGCTGTTTATGTTTTAAAAGATATCAAATATAAAAATATAATAATTCTCTACAGGCTTACTTACAGGATATCAGCATTAAGTGACAGTTTCACAAAATAAGCCATGATGCTGAGAATCCCTCTTGTGTGTGTATACAAAAAGCAATTGATTGATTTGATTGCTATAACAACAACAAATGTTAGAGAAAAGCAGAGTATATTTCCTCACTCATTGAGAAAAAAAAATGAATCAAATCATCACAGATGCAAATCACTTAATTATAAAGGCAGAGTAAAATAGGCAAACATAACACACACACTCTACAGCTTCATTTTTGTGGAGTGAGGCAAGTAACAGAACAGGATTGACAAAGTTTGCAATAAGTAATAGCAAGAAAAAGAAAAGAACATTGGGGGAGGGAATAATATAAAGGAAGCAAATAATATATGCAAGGCAAATTAACTTTAATTAGGGAAGGCAACAGTAATATGGCAAAAAGTTCACAAACTAAGAACTGGGGTTGACACACAAAAACAAGTTTGGACAAGCAAATGTAGCATTCTGATTCCAAGACAAGATAGACCAGGGCAGATGAAACCAATTATTTTATTGGCTACTTAAAAATCCCAATGCGCATTTGTGTGCCTCTGTTTATAAAATGGGGAGAGACAAGTATGTTGTAGTCATTCCCGAGAGATTGGAATCAACTGGTTGTCTAAGGCTAAAGATATCAGACTGCCCTAATATTTTACTCGTAGCTGGGAAGAAAAGAGATAGATTCATGCCTTTCTCAAGTTAACACAGAGTTGGTTAGAATTTGAACTTGGCTTATCAATTCCATTTTCCATGCTAATAACAGTTATGCCATTCTTGTATCCAACATTACAACTTCAAACTTTAAAAGAGTGATTCTACACAAAACTCAAACACATTAATAAGTAGTCCGCATAGTATACAATATGTAGACCTTCTAGAATAATTACCCAAACAGCAAAATTTAAGCTCTATCTTTTCAGTATCATATCAAATCTTGATCAGATTGATTTAAAAACTTCCAAGTTAGGCTAGTAATATACACAAAAAAATTGTTAGGGTAATATTGATAGAAGAAATTAATACAGAGAGGAGAAATTATTTACTGGGGAATAATAATAAAATAAGCAATAAATAAATAATAATAAAATAAGAATCTGAATTGTAGCAAAGTTGGTTTTGTTCTACAAATATTTACCATAAAGAAAGAAAAGAGTAAAAAGCTTTCAAAAGAAACTCCTTAATAGAAATATTAAGAAAACAAATTCCATGCTGTTTATTTACTGTGGAATAATATGAAATATTTTTTTTTTTTTTAATCATAGACCCCAGATTTGGAAATTATCATTGAGATCAATGCTTTGCAAAGCAGGTAATCTAGGCAAGAAAAAAAAATTGATTTTAATAGTAAATTTTAATTTTTAGCAAGAAAAAGGGTTAAATGAAAAAATATTTTATTCTAAAATGAACAACAAAATAATTATTCTTTATTTGGACTCAATTACTTTAGTCAATGAATTGAGAAAGTAAATGAAAAATATGACAAAAATATGGATGGTTTTCTGCAAGAAGTATAGAAAAGTAAAATGCAGAGATGAACAAATGAAATAAATAAATCAGTATTTAAAAAAGAAAAAAAAAATCAAAAAAGCTTTTTGTCAGTTTTTAAATATTTCGTTTCTTTCGGGTGTTACTCATCTGTCCAAAATCCAGATTGAGGACTTCTTACTATCATTTTTACTCCCAATCCAATAGAAACAGAAAGGTCAAGGAGAAGGACCAGAAAATTGCTATGGTCTGTCTGCCTTATGTCAAAAGCTTATTGGAAAAAAAAAATTAGAAGATCTGTGGTCCACCCAAAATCAGGACAATATTCAGAAGCAGCTCTACTCTATGATGAAATGTAGGCTGAGGAAAGCCTTAAAAAGAGGAGAACATGACCAAGAATTGTGTGTACTCCATTTCTTGCAGTTGTGGCAAAGAATATAAAGGTGAAACAAACTGCCCCCTAAATAAAAGGCTGAAGGAACATTGAAATACTATAGGGAGGAGTAAGACAATAAAATTGGGCATGGCTGATTATGTATGTAGGGAAAAAGAGTCATCAGCTCCCATGGAATGAAGTGAAGGTAGAGTTAGATATCTGAAAAAAATCAGTGCATATGTTAGGATATGAGAACCTCCTCAGTAGACCTAGCATAAAAATAAATATGATATAGGAGTTGTTAATAAAAAAAGAGAAATGACAGTGAGTCTTCAATAGTAGCAGCAGCAGCAGCATATAGTAAGAAAAGAGAAAAGCTTTGGTGAGTGCAGTCAAGCATGACAAACAGCAGCAGTAGCACTCATCAGCAGGCAAATTAGGTTTAAGGCTCAACAAAGAATTGTCCTATGGGACAATAGCCTTTTACAGAAGTCCCCAAACTAAGGCCCACAGGCCGTATCTGGTATGCAATGTTAGTTCATCCAGTCCACCACCACCACCACCACACTGTGCCACAAATGAGCTAAAATGTAATGGTTTATATGGAATTATCAATAGATTGTATTTAAATTTACTAAATTAAAATAAAAGTAAATAAAAAAGTAAAAATTTGGCCAATTTTGCATCTGGCAGTAATATGAGTTTTAGGAAACTCGGTGAAATAAAAAAATTTGGCAACATTTTGCAACTTTTGATATCCAAGTTCTTTTTGTATAAGTACCTGCAATGAAATTTCTAAGAAAAGCAATTACAAGCCTGCTGAAGTGATCATGTTTTAACATGCATGGCTGTGTTTAAACCAGTTTGAAGAATGCCGTATATAAAAAGGAATTGACTTCAGCAAATTATGTCATATATTTTGCCTGAACTCATTATAAAATCTAAAGTATGTAAAGTCAGAACATGTAATGAGGTTGGCTGATGAACATTTGAAAGGAAATTTCTTGGTTAGATGCAGCAATTACAAAGCAAATATTGATTATATTTTAAAAAGGTAAACACTAGTTTCCCAAATCTCACTAAACTTTTTTGCTGCTTAGTTTGTAACATTTGGATATGTGTACACTGGGTGTGATGTAACTATTTTATTGCTAATGTCGCTTTCTTTGATAACTTTTTGATAAATATGTTTGTTGCCTTTATTTTTGTGTATTCAGTGTATTGCACTGAACAAAATGTTTATCCGGCCCGTGCTCGTCATTCTTGGTTATCTAGCTCACTGTGAAAAAAGTTTGGTGACCCCTGGCCTAGTGGATTAAAGTGTTAGTTCATGAATATGCAACATAGTAATTGTGAGTTCAGTCTCTGGACCAGGCAGTGTGTACTTGGACTCAGTGGAAATAGGGCAAGCAATAACTAAGCAGTATTTAAAAAAAAAAAAAAAAAAAAGAACATGAGATAGCTTTCCCTAGACATGGGCAGCAGAATGAGAACAGACTGTGTTTTTTTTTTTTTTTTTTTAAAATAAGGGTTCAGTTTGGAATTCCCAGTAGGTCAGCTGGATTGGTATGTACCGGATGAAGGCCAGAGAGCACAACCGCCGAAACATTGTGATAACAACAACAAAGATGAGGATAATGTAAATAGTGAAAATAATGATAACTCATCATCCCAGAAATTCAGAAGGAAAATAGATCAGCTAAGAACAGAAATAGATGATTTTAAAACTATGTTCCATTCGATTTTATATTTCCTTTTTAATTCTCTCCCTAAAATCATAATTTAAGAGAATTAACTTTAGGAATCCTTATCCTTTGTTAGTGAACTTTGTTAATCTTCATGTGTTTGGTACAAATACTTATTTTTCCCTTCATTTATAAGTGATATAAATCCCCTGAGGAAAACACAGATTTGATTCATTCTTGTTACACCCACACATTCAGGATACTTTAGCTGAGTGTAGCTTATCTCATGCTCTGTTAGTGTAAATTTGTCATAGAACACAAGTAGACAGAACTGTATATGCTAGTTGAAAGTGAACTTTGTATATTGTCGCTTGTGGGTTACCGCACTAGACTTTAATAAAAAAAAAAAAAAAAAAAAAAATGTAGCTGGGAGACACTCCTTAAGCCTATAAATAGGAAATGATATTCTCACCTATTCCCTCTCCTCTTTCACAATCTGGCTAGAAAATGTAGTCACATGTGATAAATAAGTGTCCCCTACTGGGACACGTTCATGTTCACTTTCAACGTATTACTTTTCTCTCAGACTTCTACACAAACTTCATACATACAAACACATTATCTAGTTTAAATGTTTTCTTCTTTTATTGTCATTTTAGATTTTGTTAATACATATATTGTCGTTTATTTTATATACTGTTTTGTGTTAATCATTTATTACTCGGCCTCACATTTGAGTCTGCAATAACTGTTACAGGAAAAATATACCAGGAGACAAATATTTTCTACATAAACCCAACGAGCATTGCCACAACAACACCCTCTCCTTTTATTAAGAAGCACTTATCCCTGTTCCCAATCTTACCTCAATATCCTCTTCTTTAATCCATTCTAAAGTTAATTGCTGATAGCCACTGGTAGACAGAGGTTGCTGTATTGTTACAGAACAGCTATGTTTGATGAGGTTTGGGTAACGTTCCAAAAGTGCATTCAGTTTGTTTTTCTCTGATTGAGAATCTACAAGGAGAAAAGAAAAACGCAATGACATTTATGACTGATCAGAAATAAAACCAAATTGTGTCAGTTTCTCATTTGAGAGATGAACAAGATTGCATTTCTACAGTGAATATATGTGACAAATTTGTTTTCTCATAAAACAAAGTCACTAATGCATACAGTATTTAAATTTTTATGAAACCTCTTAAAGAAGCAACACAATGTATAGATTAAACAATTTGCAATGTTAATTTACTTTGCACCAGTGACCAGTGGATGCTTATTGTTGCAGAAAATCTCATCTTTACCTCTTTTATAAAAGCTAAAATTTAAGATTTGTTTTTCAGAAGATTTATAAGACTAAAATTGTTAAGATGGAAAATTTTTAGAAAATGATTTTTTTCAAAAGATATTTTGCTGTAAAGTGAAGGATATATACCTACATAAAATTAAAATGTATTCAAATATTTTACCTACAGAAATGGTAAGCCATCACCTTTATACACAAATACAATATCTGCTATAAATGCGAATAGAGGGATTGACTGTCATAAAATTGCTATATATATATATATATATATATATATATATATATATATATATATATATATATATATAAGAAAAGAGTAGCCTTTTACTTGGCTCAGACAGGTATAACACAAAGCCAGATCATGGGAAAAATGTGCTGTATCAGTTTCTCAAGTGTATTTATATAAACCCAGTATGGAATTCAGTATTTAAAACTTGGATTTTATTTTGCTTAAAATACTGACTGCTGGTACCAGGCAAATAAACCAAGACAGCCATCTTGAAGAATTTCTTAACTTTGAACAAAACACAAATAAAATAGAATATATTAATAAATGGGTATTTTTACTAATTGTTAGCATATGAGTAAACAGTAAAATTAATTAAAAAGTTAACATATTTTGTTTATAACAAAATGTAATAAATTAATTAATGACAACTACCCAAAACACTATCAGTGTTTTGATTGTTACGGCCTTTCTTCTATAGTACATGAAGTGATGTAATTTGTTTTGTTGTGTTTTATTCTACATAAAATCCATATTGACCCGGGGAATTACATTGTATCAGGCAATTTGGGATTTTATTCTGATGTCTACTACCTGCTAGACTATACTCTCTGCATGTACAAGCACATATGTGAAGAAATCAGCCTTGATCATTTGAACATTCCATACCACACCCCCAAAAAAATCTAATAGGAAATGGCATTCCTGTTTAGCCTCCAGAGGCTGTGCACTGATGATGAGGGGAGTGGGGGCTAATTGATGACACAGGTATTTCTCGTTGGGATAAGAATGATCTCAAAAAAAATTATTAACATTCTTTGCCAAGTGTTCCAAGAAGTAGAACTTACAATAAACTTTTCCAAAACCGAAACTGGAATTGGAATGAAAGTAGTGATGGCAGATATCCTGAAACCATCATAAAAATTCAGGATATGGAATTAATAAATACCTAAACACTTCAAATACTTCAGTGTATGGATTAGTTATGGCAAATTTAGTGTAGGAGATAATGAAATTGAACATAGAATAGTCTGTGTTAAGAGTAGTTTTGTCTAACACTACAAGATGCTACAAAACCAAAATATTAGCCTAAGAATTTGAGTCATGTTCTTAAATAACCTCATTAAATCTAGACTCTCATATAGATGCCATTGAACATTAGATCTAGACTCTTATATTGATGCCATTGAACATTAGATCTAGACTCTTATATTGATGCCATTGAACATTAGATCTAGACTCTTATATTGATGCCATCCATATGATCATCCAGAAATGTCTAAATTATCAGCTATATACAATGTTTTTCTCAGATCAATGATTAAAAATGGCTTCAAGTCAATGTGTCCTTTAGGTCAGGCCTGCCCAATTAAAAAATCTGAAAGGTTACACTGATTACAAAAAATTAGCTGCAGGCTGCAAATGTATATTTTTACAGCAAATTACTGGTTGAAAAAAATGTCACAAATGTTCTAATTCTAGTCTGTAGGAGGTATGTCTTAATCAAAAACATTGTTCATTGTTTTTGATAATTGTTAAGTGGACATCAAGTGATGTTTTTTTTGTAGCAGGATTTAGATTTAGTTTTTTGATACTTTGATGCACACTTCCTTACCTTTGGTCACTGGTTATGCAATTATTATTTTTTTTTAGATATTCCAACCTTTAATATTTTTAAAAGATTATAACTCAATATTATTAAGATGTAAATTTTTACAAGCCACATGATCTAGCATCATATTTCTTTTAGGTCACATTATCAAATTTAAATTATAGATTCATTCAGCAATATCATGTGTTGCATCAAGTGAGCTGTAAAAACATGGCACTCCTTTTAACTTTTACATGGCATAGAATTCTAACATAATTAAAAAATAGAAAATATTGGAATAAACAAAATGAAAAAAAAGTTACCATATATTCAAGGGCCAAAGCTAAAGAGGTGCGAGGGGAAATAATCAAAAAGCAAATCCTGATCTTTATTACCAAAAAATCCCCCAAAACATCTTGGGACCTGCTTTATCATTAATTTATCTTATTATATTGACTGGGCAGATGTGTGAACCTTTACAAGCAATGTAGGCAAGGTTTACCAATGGTAAAGGTCAACAGTATCATGCACTTGGCATTAAAAACAGTACATAACCTTTGTTTTTGATAATAGTTATTTCCCTTGTGATGTGTTAGAGTATTAGTACTGGAAAAGAAAGACAGCTTAAAAATTATGCATATGCTTATTTATTTTTTTTGGCTTTTTTTTTTTTTTTTTTTAAAACAAAACCAGCTATAGGGATGTATGACCAAATCTAGAAATATTCAGAACTGAAAATGGCAGAAAGTTTTTATCTTCCTTTTTAGTAAGACTACTAAATATTCACATGAAAATTTGAGTCATCTTCAGTTTTAATGAGAAATGTAGTATTTTTCTCAGTTACAAGCTTATACACTGGGGGACATATTGGTAGTTGATATTTTCAAAATAACTTCAGTCAAAGAAGAACATTGCTTGGTCCTATGTTCATGGCAGAGAAGGTCTGTTCACAAATGGAGGTGCTTTGAAAAATGCTGAACATTTTCATCACAAGTTGGATGATGTTTTGATATTTCTTCCTGTACATATTTCTGCAGAAATTATAGCAGCCTGCTTCCTGTATGCTTTGTTTTGTAAATAGAGGAAGCTTGAAATTCAGTTGGAATTCTGTGGACTTTTCTGGATTGATAGAAAGGGGATCCTCAACCAGTTTCAAATGCATGTTGTCTTCTTTTTAAAAAGTAAAACTTCTGTCAAATTCTGAGAAAAGAATTGCAATTTGCTTGGCCTATTTTGCTGCCAACTCAACATGTTTGTTTTTAGGAATATGCTGTGCACAGACAGGGAACTGACACATTTCACCAACTGATTTTTGAATAGTTTCAATTTCATTTTGAAAGCTTTTACTGCTGTTACTGGGTTGGAAAATTAGATTCCTTTTCTCTTGAAGCTGAATATTAAGACCATTCAGATGATTTGTAACATCACAAATAAAGAAGAGATCATTAGTCAGGACTTCATTTTTAAGCTCTTCAAACTTTTTTGGTTCATTTTCTAAAAATTGAGATATTTTGTCTTTTAGAACTACAAAATATACCTCCCTTCTCAACGATCACACATCTGTCATATACTAAATTACAGTATGCAGCACCTAATTCTACAAGAAAAGCTTTGAATAGTCTGTTTAAGCTTTCAAGAAAGGTAGTTTAAAATGCAGCTTACAACAGATGTTTCCACATAAAACCTGCTGTTGTATGGTGCATTGATGAATGAATATTTATCCCCCCCCCCAAGGAAGAAGAAATAGCTCCAATATTTTCCCCACACATAACAGGTCTGTAATCAGTGCAAACAGATACTAAATTTGTGAAATCATTTTTCAGTTTTAATTTAACCATTTCTTATTTTATTAAAAATATCCTGTCCAGTTACGTGACCAGTCAAAGACTGCATGCCAACAAGTTCTTCACAAATGTTAAAACTTTTATCCACTCCTCAATTAAAAAGTAGCCGAGCTGTATTTTGGCAGTCTGTGTTTTCCCATTTCAAGTTTCCATTCTCATTGTGTCCATTGTATCTGCATTTAACATTGTCCATATATTTCTCTTTCCCATTCAGGTAATTCAGGAAAGTGTCATATTGCTATTTGGGTGCTAAGTTGACCCCCTTCAATTTCTGTGGTTTCACTCTTTAAATGGGAAACCGTAAGAGAAACTTTAGCAACATGAGCAATTGAAGTCATCCAAAAAAAGGATGGATGACAGATTAAATTCTTGATATGAAAAGGAAACAAAAAGCAATGCCAATGTACATTTCAGAATATAAGACACTACACAAAGAAATTAGGAACAAATGCAGGCAGACTAAAGTGGAATGACTCAATGAAAACTGTGCAGAAATAGAAAAAATGAGTATCACAAATAAAGCAGATATGCGTAAGAAAATGAGAACTAACAGGACAATAGACATGCTCGTCAACAGGTTGGATAAAATCCAAAGACGGAATGCTGATATTAGAGAAAAAAAAATGTTTCAGAGATGGAATAAATAAATCAGAGGACTCTTCCACAACAAAAGAAAACTGGCAATACACAAGACCAGAAATATTAAAAACTGAAGTGGAATCAGCACTGGCCAAATTGAACAGAAACGAAGCAGCAGGATCAGGCAGAATTGTAATGGAGATGCTGGCAGCCTTAGATGATTTTGGCATTGATATAGTTAGAGATATAATAAATGAAAACTACAAGAGTGATGAGATTCCTGAAGACCTAAGTAAATCTATTTTCATAGCACTGTCTAAGAAACCAGGTTCAAACGAATGTGAACTCCATCAAACAATCAGCTTATTGAGTGATATAACAAAATTTAACATCCTAATTCTGATCAATAGAGCATACAACAGAATCAGACCAGAAATAGGACAAGAACAGTGCAGGTTCATTAAAGAGACTGGAACTATATTTATGCTCAGAATGATATCAGAAAGTACAATATAAATGCAGAAGGAGGTGTACATGTGTTTTATACATTATTCAAAAGTGTTTGATAAAGTACACTGGAACTACTAGGTAACCTTGATATATTTGGTATATTAAAATAATCCAGAACTTATACTGAGTGCAAACTGTCTGCATATTGATAGAAAATAAAATAAATATACAAAAATAGAATGGGGTACAAGACAAGGATGTGTCTTCTCGCCAGACTTATTCAACTTATATAGTGAGGTGAATTAGAAGTCTTAGCAGAACAACATAAGATATGCAGATGACAGTATTGATAGCAGACACAGAAAAGAAACTACAAGAACTCCTACAGAAGGTAGTGAAGGAAAGCGAGAAGAAAGAACTAAACATCAATCGCAAGAAGATAGAATGCATGGTTGTTAGCAAAAGAAACAGTCCAACATGCAAATTACACATTGGAGATACCAAAATCAAACAAGTACAATTTAAATACAAAGTGTTTTAATAGAGAATGAAAAGTGTGACAGCTAAATCTGTAGTCACATTGAGATACTGAAAGACGCCTTCTAAAAGCTAAGTATTAAGAAGTAGAAAAATTTTGTTAGAAAGAAAGAAAAGTGATAATTATGGTAGTCTTTTCGCTCTCTCCTCAAAACGAATCTCATGGAAAACACAACAAACAGTAAACGAAAAAACCACCTACTCCCCTCAACCTTTCTTTGTACAATATTTGTGGTATCTGTTCCATCTTATGCAGTGTAGAATCTTTTCTCTTGGAATGGTCACTAGATATCTTTCCCCTTTGTGAAACCAACTTAAATTCTTCCATTGCTACCAATGAATTCTTAGTTCCAGGCTATCTTTCCCTTTGTTGAAAAGATTCCTGCATTCACATGCATGACCTTAGTGTTTACATCTGGGATAATCATCCAATGGCCAGGGAATTGTCTCTTGAGGCCCCAGACTACTCTTTCATGTACTTCTGTCTTGTTACTAAACTCTATTAGTTATCTCTTTTTCCTTTATTTCTCCCCCACTTCCCAGGACTGCAGTACATTAGACATAATAGCTGACAGTATAGAAAAGGCACTTTCTTTCCATCCTTCTGCAAACAGTTTGTCTTCAGTGACTTTCTGGCAGTGCTGAAAAAGTTAACCTGGCCACTTCTCTTGAAAAGGAGCTCCAATCAGTGGTTAACTGGGGCAAGAAATGGCTTATAAATTTAAATGTCTCTAAAACTAAACTACTCTCATTTAACCACCACAGAGAAACTTTCTTGTCCACCATCATGGTTGATGCTCGACTGCATCTTCTTGGCCTTACATTTTCAACTGACTTGAAATGAAACAAGTACATTGAATGAGTAGCTGTATCTACTGCAAGGAGAGTTGGTTTTGAGTCATGCTTCACAATACTAACCTCTTGGTAATTTAGGTCACTCTGTGGTAGCTATTGATATTTCATTTCAATCATCTATTATACAGGAACCCCCTATCCATAAGACCTCTTACCATTACCAGCATGCTGATTGGGGCACACTTCATGATGCCCCTTGGACTGACATCTTTAACCTTCCAATTGAAAATTGTGCACCTGATGGTTATTAAGATATGTGCCCCCAAACTGGATCTTGTTCTCTCTAAACTGTATAATAATTGCCTCACTGCCTCCTGGAAGTCATTATCCATTGTTCCAGTTTTTAAGAACTCTAGTGAACCATCCAATCCTTCCAATTATTGGCCTATTAGCCTTCTACCTCTTTTGGGGAAAATCCTAGAAGCCCTAATCAATGCTGAACTGGTTCATAATCTCTCATCACATGGCCTTTTCTCAGATAAGCAATATGACTTTCATTTCTCCAGGTCAACTGCTGATGTACTGATGATAATTGCAGGAGTTTATCATGCTTTAGATAAAAACAGTGAAGCCCAGGCTGTAGCATTGGATATCTTGAAAGCCTTTGACAGAGTCTGGCATACAGGTCTTCTCCAAAAGCCAAAATGTTATGGTGTCTCTGGACACATTTTTTAACTGATCCAGTTGTTCCCATCAAATCATGAAATGAAAGTTATCCTGAACAGTCACTCATCTAGATCCTTTCATATTAATGCAGGTGTCCCCCAGGGCTCCATCCTTGGTCCTACTCAGTTTTTAATTTTTATTAATTACATTCCCAATCACATCAGCTCTCAACTTAGCATCTATGCTGATGACACAACCATTTACTCCTGCCTCAATAGTAAGGCTGATCAGTCCAATCAGGTCAAAATGGCAGCCAATGTCCAAAATGACCTCAAGTCCATTGTTAACTGGGGGAAAATGATGGCTTGTCAATTTTAATGCCTCTAAAACTAAACTCTCCATTAATCATCTGAGAAACCCTTCTCTGCCTTCCATCAGCATCGCTGATGCTAACCACCAGCAAAGCGCCTTCTTGAGCTGACATTCTCGGAAGACATGAAGTGGAAAGATTATATTGAATCCATTGCTAGGTCAGCTGCTCAGAAAGTTGGTTCACTGTGTCGTGTAAGACAATTTTTCTCTCCTGAATCTATCTTACATATCTATAAGTTTACCATTCATCCATGCTTAGAATATTGTTACCACATATGGTTCGATGCCTCTGTTAGTTACCTTGAGCTCATCAATAAGATCAAAAAAAGAATCTGACTGCTGAGCTTCAGTCATTTTTTCACTGCCGTGGGGTTGCCTCTCTGTGCCTTTTCTATAAATTCTTTCATGGTAACTGTTTGGATGAGCTCTTCGCCATAGTACATAAACCTTTTTGAATTTAAGTGCAGTACTAGACTGTCATCGAGATTTCATCAATTGACAGTTGAGTTGGGCTAGATGTCGCCGTAAGTTCTATGCTAACAGTTTATTTTCTTGCACTTTTTGCTTGTGGAGCACCCCTCCAGCTCCACACTTTCCAGTCAATTTTAATTTGCAAAAATTTAAATGCAATGTAAATCACTATCTACCGTCCTCCTGATTACTCTTTTCTCTCTCCGCTCATTATTAATGTTTCTGTGTGACACTGAGATCTCCAGAGTTTGATCATACAAAAAGAGAGAGAATGAAAGCAGGAAGGAAGAAGAAAGAGTCTGGATGTTAACTGGTGAAATTTGCAGCAAGATGAATTGAAAAGTTAAGAAAATTAAAAATGAAATGCATTGAAAAATAATGTTTTAAAATAATTCCAAGGAGAATTGAACCCGAATTTAACTATATTGAATTTAATAAGATTGAGCAAAATCAAAGTTACCCATCGTTCTCCACTTTCCGCCAATGAGAAAGAAACCATTAAAAGGTATCTGAGAAAATGTCAGATAAAACAAAAACATATGTTGTCAATAAAGAGACCAGTGTGGTCACTGAAATAACATTAAAAGATCACTCTGTGTGAAAAAGCCAGGAAAAAGAAACGTTTAGTTTGATTCAGCCACCCAGAAGAGAAGTGTCCTCACAGAGATAGAGGCCAGGTTGGCGCATTTGTCATTATAATTTCTGTGACATTCGTCCAGAAAAAAATTTTAGATTCAAACATTAATTCAGATTCCTTTGGTTACAAATGATAAAAAAAAAAAAACTAATTGCTATTTTGGATTAATCATAGACAAAAATGCTGTGCAGTCTGTTGATTGTAAAAACGCATAATCAGAGGAAAGATAAACTGTTGTTTTTATCATTAGAGCAAATGGGAATAATTTTCTTTTCTTTCCCAATTCTTGAGTGGTTTGTTCAATCAAGAAATCACATGGGACAAGCTGATAAAGAAAGATTAATGACTGAAAATCTATTTTGTTTTTGCTATGTCATCTGGAAGTTGTATTCATCATACTAGCCCTCAGAGTGGGCTGAGGTTAGCTGCTGAGAATGTGGGAGAACGAAGAGAGAGATTAGCACTGCCTATATGGAGTGATGGTGCGAGGTTAGACATGAATAGAATCGGAGTTAAAGGGTGGCTTGATTTCTCTGGCCACTCTCAAGGGGTGGGGTGGGGGGCTGGACAACTCCAAATTTGGAAAAATCACTTGTATTTTTATATATGGAATTTTAGAAAAGGGTTGACTCTAGTCAACTCCACCCTGCTAGATGCAGAACTCCATATAAGCTGGAGGTTTGGACAACTTGTAGAGAGTCCCCACACTACTGCACCTGGAATCCATATTATTCTCTGAAACTTCCTGTCCAAGACCTTGTGCTGGCCCTGAAAACCAGAACTTAGAAATTTAAGTTACTACTAAAGCAAACTGCAGACTCCAAAGCAGATCTCAGTGTCATTTAATCATAACAAGTGGGAAGATTTAAAACTCCTGTATACATCAAATCATATATAAACCAAATTGTTGTTACATTTTTAACCAGAGTTAATTCTTTATTCCAAAGGATTCTTTTTTGTGAAGCTCCCAGTTGTCAAACTGTCTTCATTTTGCTTCATCAACAGCCTTCTCACCCTCTGAGATCAAAAACACAATGTGGCAGTGGAGTGAATGTTTGTGAACAGACAAGTGCCAGCTCAGTTGAGTGGAACTGTGTATACCATCATGATACCAGTGACAAACAAATCATACATTAACAAGAGTCACCAAGGTGGTCTGAAGGAACTTGAGAACTGACTCATAGGGTGACACAAACAAAGAGCTTTATCAGATAACAAAAACCACATCACTTGAAGACTTCCAACGGCAACAATAACTAAAATGGGTAGCACACTGGAAACTGGAATTGAAAATAATGATCTAAACAAGATACTGACTTTATACATTACCTTAAACAAAAGGTTTCAAAGGGAACTCAAATCAATACTAGAAAGAGCAATAGAAGTTAGTGAACTTGAGAAGCCTATTTTCTTTTAAAGCTTTTTTCGTAGAGAAAGATCTTATCAATTTCAACCGAGAGTAATTTGGTTTGAATAGTTTTTAAATAGCTTCATTAACTAAGAGAATTATTTACATTTTTTTTGTAGTATCAAAGCTAGCAGCAAATTTTTTTTAACTCTTTTTGAAAAATCCTTGTTGGATGTTAAGTCGGCTTAAAAATATAGCTTTATCTCCCAAGATTAAGAATAAAGCGTATTACTTTTGACTGTAAGCTAGCATTCAGAAGGAAAAGAAATGGTGCGATTATATTTAAAGATTTTGCATGGTAAGCTGTCAAGAAGTAAAACAGTATGTCTTTCTCTAGCAATACTATTCTTTTTTTTTTTTTTTTATAAAATTTCAGTTTTATAGTAGTCATTATAATTAGTTTGCATTAAAGAAATATAGAGTGACAAAGAGAAACATTTTGACCTTACTATTCAATTGTGAACATTTGTCTACATGATCTTCTGAAAGCTGTTATGGTTTAATGGATGGAGATTTTTTAAAAGGAAGCATGCGATCATTACTCTTGACAGAATTCTTTTTATTATCTGTGAATTTTCATGCATTATTGGGAAAGATAGTGGAGTAGCTTCCCATTGAGACAGAGAAGAGAGATCAAATAAAAAAAAAATGCAAATTTAAATATAAAGTAAAAAAAGGATTGAAAATCAGGTACTGAATAATAAGCCCATTTTTGATAAAAATATTATTTTACTCTGTATTTTCTTTCAGATAACATGCAAAACTCTTTCAGTTGAGGAAATACTGGAAGACAACTTACAAAATAAAGTAGAAAAATATTTGATTTTTATTTATGCTCACAATTAATGTAGACATACTTGTGCACAAGAGGGGGTTTGAATTTTGGTTGAAACTACTTAAGTTGACTTCAGAGTCTGTCTATATTTCTGAGATGAGGTATTATGTACAGTATTTACATTAGTCGGACTATTGTCCTCATCTTTGTTGCCATATTTGTCACAACGTTTCGGCCGTTGTATGCTCCGGCCTTCTTCAGGTGGTTGGAATTTCGAACTGAATCCTTTATTTCGCTCACTGGGGTAGACTGTTCTAGTTCCACGTGCCATGTTTGATGGATGTCAGTTATCAGTTATCTCCTGCTAATTTTCCCTCTGAAAGTTCTCCACTGCCTTAACTGGGTATTGAACTCACACTCTTTGGGTCTGTCACTAGATCTAACCAACGCCTTTATCCACTGTGCCATGTGTCCTTGAGGACTTAGCACTAATTTCCTTAGGAAAAGGCATGAAACTACTTCTCATTGTGTTCTATCCTATCACCAGATATCTTGATAAAAATGTTTTGTATTTGACCTGCAATTATAGTGGATGGAGAAGAGACAAAATGAGTAAGCACATGGACAAGCCACTCTCTTATAATTACTACCCAGGCAGTAATAATAACCTTAAAGAAGTTGTTACATAGACCCATTGTCAACTTTAGCATTTATGCACATGAAAATAATCACTTACCTTCAAGAGTCAAGAGGATTAAGATATGCAAATTCTGTTTGACACGACTTAATAAAATCTGGTAAACTCTGCCCATTTGTTCATCTGTTAATTTGTTAGCAGTTCCTGTTGGTTTCTTTTCTGATATTGCTGTCTGAACCAGGTGTGACAACTGACTAGCTTCTTCATATAAATGAGGACAATCACCTACATTAACAAAGAAACCTAATGTTATCTTACAGGTTAAGAACAAGATTAGGCTTCAAAATGTAAAATGAGAAAAATACAACAATATTTGGGGTTTAAATTACATTTAATTCTTGGAAGAGATAATGTTGATGAATTGAAAATTTTGTGCATGTGGTACTCTCCATTCTGTCAGATCAACAGATATGATAATTATAATAATACAGCTCAAATAGGCTCACAAAGACAGTTTTTGGTTGTTGAAAACTAGTGTTTTGATTGATTATAAATTGCTTGTTGAAATTTTTATCTCTAAATTTTGTGTAGGATGAATCTTTCTAGGCATTGTGAGCTAATTAATTTTTAGACTTGATGAAAATGTCAGGTTTTGGTACTGTTGAAATTTGGAGATAAAACTCTAGCCTTATTTCTAGGACCCTGTCAGATTATCCATTTTGCTGAACCAACATATATTAATAATTCATTTCAGACTGACTAATTATGCACATCTCATATCTTTAAAGTGTTATGACAGAAACTGCAAGACCTGTGAAAAATGAAAGTATCTCTTTGTAATTTTATCCAGATTAAAAGATGTGCTGGACCATTAATTACTGCAAAGTCAATGGTGAACTAGTATTTACTTTTAAGTAACTATTTTTACTAGTACATTCTTTGAGTGATCTCAGTTACATGGAAAATCTTTTCCACTGACATATAAGGGGGTGCTGTTCATGACCTTATAGCCGAGTTGTCAGGGGGCTGTCAGATCCTTGTCATGGCACTCAAAACTGGTTGATTTTTTGCACCAGATATAACCAGATGGATTGGGGAATTTATCAATATCAACTGATTCCGTCATATCTGAGAACAAGTGCCAAAAAAGACAGTAGATTTCTTTGTCCTGCTTCACTTGAACAGAGATTAAATCACCTGTTTGATGACAATCGTCAGTAGTTGGACCCAAATTCTGTCAGTGCATCCCCACAGAAAATCAATGAAAAAGTTTTTTGATAAACAAAGCAAACATGTTCTGCAAACTTAACAGAATTTAATGTGAAGAAAAAAAATAAGTCCACAGAATTTAGCTTCTATGAAATGGTAGTTGAGGGTTCTCTCTATTCACGGTATCTGTGTATTCAGTGAAATGTGGGTGTATTTTCAAATTCAGCTTGTTTGCTCCCCTCACAGAAAATGCTAAGCAAAATGTGTGCTTGTTTATATGGGTAAATCTTACACAATAACAATGATGAATGACTTCACTTTATCTAGCCAAGCCTTAGAAAATAACACTTTACAACACTTATAGCTTACATGTTATCTTCATATTCCCTTAAATTAACCAAATGACTTTCTTACCGGTGAAAGATTCCTTGCCAGAAAATTTGCAGATTATTATCACAGAAAAGAGACATCTGATTTCTCTCTAGTCCTTAGCTTCAAATTAATTTCACTCTCATTAGTTTTGAAACCTTGTACTAACCCTTTTCAAATAGACGCTGTGACTACCAAGGTGGAGTTCATAAAAAAGAACATATACAAGTGCCACTTAACAGCACATCAACCCTGTTATGGCCGAAAGTTATTTTGCACTGGTATCGACCTCTTTGGTCAATATCTGCACTTGAAAATACATTAATCTTACTTTATCAGCTATCAACATAATTTCTCATTTCCTTTTTTCAATTTCTAGTCCTGCTTTTATGCCCATTTGAATTTGCTAAACCAGGTTTTAAGTTTCTGGTGAACTAAATTTTAACCCTCAAAATGCCATATTTACATTTCTACTTATAAAATGTTAATTTTAGGGTTGTTACCTAACCCACTTCAAATTGGCAAACATTAATTTTTTTTCTGGAATCCCTTGACCCTACTCTCACCTTGTATATGTTGAAAAACATGTCTCCTGATCTAATGTAAAATATTGGAACATTAAAAATTTTTTTTCTTATGTTTCTAGCTTTATTATGCAGTAGAGAATTTAAAAAAGCTATAAAATATTCAAGTCCTAATTTTGATTTAGTTGAGACACAACATATTTGAATCATATCAATTCCAAAAAAGTTTTATTTTACAAGGAAATCTGGAAATAAATTTTCTTGTTAAAAAGTAGAAATTCTGAAAGACAAACTATCAATCATTTTTCAGAACTAACTGGAATAATCTTAATATTGGGATGAAACACTAATTTGATTTTTTATTTTGGGTTTTGCTTTCTTAGTGTTCACATACAAGCCTGACATGTCTAGTGAAATGTATCTGTGAATCAGAAAGGGATCTTGATAAAAGTACAGGATGCCCAGTAAAAAAAGTGGTAAATTCAGAAAGAAATTTATTTACTTATCATGATTCATGCACAAACTGAACAAACATTGTAGATGTTTGAAACGTTTGCTTGAATGTTCAATTGGAAGTGTGGTAACTAAGAGGCAGTAGCTTTGTGGATAGTGTCAAGCGGAATTTAATTCCAAGTTTCAGTTAACTTCCACTTCAATGAATCAATATTGACAATGTCATGATGACAGTTTTGCAAGTAAGTTAGGCATATACTCCAGATACAGTCATACTTATTATAAAACCCAGGTTGTGTGTGTGTGTGTCTGTTCGTTTATATATTGGATCGGATTTCCTACATTTTTCAACCGATTTCAACAAAACTTCACAGGACTACGTAAAATTACCTTGCGGTGGTTCTGACAGCACCAAAAATTGGAAAAACAATTGTTTTTGCACAAAATCAATTTGAAAACACGATTAAGAGGCATCGCTGTTGCGAGAATGAAAGGGGGACAACTCATATCGAGTTATACTTATTATAAAACCCAGGTTGTTTGTGTGTGTGTTCGTTTATATATGGGATTGGATTTCCTACATTTTTCAACTGATTTCAACAAAACTTCACATTTTTTTCGCAGGTAGTGTTTCTTATTGTCTTGCCACTTTTTTTCTTTATTTTTACATTCAGAATGCTTTAAAAATTCCATTTACAAGACAATTGTTTATAAAATTCTATTCAATCGGTAGACTCATAACGATTGAAAACAATGTTTTTGTTTGAGTTTGGGTTTGACCAATTCGTGAAAAAAAAAAAAAAAACAAAACAAAAAAACTAATTAAGACATGCGTGTCCGTCAACCTTAAACAATAATCTTTGTCAATTTTATTTTTTAGTCTTTATGATGGTCGATACTTGATCTATCTCTTACTGTTACATCCCCAGGCAACGCCGGGCTCTACTGCTAGTCCATAATATTCTGGGCTTTTAGAGGGCTACTGAGATTGAGAAAATAGACCAGCTCTAATTGGTCAAAGAATAAATTTGCTGCATTTTTACTGGCTACCCTGTAGTATAACATGTATTTAGAAAATAATGCAATTTTTATTTGCTTATTAGTTTGTGGATCTTTAAGTAACCAAATAAAATGCTTGTTTTGTTCTTCTGTGTCAAAAAAGTCATTGTCTTAATTTCATCCCAACACAAGAAGCTGATGATAAGGGGAAACTATAATTCAAATACAGAAGTTTATTTAATTTTTCAGAAAATTTTTATCATTACCTTGAGCAAGAAGAGTAGATATACTTGTTAGATCACAGTTGTAGGCAAATGTTTCTGGAATCAACAGAACAGTGGGTGTGGCTACTACTCCTGCTTGGTGACAGGCCTGCTTGAAAGACTGGTGAAGGATGGTATCATAATTTTGCCCATTACAATCCTGTACACATGGCTCAATTAGCTGCAATGAAAAGTAAGTTCATTTTCTTATGCTCTACATTCAAGTCAATTTCAATTTAAAAATGATTATCAATATTCAAATCCTCAGTTTAGTCAGAGTGTGTATAAATGTTTCCATTAAATTGCTACAGAAATAACGTTATAGTCACACATTCTAGATTACAAGTCCATATTTCACCTTTGATCAACAAATGAAATGTCTTATAGTTTGGTTTGCTTTATGACATATCAACTGCAATGCGTTATTTAATGCCTACAAGGTTTTTAGGATATAGTCATATGAATAGAATATGTATTCTTTATAAGAAATCAGTTTGAAGATCAGGTTTCATTGACATATTTTTGTAAAGAGGGTTTTTTTCAAGAGTCAAATGTATTGCTGGTAATTTTTTTTTTTTGAAAAATGTATTGCTGGTATTTTTACTATAAAAATCTCTTTTTATACTTTCATAGTGTTTTGACCCCAGTTTGGGAGTTCACTATTTTCCCATAGCTGGGACCCTAACAGGTGCTGCCACCCCAGGTCAGGGTGGACCTGGGAACAACAACAATTCTTTCTGGTATGAGGAATTATCATTAGTATACACTGATTTATTTGAACTGGTATCTTCATCTTGGGTATTATAGTCACAATGTTTCAGTTATTTCTGAGATAAGGTTTTATCATTATTATATACCGATTTATTTGAATAAGTATCTTCATCTTGGTTGGTATAACCACAATCTTTTGGCTGTTGTACCTTCTGGCCTTCTTCAGGTGTTTGTAGAATTCAGTAATATGGTATTCTAAACTGAACATATTTTTCACTAAAGGAGATTAGCTTGTTCTCATTCAATTGTCCATACTGGGGGGGATTATCTCATAATACTTAATTCTTCTTAGTTAATTTTTGTCTTTGTGCAGTTAAGCATGTTCCACTGGGGCAATATACAAAAAAGGATTTCAGAAACATCAAAACTCACAGTGTTTCCTCAGTTACTACATTCCCTAGATTTCAATACAATTGAATCCAACAAGTTACCTCTTCAAAGCCTCCATCACATGCCTTCCATCTTGTAGCAGTTGAAGGAAAAAGAAATGGTTTTAGATTCTTTTAAGCTAGAGTGAGTATTTTTGCAGAAAAATACATTTTTCTTATGTATATTTATGTGCTTTAGTTCTTTGAGAATATTTTTAAATTTTTAGATTTTGATTTATAATTCAAGTAAAATGATAAACTCTACTGTGACTTTGTGTCCACTCTTTATGCAAATAGGTTTTTGTTTTTTTTTAGTCTGTGATGTTTATAATTTAAGGTACAGCAGCTTAAAAAGATAAAGTTGCATTTTCTTTTTCTTTATAATTAGGAACTCAATTTGTGTTATGTAAAACCTAACTTAAGGTTATTGACACAAAATATTTTTCTTTGTGTCTGTTGTGAGCCAAAGTTATCTCCCTTGACCCAAACAAAAATATATAATGTGGTACCACCGCTGCCGTTCCTATGGCTCTAATAAAATAATAAAGAAAAGGTTTAAGGGAAACAAAAACTCAATAACTTTGTTTTAATTTACATAATCTTTACATTTTGTTCAAAACAGGAAAATACAATGAGCAAAAAGAAATTTCAACTTGATAACTTTGACAGACAAACAATGATTGATAACTTTGCATAATCCTTACATACTAATAGTTCAAAGCATGACTACAATAAGCAAAAATTATGTAAAAAAAAAAAAAAAACATTTATATACTCTAAGTGTTTGTACTGCAATATTACTAACAATCTAGTCATCAAATCATTCAAAGCTTGGTAGTGGTGCAGGGTCATCAGAGTCCTCATCTGTCATATCACCAGGAGAGTCAGGAGCAGCGGAGGGCCTGGTTAAGGGTGATGAGGGAGAAATGTTGGAGGGACCAGTAAGGGTAGATGTCAGGGTCCTGGGTGGAGCTTTTGAGAAGAATTTTGTCAGTGTTGTTTACTTCGTTATCTTCTTTTTTTTCTTTGTAAATTTGTCGATAACATTGGAAAAAATTCAATTGTTTGCCTTTCTACATTGGTGAATTACTCAAAATTCGGATCCATAGCGTTAAATTTTAAGAGTGCAGAATTAATCTTCAAGAAGACACTTGCAAATACCTTTACAGTGAACTTCTTTTGTACTTCTGTTCTTTTTTTCTTCCCCTTCCAATGCTGCTGTGCTTCCAACTGTGTTAAATTTTCATTATTTAGCTCTCCTTCTGCATATTTCAACAATTCTTCAATCTCATTCACTTTCACTTCTAAATTCACCACATTAGCAAGTTGCACAACCGTTCTATTTATATCTTCCACATGTTCATCTTCATCAAAGCCTTCATATTGGCTACAAAATGTTTCAGGCATTTTTTCCATATGCCTTGCATACACTTTTCAGTCACTTGTGTCCAAGCTGATGAAATGTTCTTGATGCACTGCAGGATATTGTAATTTTTCCAGAAATCACTTTCTACTTCTGCTATAGCTTTAAAAAAATGTTTTCTGTAAATAGTACTCTTTGAACATAGCTACAGGCCTCTGATCTATAGGCTGTAATATAGCAGTCATGTTCTTATGCAAATACACTACCTTAACATCTGGGTGTAAATCATCAAGATGTTGGGGTGGGCTTGGAGCATTGTCAAGCACGAGAATAACTTTAAATGGGATGCCTTTTTCCAAGCAATAATTTCTGACTGAGGGTATGAAGCAGTTGATAAACCAATCTTCAAGTAATGCTTGAGTCATCTATTGTTAGCATGTTAATACACAGGCAGCATATGCTTACTAACATTTTTCTGTGTCTGTGGATTTTCTAAACAATGAATGAGCAATAACTTCAACTTGAATCCAACAAAGTTAATCTGTCCTTGAAAGCCTTGAAACCAGGCATGGTTTTTGCTTCCTTTATGGTCGTTAAATGTGTAAGTGAGAAAAGACTGTATAAATATTCATGAGAATAAAAAAACAGTCACATGACTTGACCAGACCCACATGAGACATCGTTAGGTGGGAAAGTCAATCTCTCTTTCATTCAGTGAAGTTATACAAAGAGGATGCATGCTAATCAGGCTCATGACAAACCAAACAGATAAGTACAAAATTCATATTATTTTTGGTACATAGTCTTTTGAAATTAGATACATGTTAACTTTGTATTAAGAATTTTGAATATAAAATATATATATGCAAGTGTTTTATATGAAGACTTTTGTGTTTTATTTGAACTTTTCATATATTTATGTTGTCATGTTTCATTCACTTTTTAAATGAGGTCAATGTTTCATATCTTTGCACAACATATTTGGTCACTATGAACAAAAAAAAAAAAAAAAAAAAAAAAAAAAAAAAAAAAAAAAAAAACACACATTTTAATAACTACCATATTTGAATTCATGTAAACTAACATTACCAGTTGGTTCCCAATTATTGAATCTTAATTCCATCTAAAAAATGTAACTTCCCAAATTTTATGTCATTGCCAGAAATAGTGGCAAAAATACCTAGCAACATTCTGGATACTCACAACTAGGATGAGTTAAAAAAGACTTTAATTGAAACACATGAACAAACAAAATCAGCATTGCTAGATAAATTAATGTTCATTTCCATTATTACAGGTTGACCATCAATTTACCTTCAGGAAATGTTGATTTCAAAATGACTGGAGATAAGCAATGACATAGTAATGACTGTAAAAATTTGTGTAACACTATCCTCCATCACACAAGTGTTAGCAACACAAAAAGATTTAAACCTGACCAGGCTGAGACAATTGGTAGATGAATTAATGATTTAATACAAGGTACTGCTAAAATAAGCATGTGTAACCAAATTCAGATGAAAGAAGTACCTACTAAAACCTCAGCAATACCTTATGGTCATAGACTTTTCTAAAAAGGACAATTACAAAAAATATGTAGAGCACACATTTATTATGGGAACATGGCGTATTGATATAAAAACTGGTGCAAATGTCTGGAAAAAAAAAAAAAAAAAAAAAAAAAAAAAAAGAAAAAAAAAGACAACAGCCAAGTTCATGTCCATCTTCACCAGCACCAAATGGTGTGGGGAAACTAGTTGGGCAGATGACATCCTCCCCATGGTCTCTCATTATTACAGATACCAGCAACATTGGTGATGAAAAAAAAAAAAAAAAAAAATTCATTTATAAGAGATACTGGTGCCAGCTTATCTATCATTCCACATAAACTAATGTCAACAGTTTATCAATGGTACCAACACCAATTTCACTAACTATGGCTACAGGCTCAGACATATCTTGCTACAGGCAAATTAAAGCCGAGATAAGGCTACCGACCCTTCAAGGGTCTTTTCTGTGGATGTTCATAGTAGCGGAAATTTAATAGCCCCTACTAGAATTCAACTTCCTAAACAATTTTGGTTTATTAATAAATTGCCAATAGAATGATCATTAATCCCACAACATTGTGTTCAAAGAAACTAAAAACATTCAACAACTATTGACTTAGTTGTAAATAATAATATGCCTGATTTCATTAAAGGCTTTATAAAAATATATCCCAACATTATATCCTCACATACCAACCCAGCAAGCGCATATGCAGGGCCATACCATAGAATTTATACAGGTAGTCATGTTCCTACTTTTGCCAAGGCTAGATGTGTATCAGAAGAGAAAACCCAGGCAGTAAAGAGGGAATTTTTTAAATTGCAAAATAATCGTGTCTTTACACTTTTTGATAGTGAATGGGCTAGCCCCCTACATGTGGTTAAAAAGCCAGATGGAAATTTCAGATGATGCAGTGAGTACTGCACATTAAAGAGCATTACAAAAAGTGATAAATACCCCATACTGAACATTAATTCAATTGCTGATAAAATAGTCAGCAAAACAAGATTTAGCAAAATTGACCTAGTATCAGCATACCATCAAATAAAAATGCACCCGAATGATATAAATAAAACAGCCCTTATTTCTCCTCTCTGATTGCATGAATACAAATACATGGTGTTTGGACTAAAGAGTGCAGCATCCACTTTTCAAAGATACATGGACAAAACTTTTCAACATATTGACTGTGTATTTACATACATTGATGATATTCTTATTTTCAGCAATGATTCTTCAGCACACATAAAAGACTTTGAAACTGTTATAAAAATCCTACAGGATAATAATCTAAAAATTTCAAAAACAAAGTCAACATTTGATGTGACTTCAGTCAATTTTTTGATTTATAATATTAGCTCTGATGGTATTAGACCTACAGAATTTTCCCTCTCCTAAGGACAGTAAGAATCTTCATCATTTCTTAGGTATGGAAATTTTTTATAGAAAATTAATCCTAAACTTTGCAGACATAGTCATTCCATTAACAGAAAATAAATATATATGAAGTAATACTACATTTACACTAAATGACTTGGAACTGCAATAATTAAACAATATTAAAAGTAGAATCAATGAATCTCTGTCTCCCCAACAGTCTGGCTGTACTGAAAATCAGTTGATTACTGGTAGCAGTAATTATGCAATTGGTGCAGCCTTACATCAAATGGTAGAAGGAACACCAATTCCAATAGGAATAGGCTTCTTCTCTAAAAAGTTAACTCAAACGAGGTATTCTACTTTCAATAAGGAACTTTTTGCAGCATATTCAACTACGTTATATTTTAAACATATTATCAAAGGAAAACAAGTTTTGTTATTAACTGATCATAAGCCTTTGTATGGTGCAATCCTGTAGTCTAAACCCTGCTAAGTCAGATAGAATTTCTAATTGCTGCTGCTGTTTCACAGAATATATATTAGATATAGGCCACATAAAGGGAGATCAAAATGTTATTAGCTGATTGCTTGTCTAGACCTACCCTAGCAGTTATGGTAGATCTGTGTGACATGTCAGCTATATCTGCTGCACAACTTAAGGACCCTGAATTACAAAAATTTCCAGACTTAAAAAAAATAGATAGATTAGAACCACATGTTGAACCAAAAAGTGATAAGCAAGTAATAACTGAAAAGCAACTAGTGATGATATAATAATGGATACAAAAAACAGACAGAAATAGTAAGCCCGGTTATATGAAAGCAGCTAGAAAAGTTTCTTGTAAAAGAGACAACTAATATCACTACTACTAGACTCAGCTACTATCTGGGAGGGTTTGTTGTAGGAGACAAAGGTTATCTCCCCTTGACCAAGAAAATAGCAATAAAAATTAATTATAAATATTCATGAGAATAAAGAAATAGTCATGTGACTTGATGAGACATCGCTAGGTGGGAAAGTCAATTTTTCTCTTTCACTCCATGAAGTTATACAAACAGAACACATACAATGATTTTTGAAAACCAAACAGATAAGTACAAAATACATATTGTTTTTGGTACATAGACTTTTGACAGTAGATACATGTTAACTTTGTATTAAAAATTTTGAATATATATATATATATATATATATATATATATATATATATATATATAAAAAACAGTGTCTTTATATGAAGACTTATTGTGTGTTATTTGAATTTTTCATATATTTATGTTGTCATATGTTTTCATTCACTTTTTAAATAAGGTCAATGTTTCATATCTATGCACAACATGTTCATATTTTTAAATTACACACACACACACTATATATATATATATATATATATATGTATATATATATATATATATACATGAAGACAGACACAAAATCAAGGCCCACTTTAGCATTATAAATTAAACATATCATAATGTTGATTCAGTTTGGTATTTTCATTTTTTAGAGAACTCTGCATTTAAAGCCACTTTGTTTCTACTAAATTTTCTCAAAAATGAAAAATTCCCTAATAAATGCAGATATAATAAACTACATGGAAAAATATATTTTCTTATGAAATTATACAACTTAGTTTCTCTTCAATATTAGCATCTCATCTCAGTAAAAAAAGAAATAAGCAATTTTAAAATTTAGAGAAAATTTAAATCTGAATTTCTTTATTAACATTTTTAATTTCATACAAATTAAAATATATTCATGATAGGTTATAAGTAACAAAATATGTTTTTCTTGAGCTGACTTTCCTTGTCACAAAAATGTGTTTCAAGAGAGTAAGTTATATACAGTTCAACAAATATAAAGTATTTATCTACATTCTTTTGAAAAAAATATCCAACTAGCTTGTTTGTTAGCCATTGCTTTTGTTTTGTAGAACTAAAATAATTAAACAATAAGGAATTGAGTGAGTCTTCCTTGCTTTCAAAGAGAGAGAATAAAAAAAGATTAAAAATTAAAAAACAGGAAAATAAAAATGAAAATATGTCCCACTGAGTAATTCTTGATTGAACTTGCATAGAAATAGCAGCAAAAGAGTACAAGTTTTTCTACTTAAGTTATTTAAAAAGTGAACATTTTAAAAAAGAGTGAAGAAATGAAACCATCTGAAATGAATTCCAGAACAGGATGCCAATTTACAAACCTCTGCTTTTGCCAAATAAGCAACTAGTTTGGCAAGTGCTTTTCGGCCTGCAGGTTTACAACTGGATCTAAACAAAAGCCCATGCCCTTGAGGGAAGGTCTGAAACCAAAAAGAAAATATATGTATATTTATAAAAACATTAATGTGTCCAGGATGTTATAAAAATATTTAAATAAAGCATTTAAAGTAGAACTGCTTGTATTTTACAAGTTTTCCACTGTTTTCTTCTTTTTTTTTTATTTTTGCTTTTTATTGTAGTGAGGTTATATTTCATAAAAAAAAAATTAATCAAAGAGTTGTCAGAATGATATTGCCATTTTATAGTAGCAGAAAACTCAAAAGTACAGAAATGTGACAATCATTAGAAATTGATTACAAAACTTTACATTTAAATTAAAAAAAAATTAAATGTTCTTTATTAAATGAAAGCAGTCAATTAAAATGAAATCTACTTACCAAAATTCGAGTTAATTTTGTTATGAGGGGAATAAATTCCTCAAGTAAAGTTATGTTCCATTTTAATTGTGAAAGACTGTTGTATCGGTTGATGCGTTTTCTTAGGGTATCAATCAGCTGTGAATTGGAGCATTCAGTGTAGCCTAGAAAATTAGAAGAGAGGGTTTTCAAAATGAGTTACTGAAGATTTTTAAAAGGAAAAAACTTTATTAAAGTTTCCTATCCTTGCAAAGAAATTCTCCTCTATTTAAACTGATAAAGTTTATGGTTTAGTACATCACTGATGGAACCTAAATTACATTTCTATTCTACTCTAAGAAAAACTGCATATTGTTGCAAAAATTTTGTTAGAGTATTTTAATAGTAGTGTCCTAACTTAAAGAATAAAGCAATTTCTAATCTAATTTACCATTTAATAATGGTGTGGGACCAGCATTCATGCTCTATTAATAATACTTTGATTATTCGTTTTTGTATTTATTACAAAAGTTTAAAATAAAATATCACCATTGGAAAAAAAAGATTACTAGTTGCTGCATGAAATAATATTACCTTTACTTTTTGTTAAATAATTATATCATATTTTTATGTAGAAATATTTTTTTTTTTTTTAAAATAATGGATCATTATTTCATAAATATTAATCTTGTTTAGTTTTCTCTTCCATCATGAACATTCCCACACTTTATTACAAAAAAAAATTAGCTAAATTGTGAGCTTGTACTCTAGGGTGCTGAAAAATTATTTGCTTTACTTTCTAAAATCTGACTATATATCAAATTTTAAATAAAAAAAAAACAAAAGAAAACTCTTCTTTGTTAGGCCAAAAAATTTTCAGCTTACTTCATATGCTCAAGTCATTTAATACTTATCTCCTGTTGATTACAGATTAGTAGAAATACAAGTAAGGCTTAGTGAAGTTGGAGTTTGGTTTATTACAGAGTAGTCTCCCTTTACTTATTTGAACATATTTAAAATATATATTCTATGAATAGGAAGGGACTTGAAGTTTCAATAAAATGGAGAAGATATGTTTGCACATTTGTGTTCCTGTGTTTTTTGCAAGGATACATTTTGGAAGAAATACCAAAGTGAACCAAACTATTCAATATTTTACCTCTTTCAGCATACTGGCCAGAAGACGGACCATACAAGATATAACGGGAAAATATTATTTTATCAAGGCATTTTAATCCATTTTTGATCTGAAAATAAAGACACCTTAATGAAATATTCACATATAATGTAATATATCTAAATGCTGCAATACTGTGTTTACTTTGAGTCACTCTTGAACCTCGTAATCGATGAACTGAGAAATTAGAATGCATTAAAGTTTTGTTTAATAAATCCTACCTGTAATATCATTGGGTTACATAAACAGAGTGAATCTTAAAATAATAAACAAAAATATTTTAAAGAAATAATAAATAATAATTCCAGCACTTAACAATCATCTTTTTTTTTTTTTATTTCACCTTATTTCTGTTTTAATTTTCTCTCATGTCAATTGAACAAGCTTTCAAATTCTTTATTTACAACTAGTTTAAAAATGTTTGCATCAGGCCTCATAAACCCTCAAAAGCCTCATTTACACAACACAAAAATAAATAGTTAATCTGCTGAAATCTGAATATATTTGATTTTGTTCTTCTCAAACTTTTGTGAAAAAAATATTTCTATGTGAATAAATTATGAAATATATCCATTACTTGTCTTAAGTTTTGAAATACAAATTTCATCTATAAAGAAAACATTCTAATTTTTTTAATTCACTGAAAATAATTTCAATTGAGATTGCATATTAGAATGAGCAAGCAATTTAAACATTGTTCTCATTAAAAAAAAAAAAAAAAAAATTAGATACTAAAATTAAAATTCTTTAACAATTATTGATAATGATTTTATTTTATATAAAAAATTAAAAATTAGTAGAATCTTCTGGTTGGAATTGATTCAAGAGACTAATTTTGTTGAAAATTGTTCTTAACCATAATATTCCCATAATCAATTTATGGAAACAATAGGATTAAAATATTCATAATCTCCTTTGATTCAATAAATATAGTGCCAGATTCTTTTATAGGCCATGTCCTTTCAGGATGTGGGCGATCATAGCGCTCCATAACTTCCTACATTTATTGTTCTAAATACTTTGTTCTTGTTCTATTATCTGTTAAATAAGTTATTTGTTGTTTCCCCTCGTTTTGCTTGCCTTCAGTATGTCTCCAAGAAAGCTTTTCCTTTCTTCATATGTGGAACAAAAATTTCAGCTGTTTCTTTTTGATTGTAAAGGTCGTTTTCCTCGTTCCTATTTACTTTAAAAATTCCTTGTAGCTCACATTTTCTGTCCATGTTATTCTCAGTATTTATCTGTAGCACAACATCTGTTGTTTTGAGTTTCTTCTTCATCTATGAGGAAATCGTTCAGTATTTAATGCCATATAAGAGGATAGATGTGACACAGTAGTTAAAATATATTCATAAAACAGTGCATTAAAACTCATTTTCAAACTTGTTCAGAATAAATGAATCACACTTAATTTCTTCACAAGGTAAATCTAAAGCAGCTTTCTGATAGTCTTAATTTTAAATTGCAGATTAAATACTTATGTTTGTGCTATTCTGCATTGTTTTCCTCAAATCAAAAAGGTTTCCCCTCTGAGTAAAATATACTTACATCTTCCATGTTCATTAGTGCTCCATAGAAAGTTTTTTTTGCCAATGATTGTATAGCAATGGGTAAAATTTGTGAACCTGATGATGTTTTCTTTGGTTCTGTTGTTGGAGCTTAAATTAGAAAATGAAAAAAAAAATTATGATTATCATGACTCAGTGTAAAAAAAAAAATAAATAAAATAAAATAAAAAAAATAGAGGAAATAAAAAAAGTAAAATGAAGAGTCATTTGCTGTGACAGTGAAGTGGTTAAACATTAATTCTAAGCAGAAAAAGAGAAGGGTTAACCCAAAATGAAAATATACACTAAAAGATAGAGAGAGAGGAAACATTTTCCTTGGTGAGAATGGGACATCTGGATTTCTTCTCTCCTAAAAGTTTATTTTTCTTATCTATCGAGAGTCTAGCATGCAGATGAAAACAGATTTGAAGAAATGGCTTTATCTCTTTCTTGAGAAATTATGGAAATGCATATATTTTTTGTTGATGAAAATAAAAACAGAGAATGAACCCTTTTTCTTAGGGTTGAAAATCAATCATGTCATGCCAAGCAGGTGATCTGGTTTGAGTTTTTCGCTGAGACATTGACCAGCTAAGGATGGAAAACAGAGTCTTTGTTTGAGAATTTAGGTAAACAAATTTATTTTCATTGACAAAAGCAGATTGGAAAATAATTTTTATCTATCACTTGGAAGGTTAAAATGAGAACAAATTTCTCTTAAGAGGTTGGATGTACTATATGATTAAGGCTGTCATCAGTGGTCTGGTTTATATTTTTGCTGGACAGGATGGTTCCAGAAAAACAGAAAAGATTCAGAGAATTAAAATTAATGGCTGGAATGGAACTCTGCCCTTCCATCTACCTGCTTTAAAATTTGTCACAAAGATAGTTATGCATGCTCAGAGAAGTGGGCTAAGGTTGAATGCTATGAAGAAAGGAGGAAGAGGCAGAATTTGGCCTCAACCTGCACAAAGTAGCACTGTGAATTGTGAAGTAAAGCAGGTTGGAGTTAAGGGAGAAGCAATCTCTGTGACTATTCCCAAAGAAGTTGGATAATTTTCCAAATTTGTAAAATTGATTACGAAAGTAAAAATAAGGAACAAAGAAAAGCTTTATTGAATTAATGAAAAATTGGGGAATCACAAATTCTCAGAATCGTTTGGCCCTGTGCCAATTTTGGCCCAAAGTGCATATAAACAGATGAATTTGGGGAGATCATTGACTGAGATCCCAAATTGAGTGCCTTTGAAATTCAGACCAGCTGCCAACCAGAATTCCTAATTCCAAGACTTTGAACCCAGCCTTCCAAAAGTTTAGACAAAGCCCAGTGTCACTAGAGAGAGGTGGAAAGGGTTAATTTTTGTTGTATGAAGAACTATATAAACCAATTGAAGATTAACCCCATGAATCTCTTGTTTTACTTATTTTCATTGTGAGGAAATTTTTTCCTAAATATAGCACCTGCTATGGGTTGACCAGAACTGCAAGTCTGCAACAACATTCAATCTTCTGCTGTTCTGAGATCAAGAACACAATGTAGGCAGAGACAGTGTGAATTGAAGTGACCAGCGACCAACAACCAGCTTGGACCAGCATCAACATTGACCAGCGCAAAGTTAGCCCATGGTTAAAGTGTTATCTTAAGACCCTGAAGACTGGGGCACTAAATGTGGTTACACTACCGAGTGTAGGTGGCAGTGAAAGGTGTTACATTATTTGGTGCCAATGACCAAGGATGTGACCCTGTTGCAAGCAGGTGTTACATTGCAAGTGAAGGAGAATGATGATATGGGATTAATAGGATTTTTACAAGAAATGAATTCTAGTAAATTAGTGAAAGGCCAGATATTATGTGAAACAATATAGGAAAGAGTTTCTGTCTGTATATCTGAGATCAGATATTACTATTACACACTGTGTTTTTTTTTAAGTTTGGAGGCAGTTGTGTTTAAATAATAAAACCTTTTTTTTTTTTTGGCAGCTGAATATTTTATTGTGAAATGAGCCTGCATCCAACTCTTTGTGAAACTTAATGATATTGATAAACATTAATGTGATTTTTACAAATAAAAGTTGAGTACAAACATAAAAACTAGTAAGGAAATGAAGCACAGGTCAGATTTGAAAATTCACCTGACTTTAATCCTATTGATAAAAATGTTCTTTTGGACTTTCCTAAAGGACAGAAACATTTTTGACAGCAGTTGATATGGATTATTGATGATATTTTAAAGAAATTAAAAAATTAAATATTCAGAAACCAATTTTAATTGTTTAAAACTACTATATTTGAAGATATATGAAACCCATCTTTTTCACCTTTCAAAATGGCTCAAGAAATATCTTCCAGGTTTTATAAGCATTGTTGAGATTGTAGGTTACCATTACTTGTAACTAACTTTATAATACTGTAATATTAAATATAAATGAGAATGAGAGTTATATACCATCAGTCAAATATGGTAGGTTGGATTTCATCATCAAGGTTTTTGGTGGGAAATTATTATTATTATTATAGTTTTATGGAGACATCCTTCATCATAGCATTTTTATTGCTGTAGTCTTGAGCCTTCCTCTGGTGTCTTTAGTCACATTTGGTAAATGGAAACCTTTATTTGATTCTGCAATTTATCTTGTTCTGGTTCCTCTACTTGCCATATCCAACATCTTTTGTGAAAGCATCCAATCAATAAGCAAGGTTCAAATATGAACAAATGGGAGTCAGTAATTAGAAGAGACAGATTTAATGCCTTTCAAAGCAATTGCATGGTGGATAAAAATGTTAGGAATTGAATTCAGATGGGTAAAAACCCATCTGAATTCAATTCCTAGTTACTCAGGAAAGAGAGTCAGATGAGGATAAGAATTATTGGTTTTAAAATTTCCAGAAGACAAAGAAGTTATATATTTTTTTTTCTTGTACATGTTTGTTAAGGTTTAGATTAGTATCACTTTAGACAAGTAGAATATTTGAAACAGCATATTTTCTTTGCAAATAGTTATTCTTAATTCAAAGGAACAGCTCAAGTGCAATAAGAGTCCCAGTCAATGATGTGCCACCTTGGGAAAACAGAGGAGTTGGCATATTTTATTCTTGTCTAGAAAAGGAAAGATGATCCTGACTGTCAAAGTTCTCTGAAGAAAGGAAAATAATTTGAAACAATGAAAACAAAACCCCATCAGTAAACATTCTCCCACAGTGACTGTATCTCCTTGTGCCTATCATGAAAGGACAAATATTTTTCATAAAATTGTGTATCAAATTTATATTGTATTTGTTATTATTTTAGATAATGTATAATTTTCATTAGTGAAACAAGAACATCTTGGTATTATTTAATGGCTGTGATAATCCTAATTAATAAGAGAACTGTTGGAAGTGCTTAGGTAAGTTTGATTTATTTGGGAAGGAGATTAGAATAATCCATAATGTACATGGACCCATTGGTAAATTGTTGCCATTTTATATTTTTAACTTTGTGCATTGTTTATTTTTGATTTTGTCTACTGCACAGTATAGTTGGGTCAGTTGGTCACCTTCGGTGAGAAAAAGAGCACCATGATGCAATTCACTTTGACAGAAATTTGGAAATGGCATGCTGTATTGCTTGGCATTTGTGCTGGAAACTCCAATACAAACATTTCAGAGTGTTTGGGTGTCAATCTGAGGACAGTGCAGAGGATCTGGGAAGAGTTGGATAAGTCTAATGGTTATTACAAAGGTGTTTGGGGTGATCACTAGTGATGGCGATGTTATGCTTCTATTCTTCTTTCCACAGGGCCTCAGACTCAACATGGAACCCTATATAAAGTGTCTTGAGGAGGTAGTGCTGCCCTGGAGCAGGACTCAGCACCTTCCACCCAAACAGGAGAATCCAAGCATAGCTGTCAGACATTTCTACAACCACATCACCCCTTACATCTAACCACCTAACATCGCAGACTGCAACACCCTTCATTATTATGTGTGAGGTGCAGTTGAGCAAGAGACTAACAGAACTCCTTGCAACACCAAAGATGAACTGAAGCCAAGGATTATGGCAGCATTTACCAACTAAAATAAGGAAACCGTCCAAAAGAGTTGCAGGAGATTCCAAAGTCATCTGGTGATTTTATTGAATAAATTTACTCTTTAGTATTTCAAGGTATTTTTGTGTAATTTTGGTAAATATATCTGTTAAAATGAGATGTCAGTGTTATTTGCATATTTCAGATGGAAATTTATCCATAGCATCCTGTATACTGGCAGCAAACTGCCTGCATACAGATTGAAAATGAATTCAGTAAATACACAAAAAATAGAAAGGGTTTTAAGACAAGGATGTGTCTTCTCACCAGACTTATTTGACCTTTACAGTGAAGAAATCCTACCAGGAATCATTATTGGCAGTCACAATCTTAACAACATAAGATATGCAGATGACATAGTGTTGATAGTAAACACAGAAAGGAAACTACAGAAAGAAGCAAAGGAAATCAAGAAGAAAGGGGCTGAACATTAATTGTAACATGCAAATTACAAATTGGAAATGCCAAAGTGAAGTAAGTATAAAAATTTAAATATCTATCTAGTAAGTGTTTTAACAGAGTATGGAAAATGCAACACCAAAATTCAAAGTTGCATAGGGATAGCAAAAGATACCTTCCAAAAGCTAAGCATGTATTAAGAAACAGGAACATTTTGTTAGAAACAAAAAAAAGCGTATTGAACTGCTATGTAATATTGGTCCTCCTATATGGCAGTGAAAAATCTCATAGATGAAGAAAAGACTTGAGGGAACAGAAATGTGGTTTTACAGGAGGATGCTGAGGATACCATGCACTGAACATGTGAGCAATGACAAAGTTTTAGAGAAAATGGAAACAAAAAGGAAACTTATGTTGCATCAGAAAAGAGTTGAAATTTCTAGGATACCTAATGAGGTAAGAGGACTTAGAAAGTTTGATACTTACAGGACGGATTGAAGGCAAAAGAGACAGAAGAAAGCAGCATATGACCTGCCTAACAAGCTTGTGTAAATGGTTAGCAGAACAGGTGTTAGGAGAGAACAAAAACACAAACATAGCTAAGAGCTACAAAAGAGAGGAAATTGTGGAGAGCCATGATCACTTATATTCTGATGGGACACAACACATAGAAAAAGTGCAAAAAATTAATTATATTTGATCTGCATTGCTTGTGGTAAAGACTAATAAACCAAAAAAGAGTTTAGACAAGAAAAGTTGAGACAGAGTTTGTAAAAAAAAAAAAAAAGATTTATTATAGAATCCTAAAAAGAAATGAGTTTTTCTGCACATTCTCTGAAAAGATTTAGGTATCTTTTATTTTTGCTGTTGTTTTTCTAACTACTACTTGTGGTGGAACTGTTGCTGTCAGGATACAAATATTGTAGGAATATTAGGACTCATAAGTAATTTCACATTGTTTTTTTTTGTTTTTAACAATTGTCATTTATCCATTAAAGGTTGCACTTACTTTTTGACTGACAAGATCTACTATCTTCACCTTGACTATCAGCTTCCTTTGATTGATTTCCAGTTACATTTGGTGTCTTTACAGAAAGTTCACTAGATTGTTGGTCAGTATCCTGCCCTCTGGAAGTTTCTGCAAAACAAGGGTAAATACAATGAACAATAACTGTACCAACCTTTTATTTCAGGTGGGGATACACAAATGTATATATGTGCACGCACACACACACACTTACTTCTAAACTTCACTCTGACAGATGGTGTTTGACTCTAAATGAAAGTCAGGACTTTCAACAAAAGTAGGCTCTCTAAACATGTAATTGTTGAAATGCAATCTTCCTTACAACTACCAAAGCTAAGAAAATATATAAGGGCAGATCAATAAGCCTGACATGCAGTGTATCTGAGTAGTGATTAGTTGAACTTTGACTTGAAATTTCACTGTATAATATTCTGTCTACATGGTTATTATTCACCACTGAATTAAGTGCATTGATAAAGAAGGAGATTATGCTAAAAATATTTAGTAGTATTGAATAAATGCCTTTTTCTTCATTAAACTATGAAGTTACTGGGGTACATATATCATCTAAAGAGTATTGCTTGAGATCAAAGAGGTAAACATTAACTGTAGCCCTAATGATCATATGACTTTAACCTGATTTGTCCTCAGTTAATCAACATTTATATTACATCTGAGTGAGAATGTTGATAGTTTATATATATTTTTTTAAACATTAGAAAGGTGCATAAGGGGTCACATTTGAATTTCATTATGGGAACAAAAGCTAAGGACAGGCAGAAAGGCTTTAGATTGTAAATTTGACCTCAAATTAAAAAAATAATTTAACATTACGGTGATGTAGATTGTATTGGTACCATTGCACTATTTTATATAAAAATCAATGTGAAAAAGTATTTCATATGAATTATAACAGCTTCTTGATAAAAAGTTGTCTTTCCTTGTGGGTCATACATGTAGAGATTATTTGGCACTCCAACTCCTGAGACAATATATAACTGACCACAAGAAAAGTAGGGTGGCTTCAGTTGTAATTCAGCCACATTCAATGTTGACCCTTGAGATTTGTGATGGACATGAGAAATCTATCTTGAATATGAACTGTAATCTTTTGAAATCAAATAAAATGGAATAACTTGAATTCTTGGAATGAATGAACCCATTACTGTCGCTTCATTCAGATATGTGTGCTGTTTGACTAACAGCCTTGTGCCATTGCACAAATATATAACAAAACCTCTGTTACTTCATGAAAAAAAAAAAACATTCATACATTTTGATATTTCTAAGGATTTAATCAAGTGACTCAAAATACACTCTTCCCAGACTGTTACCAAACACTAGTTTAAAACTTTAACTGCTCTTGTGCTTTTTGCTCATGTTACAGGCTGCAGTGTTATTATTGGTATGGTTTAATGGCAACTTGAATGCATTGTGAGAAGTTTTACGACCAGAAAGTTAAATGATAATAGTTCCTGAAGATGCAGCAGCCATTGCAATTTCCCGCATGTTTTCCCAATTCAGCTTGAAAAAACTTTTAACACAAAGGATTTTTCTTGTACTGGTAAAGACATAAAAATAATTATAATATCAAATGATGGTCTTTGATTGTCAAGTAGTTTAGACTGATATTCAGCAACAACTTTAGGACAGAGAACTAGTGTCAGGGCTCATGCTGGAATTCATTTAGTAGTTTTCTTGAGTTAGTTGGTCTGAGGTAAGCCATGTTTTTGTAATTAATCTTTACCCATTGCCAAAAGTTTATATTTAATCACAACTATAAAACTTGATATAAAAAAAAAATGTAACTGTCTGCCCTTTACTATTTCTTAGAATGAAGACATTATCAGTCAATGAAGGGTTCCGACAGGACTTTTTGTTTTTTATAATGACAATGCTGTGTGTGGCTCAGGGCAATAAAAATAATGTTCTGGAATAAAAGAGCCTGAAAAGAGAGCACCTTTTTTGGATTATTTTCAACCATTTGGAGGAATGGAATATGAAACTTTTGGCAATTTGAAAATTAGATTTGTGAGCCTGTTGATAAATATTAGCAAGGTCATTCGTCAGTTAAATTGCTATTCATTTATGATACATCAGAGTGGATAGTCAAGGAAAACGGAGTTAGATCAATTAACATTTTCAGCAAGGAGAAGAGGACGTTTGACTCTGAGATACCATGTGGCCAACCAACAACTCCAGGTAATATATTGTACTTAATACAAATAATTTTGGACATTTGAAACAAACCTATCATGTTTCCTTTGATGATACAAAACAACTTGTCGCTGCTACACCTGGTCTGGTGCATCTGATAACTATCCAGATATTCTTGACAGAACCTAAAGATTCTTCAATGTCATCAGTCCTGACCTGGTGTCTCAGTTTCAGTCACTTTTCCATCACTTTAACATAGCTTCTCTGTGCCTTTTCCATAATGGTAATTGTTCTGATAAGATTTCCTTTTTGGTAACTCAATTTTGTAAATTTAAGTGTAGTATTATATTGACAGCAAAAGATTTCATCAATTTATTGCTGAAATTGCTAAGTGTAAGCATAAGTTCTATGCTCATGGTTTCTTCTCTCACACTTCTCACTTGTGGAACTCTTTCAGTTTCTTGCTTTTCTATCAACTACGATCTTCAAAGATTTACATGCAATGTCAATCATCATTTTCTGTCTCCTTCAATCCTATTTCTTTATGTCCTTTCTCTCTCTCTCAATGTTTTCTTAGTTTTTTTTTTTCTCTCAGTGAGCCCTTGTGTCATAGTGGCTTTATTGTCTTGCTTGGTGTGTGTGTGTGTGTGTGTGTCCCCGCCTGAAAAAAAATTAAAATGGAGAAAACCAAATAAGAATGGTTTGTGTTTATTCATAGATAATATCTGATATTTTATCCAGTGACCCCAATGCTTTGCAGCAGCCACAAATAGATACAAATTGACTTAGATTACTAAGCATGATAAACCAAGAGAGTTTTCTCCTTTAATATAAACTATTTTTACTTGCAAACAATTAAGGGAAGATTTTACATTTGCTATTCCTGTAGATTTAGTTATTTCTTTTCAAAAGAATTCATCACTTTTCTAGTATGTCACATTCTTTTTTTTTTAGTTCATTTTTAAAAAAATATATTTATGCTTTATAAGGTACTTGTTTTCTTTACTGATTTAAGTGCTTGTGATACACTGACTGCATGGTTCATAGATTTAAAAGTAGCCTTGAGGATCCAACATTTCCAGATGAGATCTGTTTTAAGTGCCAAATTCCACAGATTATCACAAAACAATGCATAGAATTATTTTGTTACAATTGATTATTTTCAAGATATACATTGACATACCTGTCAAGAAGTTTTTAAAAACTTATCTTACTTTGCCAAAGAATCTTACCTGAAGCTTCTTCAGATTCTGCCTGAGTGTCTGTATATGTTTGATAATCAGATCCAATTTCTGAATTTGGCCTATCATCCTGTGTAGTAAAACGCTCATTGACATCCATGTCATCAAGCAATGTATTTGTTGTGAGTTGAAGTTCAGTCATTGAAGCAGAATCTGGAGTTGATTCTCCTATGTCAAGCTAGGACATAAATAGAAAACAACCTGATATTTATTGAACCAAACTTACAAAAAAGATCAATGTATGTAAAAAAAAACAAAAAAACAAAGACTTCAATGTTGCATCTAGATTTTAATCAAGAAAAGAAAATGATTATGTAATGTATGGGGAGGCATTACAATTCATGATTATTAAAATGAAGATGTTACAAGCTTTCTTTTATGCTTTTTATGTATCATATAAATGAAAATATGACTAAGTAATATTAAAAGATGTTAATAAATCAAATTATGCTTGGTGTGATTAGAGTTTGCAACTGATTCATACTTAGTGTCCTCAAATGGTAACACAAAGTATGTTTGACTATTGACAAAGTACACTTTTGCCAGTTACCATAAGAATGGAATATCTAGTTGAGTGGATAATTAATATATAAAGTCATATATTATAAAATAGATATATGGCTTTGTCAATGTCTGCAACCTAATAAAAAAGCATATTATTTTCAATATAATTTCCTTCCTTGTCAAGGCACATAGATTGAAGATCATACAGTGAAAATTTCAAACCAAATTTCAGTTAATTAGGCTACAGACATATATACAATAAACTGATGTATATATAAGATGCAAAACCAAGAAATTTAGCTTTTTGAAGAAAATATAATTTCTGATTTTGAACCTTAAAGTAATATCTTTTATAAGATGTGAAATTTCATATATTCATTGCATATATATATATATATATATATATATATATATATATATATATATAAATAAAAAGGCTTAAACACTAATATTCCATGGTCATAATTTATTCCATTGGAATTGTAAATATGATCCAATTCATCAGACCTACAAATTCAAAAAGAAGACAGAAAAAAACAACTCCGGAAATAAAAACAGAATTTAGAGAGAGTGTAAGTATGAGGGGTAACATACTAGAGAATGGGGGAGATTAAACCTTAACAGAGAGAATTTTAGGAGGGGTGAGTGGAAGGGGTTTAAGTAAGAGAAATATGAATGTTGTCGGATGTCTAATGTATATTTCGTGGTGACATACACACACCATAGATGATCTAATAAGATCAGAATAAGAGGGAGGGAAAGACGAGGTGGGGGAGAGAGACGGGGCGAAGGAAAGTAAATTTGAACATTTACTGAAAGGGCCGCTGTGTAATTGAGAAAATTTGACAAATTTAATATTGACTACAGGTTACAAGTCAAATATAAACATATAAAAAATAAATATAACGATTATCTAATCTAGCAAGGACCTATATTTCTATGTTCAAACACACATGCGACTGTCTTGGACATTGAGTTCTACCTGGATTCTATCCTCTTGGAATTTTTATTCAAAAAATATGCATGTATGGGTATTTATATATTTTGCATATGTATGTATATTTACCACTAATATTATATATATATATATATATATATATATATATATATATATAAAATTAAAAAAAACTCCTTTAATGTAAGAGATGAAAATTTAAAATATGCTCTGAGTGACATCTGGCTAATAACAATAATTTTAGCATTTGAAGTTTTGTTTTTTTTAAACAGTTTACATGAAACAAAATAATCCCATCCACCTTGCTTAAACCATTATTGCCCAATGTAAAATCTCATTAATCATACGTTTTTAGCTGTAATCTCTTAATACACACTGTCCCATTTTTGAGATGGTGGGCAGTAATTGATAAACATATGTTTCATAGAATATTTTATGAAAGAAAACAAATGCAGACTCTTTGAAAATTATTCAACTTTTTCAGAATATCCAAGTCAATTTGGGGCCAACATGATGATGTATTATTGCTTTTTATTTTTTTTAATTAATCAAACATTTTTATTTTTTAACATTTAGTATCACTGATAGAGTCTCTTGTAATAAAATATTCCTATTAACTAAAACTTCATGCCCTAGCATTTTCAGTCAGGAGAAAATGTGTTATCAGCTGTTTACATTTATAATGCTATATATCTATTAGGTCATGTCATAACTAATGTCTGCAATCTGATAGCAATAGACTGAAGGATATTTTCTCTATTCTAAAAATTGCCTAAATTGAAAAAAGACATAATATGTATTTGTACAGTTTTAAATGCATAACATATTATCACAGTATGATCTACATAATAATATCTGGCTATTTGTTTCCAAGTAAGCTTATCACTTTTGGTGGCTAGCTAATCCTTATTTCAGATGTCTGCTCAGGCACATTTGCATTTGTTCAAGACCCACAGAGCCAATCTGTGGTTTATACTGCAACTATACAGAATTGAATTTAGTTACAGTTTCTAAAAGAGAGTGCATAATCTTGCTTGATTAGTAATTGAACAATGACAGTGCACCGAAACCCTCAGTCATAATGACTTGTAACTTTGTGCTAACACAACCATCAATAGCATTTAGACAGTTTTGTCTACCCAATTTCATTCACAAGGCTTGGCTCAACCTGTATTTTGATTTTCAGACCCTTCCCAAAAGTGATGCATGCTGGGATCATCTTCCCAGGTAGAAATTATCAAGAAGTCACCTCCTTGATAAATCCACCATGGTGAGATTTAAAACCAGGTCTCATGGTTGAAACACTAATGTTCTAACCATTTGGCCACTATGATTCAAATAACAGTTACTAACTTGACCCTTCTTAAGATGGACATGTCTATGGAGCAGATAAGAGCATGTAATGATCTAGAAGATTAGAAAAAGTGACCTGAAATATTCATGATGTTTGCAGAATAGATTTCTTAAACAAAAAAAATTACCAAAGATAGTTTGAAAGGATTAAAATGAGGATGTCAGCCAAACAGAACTATCACAAACAGGTTGTCATATTGTCATAACTTTTATCATTGAAGAATTAAGTCTGAAATTGAATTCAAGCCATTCAACATTTAATTCTTTATCTGCAACAACTTACAAAAGGCACCTAAACATGAAAAATAAATTCCTCTTTATTTCAACAGTTACTAATTAATTCTGACTGTAAAAACCTGGTATCAATTATAAACATTTAAAATAAAAATCTATTATTATACTTTACTACCTATAATCCATTAATGCCTATCATCTCATTTTTGGGATGGGGGTGTATTAATCGGTTAAAACAAATTGAGACATCTGCATTTCTCTGAACTCTTATGAATGCATCTCACCATTTGTGAACAGATTAGGGATAAAAAAATGGATATTTTACAATATAAAATACAGTTGTTTAAGGGAGATGATCAGGTTAAGCACAATCTAAAACATTAAGTACAGCTTTGTGCTAAATGTAAAATATGAGGGTTACTCTGGAAGTAATGAATCCTATGTTGGTAAGAGGCAGATGTTAGTGGTATGGCAGTAGATGTTGAAACTTTCCACTGATAACACACAATTCTTTTTTGCCTTGTTACAGATAACAGCTGAGCAGTAATCTGGCAAAATGATATCTGACAAAAAAACAAGTGCATATGAAGGAGAGAGGTATCATCGAGGTCATGGTGGCTATTGTTTCAGCAGTGGTAACAAGGATTAAACCTCTCATTCATCACAAGCAGAATTGCACAGCCAATCAGGAGAGGAGGAATAAAGGAGAGAAATAGTGTTTTGCAGCTGAAAAACTTCATCTATCCAATAGCGTTATTGTGTTCTCTGTATCTGTTGTAGTTTCTGTGGGAATAAATAGCAAGTATTACTTTCATGTACAGGTGCTCTAATGGGTATTGGCTTGGAATGAGAAGTCGGAGAGCCTAGTTTGCATTCCAGTAGAGTTTTGTTATATTTACTATTGCACAAATATCCTTAGCAAAAATATGAATCCCAGCTGTGGTTTAAATAGTAGGGCAAACTGGGCTCTTTAATCTTGCGTGGTAACCAGTTTATGAGAAGAACAACACTGAATTAAAACTGAATATATCCTTAGCAAAGTACATACTAAACATGAAAATTAATTAAAAGACTATGAAGTTTTCAATGACTATGATCCTGACTGCAGTCGGCCTTCATTGATTGATTACTTTCAGAGTGTTCCTTGTAGTGAGAGGCACTTAAGGTTACAGAAAAGACAATATTTTAACTCAACTGCTTGTCAACCATTACAGAGAAAATATTAGATGTAACAAAAATGAATGAAAAAAATTATGGTCCGAGTCCTGCAATGAAAAGAAATTTTCTATTTAAAGGATACAATATGGGTAAAGAATCAGTTCATTGATAACATTTATTTAAACTTCGTTGATGTAATATTTTACATCCACATCTTTCTGTATAAGTAAAAAAAAAAAATACACTCAAGCATTTAGTATAATTCTTTTTGACAGTTCCTTGGAAGAAAATATAAATTTCATTCACAGTTAAATTTGTTCAAAGTTATTAATGCATATGACTAATACAATATTTTGTTGATTTTTGTTAAAGAAAATATTTTTTTCTAAAATGTGTAACTATAGTGAGTGACTTCTTAGTGATGGCTCAAAACACTACTTTCTTCTATAACACATACACAGACATAGTAGCAGACAACAGGCTTGGCATGACATTTAGTCAATAAGATAAAATTTTCTGTTTATTTTCTAAATTAAAATAAGTTGTGAAAATCAATTACATGTACTCAAAACTTGTACCATGTACTCAAAAGTTGACAAGAACTTCTAATGATGATATCGATGTATGAATTTTTGAATTCTTACAGTAGTATTTTGTTTTTAAATCTCAAAAAGAAGTATTAGGGATATACAGTACTTTACCATATAGACCAATAAATGTACCTGCCTGAATGTATACCTCCAACATGTAAGGTTTGTCTTTATTACAGGTGGGTATTTGTTGGAGGACAACTGGTGTTGGATACATTTGTATTACAATCATTTAAAAAGGTTTTACCCTACCTATAGTAACATTTTTTTCTTTATTGTTGATAATACCAATAAAACAATTGTTGTATAGGATACTTTATATGCTGATGGTAAGGAGTTCTTTTAATACAGATTTAAAAAAAATTTAAATTGGTACAAACAAATTGTTCATTTTGGAGGAGTAGTCAAGTGAGACATTTTAAAGTGGAATTAATTAACAAATAATTTAGGGATTAACATTCTCAGTAGATGTTTTGATGATGACTTTGCTAAATAAGTACAATGTGCTACTATAAACTAGCTTTGTGGCAAAATAATTTAAGTCAGTCTTAAAATTACAGAAGGTAGATGATCCAGCCAATGGGTATTATCTTTAAAGTGTTTCTCTATGATTTCATGAGATTCAAGATAATATGCAGCAGTGTTCATCCTAGTGGATCTGGGCAAATCAGACAACTGATAAAAAATTTAAAAAAATGGTCAGATTGTTGTCACATATAATTAATGAAGGAACACTGACTCTAGTAATTCTAACTAGTAAGCAGTGCATGTGATACTGATGGAGTATTGTTGCCATATATGGTCTGGAGCCCCTTCTGTTTGCCTCGGGGTTCTTGATAGGCTCCAGAGACGGATATGCAATATAATTGGCCCTGTTCTGGCATCTTGTCTACAGTCACTCTCTCACAGACGCGTCATCGCTTCTCTCTGTCTTTTTTACAAATACTTTCAAGGCAATTGCTCCAAGGAGCTGCATTCACTGGTTCCCAGACTTCATAAATTCAAGTGCCCTATGAGACTAGCATCCCACTCTCACCCTTTCACTGTCAAAACTTCTAAATGTAGCCGTCTCTTCTACTCCTATTACTTCATGTCTTGCACCTCTCACCTGTGGAACTCCCTTCCCTATTCCAGTTTCCCTGAGAGCTATAATCTCCAACTATTCAAATGTAATGTCAATTGACATCTCCAGTTGCCTTGATCTATCCACTATCCTTCTCTTCATCCTTTCCTCTATCACTCCTATCTGATCTTGCTCCAAATCTTCTGTAACCCCTTGCGTCCTAGTGGCTTCTCGCCTTGCTTGGGGTGAAACGTTTAAAAAAAAAAAAAAAAAAATCAATCATTGAAATAGTGTCTGACCATCTTATATAATTATCAATTCATTTATGTATATGCAAAAGACAATGACAAAGTGAAAAAAAAGTTGTATTATCAGCAAGTATATGATGGAGACAGTCACCAGGAAGTGGAAAAACTGCAGGTTTTGAGGTTGATGAATTTTTGCTTTTTTTCAAGCCATACAACTTCTAGTCCATGTACATGTGTCTGATTCAATGTTAGTTCAAATATATCATTTAGGGAAGTAGTTTAGAAGTGGCTATAGAGTTTGGATGCAAAGTGTCAAAATTTGCCAAAGCAGATTATCAGAAACTAGAAGATATAGTTTACAGTGGAAATATATGTAATAAACAAATTAGAATCAGGTACTCTGATATCTTCAAGTTGCAGAGAGTTAATATTAGAAAATAGGAATTATTTAAGAATAGGGTGCATTCACACTTGTGTCTATTGAAGTTGTGCTGACATTTCTAGATAAAGCAGTGGGCATGTTACTGTTGCATATGCCATGAGTAAGTTGCACATTGTAATGAAGGTGTCTTATTTCCTGAGGAAATATTTATACATCTTAACTGTTAAAACTATGATGAGCTGTTTGTCACTGGTTAAAACATTAATCATTGCATGAAAGAATGGCCTTGTTCTCCAAAAATTCCTTCTCTTCTGTTACAACATCTCTGCAACTCCAGAACAGCAGAAAATCGCTCATTTGTTTCTCTTTACATATTTTTATTGGTAGACTATGTACTTTAGGCCCTGATAATCTGTGTTGGCAGATTTTTCATGCTTTACTATATCTATAAAAAAAAACAAAAAAAAACAACTGTAGCAATATTGAAATAAGTTGTGACTCTGTAGTATCATATGCATCGAGAAAAATCAGAAATAGGTGAAGGAAAAACAGGTATACAACCTCTTTGATTCAGGGAGGTGTAGTATCATATGCAAATCAAATAGGACAAGTATAAAAGGAAAGCAACTGGTGAACAAGACAGCATTGCTCAGTGAACTTGTTTGTTAACATAACGTGGAGAACTGTGGTAAGACTGCTACTACAGAGAGATATACCCAACATAACAATGGCGTTGCCGATAGGATCCTTAAATGTGCTAGAAAACCCAGAACATGTGGAAACAGGGATAAGGAATTTTGAAACATTTGTCAGAGTAAAAAATTACGAGAAACCAAGACTGAAGGAGAAGAGAACGAGATAACAGATTTATTTCTTGCTACTGCTGGGTGCAAAGCAGTAAAGAAATTTTCAACAATGTGTTACCCGAGTGAATTAGAAGAAATGACATTTGAAGAAATTGTCAAAGTTATAAAAAAGAACATAAGACCAAAGAAAGCTGAAAGAACCAAGTTTTTAGAAACAAGACAAGCACCCAATGAGTCCATTAGGCAGCACTCACATAGATTAAAAGAATGTGCCAAGTATTGTGAATTTGAAAAATTGGGAACTTGGGAAATAAATATAGAAGATGAGTTAATTCTTCTCAGAATAATTGAAGGTTTGCAAGACCAAAACCACAAACGAAAAATACTGGAAAGTTTATAAAGTAGTAGCATGAGTTTGGAAGCTAGCGTTGAGTTTTTACAACAGAGTTGATTAGAGAATTTAATCAACCAAAAGAGGACTTTGAGGTGTACAAGACGAGTGTAACCAAGTCCATAATTAAATGCAGGTACTGTGGGAAAAAAAATCAAGTCGCTGAAATATTTACAGTGAATATGCAGAAAAGAAGGAGAGAAAAAAAATAAAGATAAATGGCCAGATATTTAACATGATATTTTTAACATGAAATATTTACAGTGAATATGCAGAAAAGAAGGAGAGAAAAAAAATAAAGATAAATGGCCAGATATTTAACATGCAAGTTGATACAGGCAGTGAAGTCACATTGATACCAAAAAATTTCTGGATCAAATTGGGATGACCTAAATTAAAAAAAAAAAAAGAAGCAACATCCAATTAAAGCAATTTGATGGAACAACTATAGAAATAATGGGTACATTTCAAGGCAATTTTGAAACTGATAAGCATTTTGAAGTAATTTCCATTACAATTGTAGAATGCGAAAAAGATCATGGATTACTAGGAATTAATGTATTAAAAGTAGATAGAGCAAAGTTAATCAATTCCATGGAGGCACAAGAAAATGAAATTGAATTATTGAAAGGCTATAAAGCAAATATCTGACTAAAAGAAAATTATTACTCAAAATATATCGACTCAAAAAGAGTTCCAATTCATATCTTACCTTTGTAAGTAGCCAAATTAAACAAAATGATACAAGGCATACTAGAAAAAGTGAATCAAGGTGGTAGCAATTAGGTGTCACTGATTGTAGCGATAAAGAAACCTGACGAAGATTTAAGGATTTGTGGTGATTACAAGATAGGGATAAATCACCAAATATGTTTGGACGCTTTTCCTTTGCCAAATATCAAAACTGCAAGCCATGAGTGAGCGAAAATGGAGCACTTTACAAAAATTGATCTCAAGGCAGCATACAATCAAATAGAAATTAACAAGAAATTCAAGGAAGTCGCCATGATAAACACCCTTATAGGCTTACTAAGATGGACTTTTTTACTGTTTGGGGTAAAAACTTTGAAGTCAAATTTTTCAGAAAGTAAATGAGAGAGTTTAATTACGAAAAATAAGAAATATGATAATATACCAGGATGATATGTGTAGTTTTAGCAAGAACTAAAAAAGAACTGAAATATAAAACAGAGCAAATTTTAGTGAGATTGAAAAAGGCAGGTATGACTATAAACAAAGACAAATGTGATTTTGACTGCAGGAAGATATCATTTAGGATATCAAATATCAAAAGAAGGTATATCACCTGACAATAAACTAACAAAGAAAATAACAGAAACAGCTCCTCCAACAAATAAAAAGGAATTAGAATCTTTTTTGGAGCTAATAAATCTTTATAGTAAGTACATACCAAGATATAGTGATATAATAGAGCCATTTACAGAATTACACAAAAAAAAAAAAAAAAAAAAAATGAATTTAAGTGGACACAAAAGCAAACTAGCACTTTTGAAACACTAAAGAAGCTACTGAGGAACAAACCAATAATAAAAGTTTTCGATCCAGAAAAAGAAGTAATGTTACCACAGGCACAAGTGAAAAGGTGATTGCTGCTATTATATTGCAAAAAGAACACCCAATCAGGTACATATCAAGAACGTTAACATCAGCTGAGAATAACTACTTGAATATTGAAAAAGAAGAACTAGCGATTGTATGGAGTATGGAAAGGGCATGAAACTTTTTGATAGGAAAAAATTCTTATTAAAATTGGACCACAAACTATTGGAATTCATATTTAACCCAAGAAAAGAATTGCCAAAAGTAACATCATCAAAGATTTTAAAATGGGCGATAAAAATCATGGCATTTGATTTTGACATAATATATGTAAAAGGGAACACTATCCCTCATGTAGATGCTTTATCGAGATTACAGTTCCAGAATGAAACAGAAGAAAAACACAAATATGCTGAAGACAAAATAATACACTGGGTAGAAATGGATGTTCTTCCACTAAGTAGACTCAAAATAGAAACAAAGCCATTTTTAGCAGAATAGTAGAGAGAATAAAGAATAATGTATAGAGCAATTGTTCAATGGCAGAGCGACCCTTCAAAGAAATGAAGCACAAACTGACTATAGAAAATGGTGTAATATGCAATGGGGATATAATACTGAGAAGAGACATATTAAAAGGAGTACATGATGACGTGCATTGTGGTATAACAGCAACACAAAAAAGACTTACAAGGTTGGTGGCCAGGGTATTCAAAAGAGGTTGAGGAATACATGAAGAGGTGCCCAAAATGTGTAGAAATAAAAAATTTCAAGCAAAGAAAAATTCACTTGTGGCCAAGGAAGCAGAGCCATGGGCTAGGGTTCACATGGATCATGCGCATATCAAAGATAGAGGATTGTTCTTAATATTAGTGGATTCATATTCAGGATAACCAGAGGTTGTCAGAGTAAAAGACAGAAAAGCCACCACAATAAAGCAAGTACTAAGAACTATATTCTCAAGGAATGGAGTACTCCAGACTTTAGTCACTGACAATGCACCCGAATTTTGCGATGAGAACTAAACAGACTGGATGCATCCCATACAAGACACCACAGTATCACCTACAATATAATGGCATTGTGGAAAGAATGGTACAAAGAGTGAAAATAGGGTTAAAAGCATTCTCAGCACTTAATGAAAGCACAGAAGCGTATTTAATGAAAATGCTCCTCAGTCACAGATCCATTCCACATGTGGGAAGAAGACTGAGCCCTTCAGCATTAATGGGTAGGCAAATCAAAGCCCCCATAATTATGTCCTTTTCAACGAAAGAAAAGGCATGGTATAGAAAGATCAATGAGACTGATCCAAAAGAAACAAGTTTCCTGATACAAAAAGGACACAACATGGTTATATTTGAGAAAAAGGGGGCAATATATACTGGCACATGCAGATCAATTTAGAAGCAGAAACAAACTGGATGATGTGGAAATGGGAGATCAAGGATAAGAAGAGAGAGAAATGCACAAAAGTGGAACAGTGCAGGAAAAAGGAAGAAAGTGAGAATGAAAAGATGGACAAGAGTGAAGAAGAAAATGAAGAAAGACCAAGATCAACATTAAGATGAAAACAAGAAAGGCAAGAGCACAGTATGAGAAAAATCAGAAATAGTAGAGGAAAAACAGGTATACGACCTCTTTGATTCAGGGAGGTGTAGTATCATATGCAAATCAAATAGGACAAGTATAAAAGGAAAGCAACTGGTGAACAAGACAGCATTACTCAGTGAGCCTGTTTGCTTAACGTAACGTGGAGAACTGTGGTAAGACTACTATTACAGAGAGATATACCTAACAGACTCATTTACATATGAACACTTAGACTTGTATGTAGAGTTCTTCTACCACTGAGGAAAGAGCATACAAATACAAAATCTTAGAAATTTGCAATAATTATATATATATATATATATATATATATGTGTGTGTGTGTATTTATGTTTTTAAAATAGGATATAGAATCCTGACAAAGTTTTTAAGAAATCTGATGAATGGAAAACGTTTCATAGAAAATAGATTTCATTACACATTTCACTGTTCAAGGCTTCATCAGATCCAAAAACAATAGAAAGAAATGTGTGTATGTGTATTTGTGTATATTTAAATGTCACTCATTTTCTTCTTTAATCACAAGAAATGCCAGCTTAGGAAAAAGTATTATGATTCATTATTTAAGCATACACACAAATACATATAATTGAAGCTGAAAAAAGAAGGAAAATCATTTAGAAGCTTTGCTGTTAGACTGTGTGTGTGTGTGTGTGTGTGGCACCATTTATGCCTGGCTGCAATTAAGAAAATAGCCTGCTGGTTGAAGAAATCTCCCCTTGCAGAGAGAAGTCCTGTTGTTGTTGCTACTACAACCTGGAGCAAAAAAAAGAAAAAAAAAGAGTAAGAGTGTTTATGCTCTTTGCTTTTATTGTCCTGATTAGCACCACCTAGCCGGCATCTTGGCAAACAAAATAGATTAAATCCCCACAACTTCCCCCCCTCTCTCCCCCACTCTGTGGAGATCTAGCTCTGTCTTATCTTTTAATGTGATCTGCTTATTATTCTTCCTGGTCTATGTCCATATCCTCTAGGCTCTGTTCATCTCGCTGGGATTACTTATTTTAACCTCTTTCCCCATTTTCTTTTCAAATTCTCAACCAGGCCTTATTTGCTCAATAATATTCCTGATTTTGATAATGCTGTATTTTGTCTATTGTACATTATAAATTTGGAGTTGATTCATTATTTTTTTTGTACTACATTAATGAAGGCCTAATCTCTGTTCCCATTAATGTTGATGGACTTTGTAATCTGCCAGCATGTAGTATAGTTTGATAACTAAACAATAGTCTTGGTAGAAAATGTAATATCATCCCAGTGAGTGAGGAGATAATGCCTTCAACTTCATTCTCTATGTAATTCCATTTGATTGTCGATGAGATAGTGGAGTTTTATATAGAATGCAGCCCAATTTTTCTTAATGAAGAACAGAGAAAAGCACTGCAATATCCAGGGGCATTATCTGATACTATTTTTGGGACTCCATTTCTGGATAATATTGTAATTGTCTTACAGTATCAGTTCTTTTATCATGAACAATTTCAGGCCATTCAGAAAAAGAACACACTAAAATGAGACACAATCCAAAATTGTTAACATATGCATCGTCTACATGAGCCAAGAACTGTTTGTTTTTAGGCCAGGTGTGCAATTTATTTTGTTGAAAATTCTTTATTTGAACACATTTTGAACATTTGTAGACATGAGTAACCAAGCAATCATGTGTCTAATTTTAATAGTTTCTGTATTGCTGGCATTCCACAATAAACATTGTCATGCACACATTTTAATAATTCTTAACTTTTCTGGAGGAATTATTCAGTCTCCATTGCATATAATACCATTTTCCATGGTTAACCTACATCTTATTTCATCATACAGTCTTTCCACTTTAGAACAGTTCCTCTATTTGTTCCTTTTTATTCTTTTTATTTAATATTAAATCATTTAATATTTCTGAAGCAAGTCAATTTAGAGATGAACATTGGTTTCGATCCAATTTAAAAATTCATCTTTCATATTATCTGATATACTCTGTTCAACTTTTAATCATGATTAGTGTGACATCCTTTATGGGATCAAAAATTTTCACAATGTTTTTTCTTTCTTTTTTATATAGCAAGGCCTTTAAACTTTCAAATACTGTATCAGTCCATTTAAATTCAACATATTTTTAAGCAAAATGGAAAAATTTTCAGTTAATTCTAAATATTTCTTCAAATATCTATTGTAGGAATTGACTAAACTCAAAAATGATTCTAATTGTTTTATTGGTAGGAGCAAACACATTTAATATTTTTTGTATTAAAGTTGTTTACATTTATAAAGGTGGTTTGATGAGTTGATGCCTGACAAGTGAACATGCCAATTTGAAAATTAGAATTAGTGTTCGTTAAGGAGGAGTATAAATATGAGATCTGATAATAAGTTCAATTGATTTATCAAATATCTGACAAATATTTTGACGTGAAACTTTTGAGTTGGCTCACCAATTAAGTTTCTCTGGGAGATGTAGTCATATTTAAATAAGTCTTGTTTCATTTATATATGAATGAATAAACTTGTATGTCTAGTCCTTTGACTACTGAGGAAGGGGCATTCAAGTACAAAACCTTGTAACACATACTTCACAAAAGCAAAAAACAACTATAGAATCTCTGGAAGAGTTTTCTCAAGTACTTAACAACTAGGTCCCTGAAGATAACTGTTAATGACCAGTCTTCTGAAGCCCATGAGATCAATGCAGGCTCTCTTCTTAATCTTACCATCTTTCTGCCTTATATTATCAATCTGCCTAAGAACATACTTAGATCTTTAGTGAATATTTATACGTATGATACAACAGTATATCCAAAAATGTAGATGACTAGAGTCTGGCAGATGATCTCTTCTCCAAACTAACAGCTCCATGGAGAAATAACTGGCTTGTAACATTCAATACCTCAAAAACCAAACCATTAACATTCCATCATCACCAAATAGAGCCTGAATTTTTGCCTATCAGGATAAACAGTTGCTCTCTCAAGGTGGCTCCTTGCCTTGAACTCTTACCCAGACTTCAAGTGGAACTAATATATACAATTCATCATTAAATATGTTCAAAAAACGGTTGGTTCTTTGTACTGCTCCAGTAATTTTTTTTTTTAATCATTTCATCCTCAAGCAAGGCAGAAATTCCAATCGTACACAGGAGGTTACAGGGAGTGAAAGTGAGAGAACAGACTGCTAAATGGACAAATGATAAACAGGATTCTAGAAGATAGAAGAATGCAATTCACGTGACAGTTAAATTTTTGAAGATTGTAGTTATCACAGAAGCAAGTAAATAGAAGAGAGTTCCATGGGTGGGAAGTGCAAGAAAAGAAACTGGTGGAGTAGAAGTGGCAGTTGAATTTAGCGATTTCAACAGTAAACAGGTGGGACCTAGATGCCAATCTAGTAGCACGCTTAAATTCCTGTAGTTGGGACATCAGGGGAAAAAATGCTTGACAGAGCAGTTGCCATTAAAATATTTGTGGAAAAAAAAAGAAGGAAGCCCACACCATGTTGGTGAAAAAGTGACTGAAGTGTGACATCAAATACTGTATCAGTCCATTTAATAGATAACTGCTAATGCTGGGTCAGGATTGATTATATTACAGATCCTTCTTTGAATTTTGTCAAGAATCTTGAGATGAATAGCAGGAGCACCAGGCCAGATATGGCAGCAGTGTTCAATGCATGGATGAATGGTAAATTTGTAAATGTGCAAGATGGATTCTGATTAGAAAAATTTTCTGGCACAACACAGTGACCCAACTTTCCTTTCAGTAGATGCAGCTATTGATTCAATGTAGTCACCCCACTTCAAGCCATTTGGAAATGTCAGGCCAAGGAAGCACAGTAAATAGAGTACTGCTGACCAAGTATCACTTTCCAGTTTAGATAGTTCAAAGATGTCTATGCAGCCTTGTGAGTGATAAACTATTTTTCACCCTACAGCTCCTTTACCACAAACCAAATGTTACAATCTTGTTGCTATTCTATTACTATTTTCATTGCAAATGTTCTGATGAGCTATATTCCTTAGTTTTATCAGTTCTGACCCACCATGCCACATACAGTGGGAGGAATCATCTACATTCCTTTCACATTCCATTAGTAAGAAGGAAGTTCCATTCGAACAGCTTCTTCCCAAGACCTACTATTTTGTGGAACAGACTCCCGAGAGGATGTTTTCCCAATCATTACAATCTTAACTTCTTCATGTATCTTTCTTTATCCTAATAAACTGTAATTTTTAGCTCCTCCTCTTACATTCATGCAACCTTAGTAAATCTCTAACTTTAGTGGATCTTAGGTCTTATATTGGGTAAAATGCTTTATATAAATCAATTCCATGTTGTTAGTAATCTACTTTGATCAGTATTCTATTAGACAATTACAATATGGCCAAAACTTGAATCATGTATAGTTTTAGTTGTATATCCTTCTGGACTTATTTTAGATTATTTTTTCAACAATTAAATTTCTATAAAGGGAGCAAAAGATTTAAAAACAAAAATATAGATCTTTTTAAAAGTCAACATTCCTGATTCTTTACCTCTGATGTTTCTTCTTCAATGGCAGTCATATTCAGTGCTGATGTTCGTGATGGTGCTGGTGTTAGAGTGTGTTCAGGATTAACATTTTTGTCAGGCTGACAAAAATATTTATTTATCAGATTTTCAAGAGAGTCCAGATACCAGTCATAATCTACAAAAGTTGATAAATTTCAAAAATATTAAATTTAATAAAATAAAAGTCAATCAAAATAATTCAGTAGTAAACATTAATTACCAATTAACATTTGCACTTATAAACACTGGATAATATCCAGTGTAAGAATGCATTATTCTTTTTGATAAATAATTAATCAGAAGAATGAGGCAATTAGGATTATAGAAATCCAAGAAAATGAAAGTATCAGTAATTATCATCTGCATTAATTTCATCATGTATTCAGTTGACATTTGGCTGTATCTCTGGGATGAGGAGTTATCATTATTTATATCAGACTAATATCCCCATCTTTGTTTTTATTATCACAATGTTTCAGCTGTTATGCCCTTCTTCAGCTGTTTGTCAATCCAAGTAACCTTCAGAAAATTTTGAACTGAACTCTTTATTCTGTCTCTGGGGGATAGATTATTCTCTGGTGACCCCATCTAGTTCTTATTTGGTACTGCTCAGTTATTGATCACCCTATTTTCACTGTGAGTCTGTACTACCCATGGACTGAAATCACAATTAAAATGACAAAAAAGTCATGAACCAAGGCTTTAATCCACTGGGTTAGGAAAAAGCTAATAGTTTTGTATCTGTAAACTGAGTAACTTTTGTGAACATTTTTGAGTCTGCTCTTAAAGCACAATATGTATTCATACCAACAAAATGGGAAATATGTAAACCTAAAGTTCCTGTTAAAAAAATTAAGAAAAACAAAATCAATGAAAATAGTCATCTGTAACTGTCGACTTACAGATGTCAGTTACTTAGCTATTATACTATTTCAATGTCAAGGTGTTTTTTTGTTCTTTCTTGTCTATTTTTTTCACATTGTTTCAATTCAACTGACATTAAGGCAAGAGTGTTTTCATTTTAATTTAATAAAACTTTTGCCTTGTATAAGAAATATGAATCTTTAAATGACAATAAGTCTTAATCACAAAACTGATACTGACAAGAATATATTAAGGCAAATGTGTAGTATGAGTTTATAGGCAATTCTTTCTTATATAGAATTGAAACTAGGTGAGACCTATTCAAAATAAAAAAAACGTTTTTATACTACTTTAAGTAGATCTTAGTACATCATCTCTCTAATCAATCACTATTCATTATACTTAACACATTTTTTGTGCTGACCTATGTGTCAACCATACCTGTAACTGTCATTTAGTTATTTTCACAACAGCCCACCCAAAGAGAGACTGTTCATTTAAATAACCAATAAACTTATTTGATATTTTAATTTAGTTTTCTTTTGCCATCAAATACATTAATAATCTTTTTCACTTCTTCACTTGAGGCTTTAGTACTTACTTCCTCATTAGTAACCAGCTTGACACTATAAATTTATGCACATTCTAAGCAGATTTTGTTTTTGACTGGCTCTATTTGACTATATAGTGTAAAATTACACTTCATAGATGTTGAACAATTTTCTTTACATCCTATTTTAATAAAATCAACCAAAGTTATTTGTTTTACAGAGGCTGATGTAAAGAGAAGCAAAATGGACTGTTTACTTTCTTTGCTTACCATCTTTACAATATGACTGACTAATGTACTGTTAAAACCTGCTAAAAAATTACACAAATTGAGTCTGATGAGGCTGAGCAGCTCTCTGATCTTCAGCATAAGGGGACATTAACACTTCCATGAATTGATTGAAATATCAATAAATAAGAAAAAATATTTACCTTGTTTATCTAGTATTCTGTCAGCGAAAATGCGATTGCACTCATGCGCCCATAACCTGACTAACAGGCCTTTTAATTGTAGCTGTTGAGAGTTATTAGTATTGAATTGATAATTAATACTCCCACACACACTGCTGGCATTAGTTGAGGTGCCTAAAAATGTGAAAGAAAATACAAAGCAGAATCAAAGACTTTCCAAAGCAAATTCCATGTTACATCAACAAATTTCTTAATTATTATGAAGTTCCAAAATTTCTCAAATTGATTCAATTATACAAGGGTTATTCTAATGAAATGCAATTTTTGTAAAATTATTCTTTATAGCTCTCAGAAATTAATTTTTTTCCAAATTACTTTGAGAAAGTACTTTCTTTTTTTTTAATTAATTTAAAGTATTGACATCTACTGTAGATAAAGCAGAGTGCTTTCCCCAGAAATTCTCTTCCAGCTTCACTCTCAACTCATCTGGAGTATCTTTCATTGAGTTTCCTTCTAGAATAGAATCCCTACTGAGTGATATACTAACTCTATGGTTTCTGATATCATTTCTAAACTAGATCCCCACAAGGCTTGAGATTTGACAGTATCTCTGTAATTGTCCTAAAGAAATATGCTCCTGAACTAGCTTCTGTTCTCACCAGACTTTACAATAAATGTCTTGCTACATCTTGCTGGAAGTTCTCCTTTGTACGTTTTTTTTTTTTTTTTTTTTTTAAGCGTTTCACCCCAAGCAAGGCGAGAATCCACTAGGATGCAAGGGGGTTACAGAAGATTTGGAGCAAGATCAGATAGGAGTGATAGAGGAAAGGATGAGGAGAAGGATAGTGGATAGATCAAGGCAGCTGGAGATGTTGATTGACATTACATTTGAATAGTTGGCGATTATAGCTCTCAGGGAAACTGGAATAGGGAAGGGAGTTCCACAGGTGAGAGGTGCAAGACATGAAGTAATAGGAGTAGAAGAGACGGCTACATTTAGAAGTTTCGACAGTGAAAGGGTGAGAGCGGGATGCTAGTCTCATAGGGCACTTGAATTTATGAAGTCTGGGAACCCGTGAATGCAGCTCCTTGGAGCAATTGCCTTGAAAGTATTTGTAAAAAAGACAGAGAGAAGCGATGATGCGTCTGTGAGAGAGTGACTGTAGACAAGATGCCAGAACAGGGCCAATTATATTGCATATCCGCCTCTGAGGAACCATCTGACCCCTTGTATTATTGTCCTAAAGTCTCTTACCTCTTTTTTGGTAAAGTATTAGAGGCTCTAAACTATGCTGATTTGGTAAAGTATCTTATTTCACACAGTCTCCTTTGGGATAAACAATATGGCTTCTGTTTCTCCAAGACTACTGCCCATCTGTTAACAGCCATCACTGAATTTGTCATGCTTTAGATAAAAATGATGAAGCTTGGGCTGTGTCCTTAGATATCACAAAGTTGTTCAACATGGTTTGGCATTCTGGCATTCTACACAAGCTCAGAGGCTATGGTGTTTGTGGATGAATAATTACCCTAATCAAATCATTCCTAACAAATTATATAATGAAGGTCATGTTGAATGAACTTGTTATTAGTTCATTTTATATTAATGCATGGGTCTCTCCAAGATCTATCCTTGAATCTACACTTTTTCTGATCTTCATCAACAACGTTTAGTAGCAAGTCCAACAGATTCGACCAATTAAAACTGGCAACTGCTCTCAAAAAGGACGTCCAATAAGCGGTTAATTGGGGTAAGGAATGGCTTGTAAATTTAAATACTTCCAAAACAAAATTGCTTTCAATTAATCACCATGGAGAACCTTTTCTGCCTGCCATCCCTATGGCTGATGCTAAACTCAAGGAGAGCAACACTTTGCACTTTCTTGGGATCATCTTTTCCACTGACATGAAGTGGAGTGATTATATTGAATCAATTGCTAGGTCTACTGCTAGGAAAATTGTTTTTCTGTGTTGTGCTAGACAATTCTCGTCAGAATCCATTTTGCAAATTTATAAATCTACCATTCCTCCATACATTGAATATTGCTGCCATGTCTGGTCTGGTGCTCCTACTATATATCTCAAGATTCTTGAGAAAATTCAAAGAAGGATCTGTAATGTAATTAATCCTGATCTGGCATCTCGACTTTCTTACCAATGTGACATGGTTTCCTTGTCTTTTCTATAAATATTTTCATGGCAATTTTTCTGATGATCTTTCTTCATTGACGACTCAATTACATTAATTTAAGTGTGCTACTAGATTGGCAACTAAGTCTCACTGTTCTACTGTTGAACTAGCTAGATGCAACCATCAATTCTATTCTAATAGTTTATATTCTTATCTGTCAAAAAAAAGTAAACTAGTAATATTCAAGAAGTGTATATATATATATATATATATATATATATATATATATATATATATATATATATATGTGTGTGTGTGTAACAACAGGAAGATCAATCACTCATGCTAACATGGTTTCAACCATTGGGGTTTCATCAGGTGGTAGAGGCTAATTAATTTCCTAACACTTTACTTGTTTATTTATGTACACACAATATTTATATATATATATATATATATATATATATATATATATATATATTATACCTTACCGTTAGCATAACTTGAAGTTTCATGCATCATGCAATCTTCAGGTGATGAGTATACACTGGCAATTACATAATTTAAATTTAAAAAATATATTTATTGTAATATTGGCATAGATATATATTATACTGGGATTACAGTTTTTTTAATTTTAAAAATTATATTTGGCATTTAAGGATTTATATATATATATATATATATATAAACAAACTGTAATTTATATGAAAAATTAAAATTAATCTGGATCAACATATTTAAGAAAAATTTATCAACCATCAATTCATTTCTCTTCTTTAATAAGCTAGGGTTATTCAAGTATTTTAAGATAACCAATATATACTTAATAGCTCTGTTGTATTACATCGAGCACAGTTTTATTAACATCTGGACTATATATATATATATATATATATATATATATATATATATATATTTAAATGAGTATTGTTTAAATTGTGATTAGACATGAGGTGATGGATTTAACCATTTTCTTTTGATTTTTCAATGTATTTGTGGTCATGTATGTTGGCTTGGGAAAATAGTAATTCTTTCAGGAAAGGTGAGATTAGAAAGAAACCAGGGCGTAGATTTATATTTTGGTAAGATTTGATAGCATCAATATCAAGAATTTTCCTGCTGGGTAAATTACTTTCTCTTTTGATAAGTGTGACATTTTTTAAAATCAAAATTCTGGTTGAATTTATTTCTGTGTATGACAAGTGCATTTGATACATTGTTATGTATAAGGTCCTTTTGTGTTCATACATGCGTTTTTTTTATTTCTGCATGTTGCCTCAATATATTATGTGCAACAGTTTTGGCAATTTATCATGTGTTGGTGAAGAATAGTTTTTCCACTTGTCTTTTTATTCATTTTGTTCCTTTACAGGTACACTCTGTCTGAAAATAATTTGCATTATATATATATATATATATTTTTATTATAAAGTTGTAATCTTTTGAATTGCTCTTGTGTATAGTGGATAATTTTTGACTCACCCATTATGGTTCTATGTTGCAAATAAAGTTAACTTACTTAGTTCAGTATTTTTTTTATATTCAGTAAGTTTTTGAGAAGCCGCATTTGGTGTAAATAGCGTAATTCCATCAAACACACGGGCAAGGTCATGGAGTGTAAAGATGTAAAAAGGATGAGCAGGAGATGCTGTCAGTTGTTCTTTTATGAGAAAGTACAGATCCAATGTTCCCTGTGTAATGGCCTACAGGAAAAGTAAAGGATTAGACAGAATTTTTAATAATTGAATTATAAAAAGCTAAAAGGAAATTAATGTTTATTTGTTAGCTCATTTAATAAAAGAATTGGTCAAATGAAATGTTTTACCAATTAAAATTTTATCTGTGTTCCTTAAGCTTTTTGTTGTTTAAATCATCTTTAATGACTCTTGTTTACTTTCTCCTTACATTGTTTTTTAAATAAAGAAAACATTTTAATATTAGAAGAAGATTAAATATATAAAGATAAACTTCAATTCTAATCAATAATAATTAAGGATTCATTTATTGACAATTTATATGTAATTTGCTTTTAATTCATGTCACATATAGCAAGTGTTTCTAAATATGATATTCTTCTTTGAGGATTGATAATTGTGCATAAAAATTATAGTAAGGAATCATTTTTTTTTCTTTCTCCTCATGTTTTAATTATAAAGATTAGATAGAGTCCATGGAGGGTTTAAGTCATTCTAAGTACCTTATGATTAAATAGATTAGAAGGTTAATAACAGAACTTGATAACATTTCCATTTGCTACGTTTCCACTTCAACTTACACTTATTGGTGATACCAGTTTTCTAAAGCTTAGTTGTTCAATGATAATTTCATTACACTAAATGTTGATGTATTTAAATAGGAAATGAATAACCACAGAGAAGCCATATCTGGACAAATGACACAGAAAGTGAAAAACATTTTTCTTTTTATTTACTTATATATAAAGTAAAAATAGAATTAATGGCAGAATAACAATGTCACTTGTTTATCTTTCCTGTTTCCAAGATGATAACAAAACCTTCCAGGATTGAGTTTTGATAAATGACTTCTTTCTGTTTGACTACTGGTTTTAAATCTTCTTTAAAGGCATAAATGAATAAATTAATGTCAGAGAGAAACTGCCAATTATATACTGGATGAAGGTGACAACAGTGTCTTGTTACCTTTGCCATTTCAGAGAGATGTAGCACAAAACTCTTAGGAAGCTCATCCAGCCAGGCAAAAGTAGTGCAGGAGTATATGACATCAAATTCATCATAGGTTGGGGTATGGAAAGTGATGTTGAAGAACAATCGGCTGAGTCGACTGCTCATCACATGGCATAAGTGGTCAAGTCCTGCTCCTAATGATAATTAAGTGAGACAATACATTTTAGTTGACAAAATTGAGAACACAAAAATCAAGTGAAGAAATATAACAAGAATAGACTTAAAAATAATTACCTTTAATCATTTGATGAAAAGGAAATTAAAAAATAATTACCTTTAATTATTTGATGAAAAGGAAATGTTTGTGCAGAAATGATTCAAGAAATAGAAAGAATGCTTATGTTTTATAGAAACTATTTTTTAGAGCTGTTGTGAATATGAAAAGAAAAAAGTATGGAATTGTAAAAAGAAAAAGTCGTTCTACAGAAGGATACTGAGAATACCATGGACTGAACATGTGAGCAACAACAAAGTTCTAGAGACAATGGCAACAAAAAGGATACTTATGCTTAACATCAGGAAGAGACAGTTGAAATTTAGGGGGCACATAATGAGGAAAAAGGGCTTGAAAAATTTGATACTCACAGAGCAGATTGAAAATAAGAGAGCCAGAAGAAAGCAATGCATAACCCATGTGCTGAACTTGAATAAATGGATGGTGGAACAGTGTTAGGGAGAGATGGCAAAAAGTTATTAAGAGCTACAAAGGATAGAAAATTGTAGAGAATCATCCTCGCCAATGTCCTGAAGGAACATGGCACATAGAAGTGGGTGATGACAATTGCGCAAAATGTGGAAAAAATTAACAGGTTGACTTCTTTAAAAGAACCTTTACTTTCAGACTCAAATCTTTGCAGTTTCCAAAAATAAGAAAAACAGCTGTTAAAAATGAAGAAGATTTCAAGCTTATCAAAACCATTTTTTCTTTGTAAATTCTGAAAAATCATTAAAACACAAAAATACTTTAAAATAAAATTATATATGATGGCTGTTGACTTATATTTTTTTTTTTAAGCGTTTCACCCCAAGCAAGGCGAGAAGCCACTAGGACGCAAGGGGTTACAGAAAATTTGGGGCAAGATTAGATAGGAGTGATAGAGGAAAGGATGAGGAGAAGGATAGTGGATAGATCAAGGCAACTGGAGATGTCGATTGACATTACATTTGAATAGTTGGAGATTATAGCTCTCATGGAAACTGGAATAGGGAAGGGAGTTCCACAGGCGAGATGTGCGAGACATGAAGCTATTGGAGTAGAAGAGACAGCTACATTACATTTAGGAGTTTCGACAGTGAAAGGGTGAGAGCGGGATGCCAGCCTCGTAGGGCACTTGAACTCATGAAGTCTGGGAACCAGCGAATGCAGCTCCTTGAAGCAATTGCCATGAAAGTATTTGTAAAAAAGACAGAGAGAGGCGATGACACGTCTGTGAGAGAGTGACTGTAGACAAGATGCCAGAACAGGGCCAATTATATTGCATATCTGCCTCTGGAGCTTATCAAGAACCCCGAGGCAAACAGAAGGGGCTCCAGACCATATATGGCAGCAATACTCCATGCAAGGGTGAATTGTTGATTTGTAGATCTGAAGGATCGATTCCGGGGAGAAAATTTTCCTGGCGCAGCACTGGGAGCCAACTTTCCTTGCGGTGGACAAAGCAATTGACTCAATGTATTTGTTCCATCTCAGGTCAGCAGTCAACATGAGACCAAGCAGCCACAGAGAGGTGCTCTCGAAAAGTTGAGCGTCAGACATTCTAATGGAGGGCAGGGAAGGATCTCTGTGGTGATTAATAGAGAGCAGTTTTATTTTTGAGGCATTAAAGTTGACCAGGAATTAAGCATGATGATTTCTAACACATTAATATATAGTCAGCTTGTAGTGAGTCCTGATAAAAATAAAATATATTAAAAAAAATAAAATAAAAAGAATTCAAATTAAAAAAAAAAAAAAAGACATTTGCACTTTCCTTTAAAACCTTTATCTATTTCTTTCTCTCTATATACTTCTCTCTAAACTAATGAGAAGACAACTCTCAAATAAAAAGAGAGAGAATAATAAATGACTGAACCCGGCTGAAGAAAACTGAAAGTTTGCAGGACCAGAGTCTATTTATTTATGATTATAAATCTAGCAAAATAAGATAGGCTCCATGCATAACTTCCATTATATCAAAGAAAAAAAAAAAAATGAAGAAAGGTAGGAACACCAGAAAATAAATCATTTTGGCCAATCAAAAAAATTAACACAAAGAAGCTTTTGATGTTAGCTGAAACCAAGGTTCGCACCAAAGTCTCGGAGCCTGGTCAAAAGGACATAAGCTGACAGCTCTGAGCTAAATGCAGAAAGTGACAATAAGAGACATGACCACTAGAGAAGCCAGCCACGCATGATGCATGAAGTAGTGAAGAGGTCATATAATGATAATTTCTGCCCATCTTAGGGCCGAGAAAAAACACAGTAGATTGACATTGGCCTATTTCTAAGTTGACTACTACTACAAGCAAAGTCCGACTGAAACTATCCACTACCAAACCAAAAGCAACATTTTTCCAGACTGTTATTAATATCTGTCTTATAAAGGAACATTTTGCTACACCGAATATCAAAGGACTGACTCTAAAGCAAATAAATAAAAATATATTATTTTATAGCCTTGAGTCAGTGTTTTATTTCAAGGTTTCAAATCTGGCACTAATACTACAAACAATTTACACAAAATCAAACTTGTGAATCATAAAAACACATTTATTTGAGTAAAATTATATACAAAATATATTATTATTATGTACAATTTGAAATATTGTGCTACAAAATTAAAAATAAACATGAATTCTTGTTACAGAGTAAGAAAATTGAATAAAATAAATAAAATCAGGGAAATATGTACACTTGATCCATAAATTGTGTGATTTACAATAACTTAAGCACTGCAAAGGATTTAGATTTTTTTTTATGCAAAGACACCACAAAAAAACTCTTGATTGTTTATTGGATTGTACATCAATATTGTAAGACTGAACAGGTTGAGTTAATCCAGACTTATTTCAACACACTTTATTACATATTAGACAAGATTAATCTGGAGAAATTTGTTGCTTATAGTCAGTTGGAAATCTTAGTGTAAGGCTACATATATGGCTGATCAGGCCAACTTAAGGAAAGTAAATATGGCTGCAGATATCACATACAAAAAGTGTATTACCATTATCAGTTGGCAGTCCCATTTTTGTTTTGACTTTTTTGCTTTTGCATGACTGAACCTGCTGTCTTGAAAAAATATATATATAATATTAATGAACTGTTTGTTAAACAGTACTGATAAGATAGATTTTCTTATATTTGTAAGTAAAGGGTTTTGTAATTACCAGTAGCGGAGGGTAATGTTGTGGCTGTCATGAAATTCAAATGTTTTACGCTGCATTCAGTATGTTGCTGGTTATCAAAAATAGTTCCAGTACTGAGTATCTGTCTGAGAAGCTCTAATGTTGGTTGATAGCCTAAACAAAGAGAACATTTGTTTTTCATGAAATAATCAAATGTAGAAAAATTAATGTTCAAATTCTAAAAAGGAAACAAACAAATGGGGATATCAAATGCCTATAAAATAAATATTCACTCTTAAAGCTTTTATCTATTCTTGACTAGAAGTATATAAAGATTGAATTCTAATTCAAATTTGGAATTTAGGAAAGCTTTGTCAAGGTTGAGTTGCCAGATTAAATTTCAAAGACATTATTTTAAGAAATTATAAAAGCACAGCTGCATGTCATGTTACTGAATGCAAGACATCAAAACTAGCTGTCAGTGAAACTTATAAAAAGTAATTCTTTATAGATAAACACTCCAAAGAAATAATAAGTTTCTACTTACCATTCTGTTTTTGTGCCATATTCAAGTCATCAATAAAAATGATATGAGAATGCTTTGGCATTTTTTGCTTCACAGAATTTGCAGGCTTTCCCTTTCTTGCTGTTGATGTTGCTATCCCTCTTGTCCCAACACCTGACCATTGTTCCCTAAGTAAAATTATCTCTAAGAAACGTTTTGGTGTTAGTAAAGGAGACATGCAATGCCGCCTTGTTTTGATGCTGAATATTGCATTCTGAAAAGAAGAAAATACAATTGCAAAGATTTGACATAATAGATAACATTCAAAAATCAAAAATGTATGAGATTTTTATAAATTCATGAAGAACATTGTTATCACCATCCTTTGTTATTATTATTATTATTATTATTAATAATAATAATAATATTCACAAAACTCATTAATTATTTAAAGACTTGTAAGAAGACACTAACATAGGGTCATATTGTATGAAATTTTTGGCATGCATGTGGAGTTTAGTGGAAATTAAAATCAGCATGTCACACTTATTTCCGTGGCCCAAAATAGACATTACGTAGACCAATCAGAATCATGTGCATGAGCATAAAAAAGAGCAGTAAGCACCATTTCCATTTTTTTTCTCTCTCTCTGAACATTGGACATGATGCTCAGATATTTTCTTGTTGGTTTGGCATTGATAGATGCATGTGTTAATTGCTCCCAAAATGAAGCTCTCACAACCAGGATCCATTTCATCATTCCAAAAAAGGATTCACACAATTATACATTTCAGGTATGGACATTTTATATACCAACAACATGTGTACATTTATTCCTAAATACTTGTTTGTTATAAATGGTTTTCTATGTATGTCGCACTAAATGGTTCTGTCTTATTTACTGGTTGTATCCAGTTTTTCATGATTTGCTTTTCTTTCCTGTTCCCTCAAAATCTACATTTTACAACTACTGGGGTCAATGAGAGTGACCAAAAATAACATCCCTCATTATTCCCATACTGTCTGAACACGTGTCTTTATTATTTAGGGATTTATCTTGAAAAGCTTTATCTAAGAAAGGATAATACCTGCAACATGCATATTTTCATTAAAGTATGAAATTACAATGTAATAAGGAAAGCATTTATCATCATAGACATTCCTACATTCAAAGTATGCCATTCAATTTTACACAAATATAAAACATTTAAATTTTAAATAAAATACAATAATATCAAGATGATGAATGTAAAAGATTTTAAGTGTTTCTATGTTCCCAATTGACTTCAATGCTGCATTAAGGAAAATTTATCACTAAGTCATTCCCCATTTTTTTATTCCAATTTAAAACAAAAAAATAGAGAGAAAAATGAAAGGGATTAAGGTTTTACAATATAGAAACAGAGAACTTTTATGAAGGTCTTTCAGTGAACAGAATTTGTGGGTACAGAAAGTCTGTTAACTTGTATGTAAGCATGTGTGAACTTGGGTCTGTAGGAGTCAAAGGGTGCTACTGTTTTGATTTCTATTTAAAGAAAGTTATTAACTTGAATGCAAATTTTTTGAAATTATTAGTATTTTCAAAATGAATGACTTGTACATTTTATGAATATATCCATTTTTATAGAGATAAGTTTTTGACATATGTATTTCTGTTCTTGAAGTGAAAACATCCATGAGGGCTTTTATGCAGCTCCCTACAATTTTTTTCTGTGCTCCAAAGGATCCTTTTAAAGAAAAAAAAAACAATTTAACTTAGTCAGCTTAATTGACTTATAGTTTATTGACTACAAATGAAATAAATAACAAGTCATTTTTAAGGTTGGTCCAAGTTATTGTCTTCATTAAATTGCACCATCATAAAAGAGAAGCAATCTAACATTTCTTTTAAGTCTAACGCGAAACATTATTTTGAAATCTACATTCGCAGTTCTCAAATATTTGTTAAAAAATGTATTTTAAATGAACATTAATTTATAACTTAACGTATGAGTTTTTTTTATTAAAAATAAATATCCCATATGAATTGTTCCCACTTAGATTAAAAAGTTAGAGTTATTTCCCTTACAAGCAACGGCTGAATTTGGTTTCCAGATATTGTTAGTTTAAATTCCAGAACACCGTAATTATGCAAGCCACATGATCTTTTTGCTTTACCCGTATATATAAAATGTTATATTTAGACTATAATCTGTAATCAGTTAAATGTGCAGTACAATTAGTTAGAAAAGATGTACATGCATTAATTAAAAGAAAATAATTGTTGAAAAATGCTAATTATCATCTAAGTCTTAGTCATTTTTTTTTTTTTTTTTATTGAGAAAAAGTCTTGCTTTGATGTTCATGGCTTAATTTCAGTTCTTAAAACACTAGTTCTATCTTTTTTAGTCAGAAAAAAAGAAGTGAAGCTGGCAGAGACTAGCAGAGTTATTAAAAAAAAAAAGAAAGTAAAACTTACCAACAATTAAAATTTATATCCTTTCTTTTGGGGTGGGGAAAAGAAAGGACTAAAATAAAATTAATAATGAATGAAAAATATTAAAAAAAAAAAAAAAAAAAAAAAAAAAACTTTTCATCATTAAGATTGTCCTTGAAAAGAAGGACTAGAAATATGTCATGTTGATGAAAGACATAAAAAGCAAACTATAGGACCTCCAAAGCAGTAAAGGGAAGTAAGAAAAGATAAACTAAGAAGGTATGGTTGTCAGCAAGAAAAAAGCCCACAATGACATGTCAAAAATTAAACAAGTCCAGAAGTTTAAATATATGGGAAGTGTTTCAACAGATAGAAAATGTGACACTGAAATTTGAAGGTGCTTTAGAAAAGCAAAAAATGCCCTTCAAAAACTAAACAAAATATTAAGAAACAGGAGAATTTTGTTAGAAATAGAGAGAAGAGTGATGATGTATTCTGTAATATCAATCCTCCTGTCTGGTAGTGAATGGTGGACAATCTCATTACACATGAAGAGAAGACTTCAGATGTGTAGAAAATACCATGGATGGAACATGTGAGCAACAAAGAAGTTTTAAGGAAAATGGGAATGAAAAGAACACTTATAAAATTTGACATTCCCAGGACATATTGAAGGCAAGAGGGACAGAGAGAAACAATGAATAATCTACTTAACATGCTTGTGTAAATGGATAGTAGAAAAAAGAGAGAGAGAGATAGTAATAAGACAAACAAAGCTAGGAGCTACAAAGGATAGGAAGATATAGAGAGCCATCATTGCTCAGATCCTGAAGGGATATGGCACATAGAAGATGCTTGCACATGTGATTTTTAAAACCATTTCAAATAGAATAAAAAAACAGAAGAGTAACTGACCTTAATAAAAGCTGTCTTTCCAACACCTGGATCACCCGAAACCAGGACAGGTATGTTATTATCCAATAGCAGTTTTATGAAGTAATTATAACGTTCAAACTGAAAATAGAAAAAAAAATGAAAATTTGGAAGATAGTCAAGCTTTGAAGTTTATACATTTTGAAAAATGTAAGTAAATAAAGTATTTAAGCAAGCAAGTAGTTGATAACAAAAATGCAAAACATTTTCTGTCTTTAAAATAAATTGAACATGTTTACTGAATGGAAAATCTACTCTATTACTAAATCTGTAATGTGTATTTAATAATAATAAAAAAAACTTTAATAATAAAAAAGATCTTTTAAATCATTGTTATGAAATCTTGTAATTCTCTGAAGGCTAAATATTAGATCTAGATGTTTTACAACCTTGTTATGTAAATCATAATTTCCATAGAACTTAAATGTTAATCATTTAAGTTCTATGAAAACTATGGTTTGTGAAGAAAATTATGAAATCATGTCTTTTATCTATACTGGAAATATTGATTAAATAACTGATTATACATTAATGTGGATGATACAAGATCAAAAATGAAATGAAAGATGTGAAACAAAGTTGTAGGTAAGGGGTGAAGAGGGTATTTAATTTTTTTCCTCACAAAATGCAAAATAAAACACAGGCTTTCTTTAAAACAAGGAAAAGTTTTGTCAGCAGGAAAGTTATACACTGATCCAAAGTACTGACTGAATCTCCAGACATGCAACAGCAATATAACAATGAAAATAAATTACAGAATTAGCTGCTTATTGGAAATTTAACTTATTTTTTTTTTTGATAAAATTTCAAATATTGTGTTGATGGAGATTCACATGAAAAGATAGAACAATGCTGATAAAAAAGTTAAAGTGAAAATAAAGTAAGCAAAAAAAAAAAAAATTGCCACAATGGGACCTTGAGAAATGTTTTGATGATAGCTTATTGAATGCCTTTAATTTCAACATCAAATTAATAAAAATGCAATTATTTAATTTCTTTACTTCAGGGACCCTATTTTTTGCTCTTTGGCTTGACAGCTTTATAGAAATTCCAGATTAAGTTTTTGCTGGTTCAATATTTTAGATGATTTGTATTAACTGATATTCATTTTGTTGTATCCCTAAAGAAGGTTACAAACAGACAAAGGTGGTACTCAGGTGAAAGGAACAGCAATATGGGCATAGATGAAAGAAAGAGAGGTTTATTGTAAAAGAGAATGCATTAATGAAAGACAAGGAAGCAGGCTAGTAATTCCTGAAGCAAGTCTGCCAGGTATATCCTGTGTTTACTATATATATATATCTACTGATATAGTCCACTTAGGTGATAGGGAGTGTGGGACATTCCATTACAACACATTTTGAGAGACTTGACTATACTTGTAAATGAAAGATATCAAACAATTGTTGAATTTTATCTTGCATATATCAAGCTGGAGTTATTGTGAATATAAAATGAATATGCTACCTGGGTATTCTAAATTTATATACACTCCCAACATCATATCAGTTTGTTGTCTATATAAATATAAAGATCATAATCAAGTAAATGTCTTATTCAGCTAGTATTTTCATGATGCTGTCCATTATGGCCGTATCAATACAAGTAAAAGGTGTATTAGAAACATTTTGAGAGGTATTAGTTTATTTAAATAATTATGAAAAGAGCAACAGAATTCTAGAACTGTTTTTTAGTAGTTTAACTATGTTAGCATTATGTAGCAGTTAATGGATGGTACAGCGGGGTAATGGATAGTGGCTCCAATTGACGAATCAGAGAGCTGAGTTCGAATTCCTGTCAAATCCATTACATTCACTTACGAGCTAATACCCTTAGGAAAGGTATGAATCCTTTTCTCTCCCCAGTTATGGGTAAATAGCAGGACAGACCAGGTTCTATAGCCTTGGATGGCAACTGGTCTACCACAGAAAGAAATGGCAACTTACGTTGGGGGAAAAAAATCTGCCTTGTCAGTCATGTATCGAAAGATACATGATCCCCTAAGCATGTATCATGCATGGCATATAACTGACTGACTGAGTAGTTAATCTTTAATGTGGACATTGTATTAAGTCATATGGTAGTAATATTTCATTTTTTAAATAGCATTATTGTTTTTCCTTTTATGTTAATATGTATTGATATCAGCAATGAACATAGGGAAGTGTACAAACTTGTAATTATCACTTTTTAAAAATTCTTTTAAAAAGAGTTGTCATGAATGATATAATTACAATAATCATTTTAAAATCTTATAATAGATTCAAATCTTTTTTAAAGGGGGTGGAAACTAAAGAAAAAAAAAATGATGAATTTAACTTACTTCAGGAATGAGAACATAACTGTTATGAGATTTGTAGCTGCCCATCAATGTTACTTTTTGATTCCATGGATAAAATCCTCCTTTCGATTCATCAACCCAATAATCAAAGACAGTGCCATTTGATGGAAAATGAATAGGATTTCTTAATTTATACAGACACTGTCTCACATGTTCACTGTACTGATGTTTGTTTCTGTTTACCATTAGAAAGAGAAAGAACAATGATCAATTAGTGACTTGAAACAACAACAATAAACAAATACACACAAGGATGAGTCAAAAAGTAATACCTATTCTAATTTAATTTTAAAAGTATCAAAATTCCTGATTTTCCTTTTAAGCTATAAAACAGTGTCTAGAAGCTGATAATCTTATTTCAAAATAGTTGCTCCCCACTCTGGACATGTAAAGAGCTGTTATAGAATTTCCATATTTTTTTGAAAACAGAAAGTGGCAGGGCCTGTTTCTAAAGTTGCTGCTGTTGTTAATGAAAATCAGGACAAACTGGCTGATGCTCTCATTACACTTAATAAGACTTTTCTTCGATTCTGTTTTCTCAAAGGAAAACTTATTTAAAAATGCTATTATTTGTTGTACAACATTAATCTAATATTTTTCACTATCATAACAAAAAATATATTGATCATAAAAGTTTTTTATGAGTAATTTGTTTTTGTTTCTTAAAGGTATTTAAAAAAAAGTTGAATTTTAGTTTAGTTTACTGCTAAAAAACATAAACATGTTCTTTTATACTACAAAATTAATGAAAAATAATTTAAGAACATTGCTATGTAATGTTAATGTCATATTAAATTCAATAAATTTGATGCAATATTTTTTAAATATTGTAAACAAGGTGTACAAAATGTTAAAACTCTAACCCTACTGTTCAATCAAACATTTTTAAAAGTCAATTTTTTCTACTTTTACTTTTCTACTTTTATAATCATAAAACAAGTATATTTATGACAAAATAAGTCAGCATAACAATAGTTATTTTATTTCTAAAACAATAAAATGTTAATGTTTTTGCTGCAGGTCATATTTTTGTTCCTGAATTCATAGTTCCAGTATGATCTTTGTTTCATTAAAACTGTTTAATGTTATTCAAAGATTAAAATGCATATAATATTTTCTATACCCTTGTTAGCAAGGTGAGAAATGATAGTTAAGAAAAAATATGTCAAGATGAAGAGGATTAACTTTTCAGACTAGATTAATCATGTTCTTAATCTTTTTTCCTTGAATTTCTTCAGCTGACTACTGTAAACCCAAAACAAAACTAAAAATCTTTGCTCCCAGTGGAACAATGAGATTTGAGATAGGTCTCCAATTCTAAACATGAGTTGCACTATAACTTGGCCTTTAGTAAAGAACTCCATGGTTAGGCCAGAATTGAAGATGAGTAATATACTTTTGTAATATGACCATACAAAATTTTATAGCAGCTTAAAAACCAGACAAATAAACAATCACAGTGCATGGTTGGACAATGTTTCCTGATCCACAGTACACTCTGGACCTGGAACTTGCAGATTCATCTGTTGGGGCCCTTGGTAGAGACACCCAGAAGAGAGCAGTTACCCAGTAAAATGAAAGAAGCATCTTCCACATGGCTAAGAAAGCAGCAAAGAATAGTGTACATGTCCCTGATTCAAAGGTGGAATATAATGATTGAAAAAGCAGGAGGTTATATTTGGAATCATAGGACACCTTTATTCATTTTAGTAGGATTTATGCACATCTAATATAAAATCTGTTTATATATAGACTTCCCCATTGTTTTTGACATATGAGTGCCCAGTAGATCAACTCTTAAACCTGAACAACCAGACTATTTGAATATAGAATTTGATTATGGTGGTGAAGGCTTGTGTAAAACTAACCACACTTTTTGGAGAAACAGAGAACTGGTGCACATAGTGTGCTACATATGTCCAAACAACCCTCCTCAGGTTTTGAGTTTTCCTTCTCAAAGAAGGTGCATTTTGGCAGTAAGAATTCTTTCAGATTCTTTCTATCATTTTTTTTTTACCAATTACGCAAAACAACTAATATTCAACCATATATATATATATATATATATATATATATATATATATATATATATAGCAGTAGGTTCTTTTCTCAGAAAAGCTTTGAACTAGATAGAAAATACTTGAGTTAAACTGTCAGAGAGTTTTATAAGTAAGCTGACTCCCTGACAAAATTATCATAGAAGCTGTTGAGAAAAATTCAAAATCATATTTTTTTTTAAATATTTAAATCAATATAAATTGCTTACATCGGAGAAAAATACATTAAGAAAATTCAAAGAAATACTTGGCTTGTAATTAATTTAATTCTTTCATCATTAATTACCTTGTTATTTTTAAAAATTTATTTGAATTAATCTTCACCAAAATATGAAAATGTAAATAACTTATTAATTCAATGTAATGAGTTATAAGTTTTAATAAAGTTTATTTTATAAATACCTACTTCATAAAATTATATATTAAAACATAAGATCATGAGGTCTGTATTAAAAAATTCTATTCAGCTTTTAATATGTTTATAAAAACAGAAATGACTTGCGTCAAATGTTTAACCCCCCCCCCCCTCGTTCCTTACAGGAAGAAAAATAATTGTATTCTGAAGAATTATTTCAAAATGAGGTTGACTTCATTATTTTTAATGAAAGAGTGACAAGTAGTCCATATACGGTTGAACCCAAAGGAAAGGTTTATCATATTGTTATCTCACCTCTCATGTAAGTGAGCTCCAAATCCCCAGATGAAAGAAAAGACAAATATTCCCTTGATGATATCAATATAAAAAGGAATATCTTCATCAGGTTGGTAATTAAGCACTGTAAATTTTTCAGAAGAAACACTGCCATCAAGTTTGGAAGCTTCAGCTGAAAAATAAAAATAAAATAGTATATGCAACACTTTGAAATAAATATCCTTTAACTCACTGTAAAATCCAGCATTAATTCTCAAAATAAAAATCTGGTATTAATTATAGCTTTTTACCAAAAGAGACGTATAATCTATTAATGTTCACCATATTAAAATGAGATAGTGAGCATTAATGGATTTTAAAAAAATAAATAAATAAAAAGAGCAGAATTTGTATTTACCATATATATACTCATGTTGATGTGAATATCAACATTGCTATTTTATATGTGAGAAATGTGGGTAAAAATCCAAACCCTGTGAACAAGACAAAGCAGCTAATCAACACATTATTTTCAGATGGTACAGATTTTTATTAATCACCAGAGTATGGAATATTTTTTATGAAGTTTTACTATTTTCTTATCTAAAATGTTTTGTCATTTAGATTATATTTTTTGTTTCATGACTGCATTACACAATAATATTTTTATTATTTCATCTCTTTTATAAAGTTTCAACAAGTTCCTTGAATTTTTTTTTGTTTACTTCTTTTTAACAGGATTTTATTTAGCATACAAATCAAACACATGCCTTAAAAGATTTTTGCAGCAAATCAACAAGAATGGAACATCTGTATAAATACAAATTGATTGGAAGATTTAATAAAAGAAAATTAGAGAAATGTTTGACTCACCTGGTGGGAGAAATTAAAACAAAGACTGAGTACTAAAAATAGTCTGTAAAATGCTTTTCTGAAGGGAGGCAAGGTGGAGTAATGGATAGTGGCTTGGATTGAGAAATTGGAGAGTCGATTCCAAATTCCAGTTGAATTCATTACATTCCCTTTTTTTTTTTTTTTTTTTACAGTAAGGTTCCTCCTAGTACAAATTCTGGAGACCACTCGAAGTAGAGGGTTATGATAAGGGCGAGTTTATATGGATAGGAGGAGAAAATAGTGGTTAACTCCAGAATTGAACAGATTAAGATTGTAGTGATCAGAGAAATATCCTCTTGGGAGTCTGTTCCGTAGAGCAGTGGTTCATGGGAAGAAGCTGTTTGAGTACTTTTCACCAATGAAATATAGAGAGAATCTGGGTGGTTTGTTACTATGTAAATCTTAGCTGTGAAACTCAGACCTGGTGGAACCAGGTGATACAGTTCACCCAAGCACTTTCCATGGTAGTAGCGACAGAGTAGTGAGAGGCTCACCACATCCTGCCTGTGAGAGAGAGAGGTTGGTGTGGAAAATAATTCTTCTCCCACAGGAATGCTTTTGAACTCTATCAAGACTAGAAAGTGAGGTCTGGATAGCTCTTGCCCAAATATGGCAATAGTACTCCATTTTCTGCTTGATTTGGCTCTTATAAAGGAAGAGGATAGCATGAGGTGACTGGAGCGGCACAGGGAACCAATCATCTTACCTGTATCTTTAGCGATGGATTGTATATAGGAATTCCACTTGAGGTCAGGTGTGTGTTTAAGGCCCAAGATCCTCTCAAGACATGGGGCCTCCTTGAGGTGACATCCATTCATCATGACTGGCAGCAGTTTGGGGGTCTGATTGGAAGTGATGGAATGTAACCAGTTCGGTTTTAGAGGCATTGAATGTAACTAGCTAGTTTTTTTCCTACTAAGAAGTTAGCATTAGATCGGAAGAGAGGTCAGCAACCAATCTCTGATCATCAAGTCTTTTAGAGGTGCACCTTTATATCATCAGATCATTGGCATAGACATTTACAAATGACTGGAGTATATTCTTAGGAGAATCATTTATGTAAATCAGAAAGAGGGTTGGTTCAAGAAGTGAGACTGGGGAACTGGTCATTAATAACTACCTTCAAGGATTTACTTGTTAGGAAGTATTTTATAATAGAGAAAACCCTTCTATTGAAAACCTTCCTGGAGAGCTTATGTAGAAAACCTTTGTGCCACACCTTGTCAAAGGCCTTCAAGATATCTAATTCTATGGTCCTTGTGGTATGTGTGTTGTCAACAGCTTCACTAATTCTGTGTGTAATGGTAGTTATGACATCAGCAATAGATCAGGCTGAATGAAACACATACTACTTGTCACACGAGAGGTTGTTCCTATCCAGGTGCTCAGCAACCTTCTTTTTGATTAAGGTCTGAAAAAGCTTAGTAATGATACTGAGGAGACTAATAGCTCTATAGTACTGGGAGGGGGAGGATCAACTGAGCATACACTTGGCACCTTCCACATGCTTGGGAAAGATTTCTCCTTCAAGCAGTGGTTAAATAACTTTGCTACAGTTGGGGATAATTCTCGGTTGATATTCTTAAATACGACCACTGGAATTTTTGGGGGGTAGTGGCTTTTTTTTTGTCCAGGCTTTTGATAAGTCTAGAGACTTCTGTTGCTGAAATGAATATATTACTGAAATTGTGCTCAGTGAGACGTTACATGTTAATATGCTTGTTAAAAAGGTAAAAATACCCCCTTCCAGCTATCATCAGATAGCAGGACAGACTGGGTTTTATAGCTTTGGGTGGCAACTGGTCTAGAACAACAACAACTCTGAATTAAAAATTTGAGAAAAATAGAGTAGACTGGGCTCTATATTCTTGATTGGCAACCAGTCTAGGTGAAGCAAAACTCTGAATTCAAAACAACCTGGTGAGGATTAGGCTCTGTCAGCCTAGCTTGCCCAGAAAACACCATTGATCCTAATGGGTTATGGGATTTGTATCTATATTGTATAAAAAGCTTCTAAAATTTAAGTAAAACAGTGTTGGATTGTAAAACAATCCCTGTAGATATTTTGGTGTCCTCCCTACCTTTTTTTTTTTTAAATAAATGTTGAAGTAGGTGAAAACCTGCAAAATATCAACCTTAAATATAAGCCTAACACCTGCCCAATTTTAACATCAATTTTTTTGTCACATATTTCTTGGCTTATCCATGAGTATACATACATGACAATCAATAGCAGAACTGGTGCAATAATACTAGTTTTGTTAAAAAGTGCATTCATTTTTAGATTTTTTTCCCCCAACTATACCAAGCTAAGTCTAAAGCATATGATCATATGATGGCCTTCAGTATTGTCTAACCATTTATTATCAAGAGTGTTTGGTATCTCATATGATTTTATTAATAGGATCAATATAATTCAAGAAAAATATATTTGTAAATGATTTCTATACCTTCTAAATAATGGTGAGATCTAATGTGTCTTGCTATCTTTTTAAATGTTATGAGCTATTATTTAATCATATCTGGTTGATATGTTCATGAAATATACAATAATATACAATAATGAATTATGAAAATAGTTGTGACATTACACAACTGGTAAGTCTAACATGTTTTACTGTAGCTAATTTGTTGTAGCATTGAGGGTTCTATATCAGATAACTGCTGAAACCCCACCAAAAAATATGTGTCAAATCTCAGCTCAGTCTATGCAGTAATTTTGCTATCTTGGTGGTCTGGACACATATCTTCATTTAAAAAAAAAAAAAAACAAAAGCTATTTTATCATTATATTCTATCTGAAAAATTAAAAGCAATTTGATTATATTTTATGAACATTTTTAAATTGATTGCAACCTTATTTAAGCTTTATTGACCTTCTTATGTCACAACAAAAGCATCAGTAATGATGAAGTATTTGTCTCTCACTTATTTTCTGTTCATGTCAAAAAAACAAGGTTTTTGCCAATTTGTTTTGGTCAGAGCAAATAGGTCATTTGATAATTATATCTAACTATACATAAAAGAAAGAAAACATTCTGATTTGTAATCTATGATTTTATTGGTGTGTTTTAAGATGTAAGTGTTTTCTTAAGTGTGATTGGTTTATGAATATTGTAGTTGATATTTTAGTGGACACGACAAAGACATTGAAATATATTCTTGTCTAAACATTTTTTTATTCCAGGCATTTTAATAATTGCGTTATATTACAGTAAAGAAAAAAAAGGAATATTCCAGTCAAGTTAAAAGGAAAAAGTTAACAGTGTACTCTACAGCAACAATCATTGTTTTATATTAGAATTTCTACATAAAATTGGAATTATATGCTATAATAATTGAATAGAGAAATATATTTAACTAGAGAACAGTATAATTTAGGTACCTCCTATAATTTGTTGAAAAAGAGCATACCCTATGAAAAAGGACCCTAAACTTGATAAAAACAAAGTTTTATGGTAAAAATTTTCATTATTAAAAGGAAAGTATTTATTAAATTTTTTTAATCCTTTCTAGTATGTTCAAAATTTTGGTTAAAAAATCTTGTTTTTCTTGCATCAGCAGGTGCAGCAAAGATTAAGAAATTTATTGCCTTTTTCTAGTAAAAAACACATTGATTTGGAAATTCTTGCAAATATCAAATAATTGTCAGATTTTAATGAAACTTTCAGGATTTATTCACAAATGAATTCGATTTTTTAGAAAATCTTGGCAAAAATATTAATTTTCATATGTTACCCTCACTTAATGAAATTTTGAGAATATTTATATTAGTTAAATGGAGGACCCCTTGGAGAATGTAAATCATTAATTTTTTTTTTTTCAAACAGTAACTCATTTACTGAAAATCAGGTCTGAATTGTAAAATAAAATGCAATCAAACTAACACATTATCAAATTAGAAAATCTTTTAATTGTTTTTATGAATAAGATATATTATGGACACTTTAGAAAAAAAAAATCAATAATTTATTTTTACAAGAATTGTTTTCTTTTTTTTTTAAATTTTAATTAGAATAATTTGTAAAGTTTTAAATCTTTTAAATTTCTGTATTAATCAGTATGGGTTAGGTGATATCGTTACTAAGTAAAAATTATATTTACTAATCATAAATTGAAAAGCTTAGTACAAATCATCACACTCCAATATTTTTAAAAGAATTAAGAATTTTTTTCATGTATAAAACATACCAATTTTCTATTATACGGTTGACCATACACAACATTATCAAAAAATAAGAGCGATAAATACAGTAAATTTACAGCCAAAAATATTTAAAATACAATAAAATATTACATTATAGAGAACATTTTCTTACATTTTTAAGATTACTGAATGCTTAAAAATTATATATAAAAGGTGCTCATGTTAATTCAATTACTCTTTTGATGCCTAAAAGCCTCCATAACAACATTAGGTAAATACCAAGCTGTCAAACCAGTGAGTGCTTTAAATAAAGAGCTACTGTCTGGTTAAAAAATGCATTTTTTTGATATTTTAAACTTAAAGTAAAAAATATTTGTTTCAAATCAGATTAATTATACTTTAAAGTAGCTAATATTCCTCAAATAAAGTTTCAGAAAAGTATATTTTATTTTTGGAAGATTTTTTAATAAAGAGAATTACATTGCGATAAAAGATGACTAAAAAAAGGGGCGATAATCAGCTATCTTAGCAAAAAAAATCCTTCTAGTCAATTTAAATTAGTTTTTGAAATACAGCAAAGTATTTTGCTTATTGGAAATATTAAATTTAATCAATTAACTTGAAAGTAAAACTAAAATTAAAGCTTCAAGAAAGATTTTTCATTTTTAAAAATTCATTTCAAACCTTAGTATTGTTTTTGTTTGTATAATTTTAACCTAAAAACTGAAAGAAAAGATGATTTTTCACACTGAACTATTCTTGATCCGTATTTTAAGGAGAAAACAACAAAGTTTGCAAATCTGATATTATAGCTCATTCCAGTATATTTTAACAACAAAATATAAAATGTAAATTCTACTGAATAGAAAAAACATTTTACTTGTCTCCTAATCAGTTATGATAAGTAACTGTTTCTTTTACTATTTTAATTTATACTGCAGTTAGAATACTCTTCTGTTATGTAAGAGATTTAGCTGAAATAATGATAAATTTGTAGTTTGACTTACATTTGAGCTCTGGACTGTTTTCTTTAATTAAAGCTTTTTCTAAAAGTATAGAAAGTAAACTGAGGAAAGATGTCATCTCCTGCAGTCCTATAACAGTTGGTTGACAATCAAGAGGACTGAGATCTGTAAGAAGAGCAGGTGTGACTCCATTGTCTTGTTGGAAGAACTTCAATGTAGCAGGAATCATTTCATTGGCCAGCTCTTGCAGGAGTCTTATACTGAAAAAGAGGATCCTGTTTGAAAATCGATTCAAAGTCATAGATTCCTTCTCTACACTAGTATCATCAATTTTAAATAAGTGAACCATTCACCAAAAAGAAATTCGCTTAAAAGCTGAAATGTTATTTATCTTGAGAAAATTATTAAAAGAATTAAAAGTAATTTTAAAGTTCAAATGAAAAGAAAGCCTATAATTGAACATGGGGGGAATGGGTTTTCACTCTTACATAAAATATGCTAAATTCCCTTGCAGACTCTTTAATAATTGTCATTTCAGAAAGATTTCATTTTGAATCTCAGTATGTAACTAGGATTCCAAAAGTGCTTGTAGTTACAAAGCTTTTTTTTTTTTTTTCACTCCAAGCAAGTTACTAGGTGTGGAAGAATTAAGAACAGAAACATTACTAATCAGTAGGAAAAGAAAAGAGTAATCAAGAGGACAGTAGATAGCAATTGACATTGCATTTAAATTTTTGGAGATTAAAATTGATTGGAAAGCTTGGAGCTGGAAGGGAGTTCCACAAGTGAGAAGTATGAGAAAAAAATGTTAGTGTAGAATTTATGGCTATATCTAACCAGTTCAATTGTAAATTGATGAGATTTTGATGACAGTCTAGTACTGCACTTAAATTCAAAATGTCCAGGTGAAGAGCTCATCTGAACAATTATAAAAGTATTTATAGAAAAGGCACAGGGTGGCAACCTTATGGTGGTGGGAAATTGACGGAAAATGACCCGTCAGATCATGACTGATAATATTGTTGATTCTTTGGATTTTATCAAGGAGCTCAAGGTAAATAGTAAAAGCACTGGACAATATGTGGCAGCAATATTCTAAGCATGGACAAATGGTAGACTTCTAGATATTTATAATAGATTCTGGAAAGAAAAATTGTCTCACACAACACTTTCTTAGCAACTGACCTAACAATGGATTCACTATAGTCTTCAGTTTTTCAAATTTCTGGTAAAAATCCATCAACTGTAAACGGTTTATTTGAAACAACAAGTATACTCAGGTTCACTGGACAATAACTTGACCAAATTATGGATATGAGTGGAATTATATATGAATCTGATAAGAATATGAATAAGTTTTTAATTTCTGCAATGGAGATTGTTGAGCTGGGAAAAAAAGCTGGTTGTAAATATTCTTAACCACCACAAAATATTGGTTTAGATAAATCTAAAATAATATCAGATAAGAGAAAATAAACATTTTCATTTATACATTCAGTTTCCTATTCTTACCCAACATCAGTCATGTAACTTTTGAATTTAATTTTTTCTTTCCAGACATTGAATAGGGACTCCCACTGGAAATTATTTGGACTGCAAAATACCACAGAACACTGGTTCAGCATTGCAGGTGAAGCATCACTCAGCTGGTCAGTCTCTACAATTATCTTGGTTTCATCTATTAACAAAAGCAAAAATCATAATTTATTTTTTGTTTGTAAAGTATGCAAACCGTTTTAAAATATTCCTTATCAAAATCATTAATATTTAAGTATGATTAATAAAAAAGATTGGGTAATGTAAATATCTGAAAAGATTCTGTCCTTTTGTAAATTATTTGAGAAATCTTATGGTAAATTTTCACTTGTGTTAATAATTTATCCCCAAACAACTTCATTTGAGTAAATAAAATCAATACGGAAATAAATTAGTAAACAGTCATTAAATAAATTAATAAATTAGTAAATGAAAAGATCTCTCCATAAAATCCTTATATAACAGGGTATATAGAGTAAAGATATAAGATTAAATCCTATATATATATATATATATATATATATATATATATATATATATTTTTTTTTTTTTCAACCAATAAAATCGCATCAGAAGGTTTGTCTGATAAACAATCATGACAAGGGCAAATACTCCCAAAATACTTGCAGTTATAGAATTACCACAGATTATTTCTGGTTCATTCTGAAAATAACAATAACTCTTCACCATTCCCACAAATTTGAGAAAGAGATTTTCTTGAGCCAGTGTGAAATTATTTTCTAACCAATGAAAACCTCGTATTCAGAAAGTTCACACCTCTATGTGAAATTAGATTTTGATCTCTTTTATGGATATAAAAATAGAAGCATACTGCTTTGTAATTGTACAACATCCTCCCTGGTCATCCAAGACTTCCAACACCACGGCTGATCTGGTTCAATTTCAGACCTGTCCTATCTCACATTGTGATTTAAGTTTGATCATTTGAGGCCAAGACTGAATCGTCACAGGTATCTTCATGTTGGGTTCAAGCAGGGCAAAGATGTACAGGAAAAATAACGCTAAAATAAACTGAACAAAAAGTAAATGCTGTTGATATCAGTCTTTCGTACAATAATTGGATATATCAGAGTTCGCATCCAATAATTGTCAGCCCAACCCACATCTAAATTGGAAGTGATACTATTGTTGTTGACTTGGCAAAGTTTAGTTTGCTGCTTTGGTAAAGTTTGGCATAAGGCTGAAGTTGGAGGCTTTCGTTGGCAGATAATCACATGGTTTCTCTTCTGTCTCTGGTCTCATCTCCATCTCTTCTGCCTTTCTTCTCTCTTCTGCCAAATTTGCTTCATGCATTCATATTTATGGACATTCACCCAAACTGGCATAGGGGTGTATGGTAAGGTAGGAGCATTTCTGTGAATCTCCTCAGGCTTATGTCATAATTTTGGGGAATTCCCTCTTTCCACCCACTATTGGTATTCCAACTCAACTTTTGACCAGGGGATTCAATTCCAAATTCGTTGTTTATGAAAAATGAAATTTTCGCTTTACAACTTGCATTTTCAGCTGTGTAGAACACATGTTAATCATCACTGTCCTCTAAGTCTGTGTCACTTTTCCATTGTTCAAACTGCTCAACATACAATTCAAGTCATCTATGTGTGAATTAAATTCTCAATTCTTCACATGGGTTTTTGGTATTAACCCTTCTTGTTTCAATGTCTCTCTGTACATAACACTATGTTTTACCAAAACTTTCTTCCATTTTACTGCCACAATAACAAATAGCATCACAGCTTATCAAGGCTCAAAACAATTTCAGAGGCCAGTTTGATCTACATGTGTGTATACACACACAAATGCACACAATGAAAGAGAGGCAGCCAGCAACCACAGACTAAGACCTTGTCCATGCACAAAATAGAAGGGATTAACCAGCAACTGCCTACTAAACCTTTGTCTATGAACTCACAAACACATTAGGCTGACTATCATAAAATAAGTCTGTTCACACATCTCACACAGTACTATGAAAGCTTAATTATTTTATAAAACAAACTTCACTGCAAGGAAAATTGAACATTTTTTTGTTATTGTATATTTCTGAAAATAATATAAAATGTTATTTCAACTGTCATTCAGCTTCTACTTTTCCTTCAGAAAATAACCTTTTTGATGTTCCATTTAAAAGATGTGTTGTTGTTAAATGTTTGGAATACTGACACTTGGATAGCAACAAAAACCTGAGTAGACAAATCACAACATCCCAAGAGTGGTGACCAATGACATTTAAAGAAAATTTCCCTAACAAAGAGACTTAACAGGAAATAATAGACTTGTTAAAGCAGAAGAATCTTTAGTTTTGTAGAGTGAATGTTAACCCATTAATAACAATCATAAAATCTACCATTAATATTAAACATTCCAGCATCTCAAAAGTAAATTAATGTGTTAAGTTGGATTGTTAAAAATTGACTGTAGAGAATTATAGTTAAGATGTTATTGTGCAAGAGTTGTCATTGTGTATGTGTGTGTGTAAGGAGATGAACAAAAGTAAAGTATAATTTTTTTATGCTAAACAAAAAATTAACAAAAGTTAGAGAAAGGGAAACATTTATAACAATATTGACTTAGTCCATTTATTTTCTATTAATGAACATAGCTAAAGGTTAAGAAAATTATGATGAATAAAGACAAATATTGTTAGACTATTGTCAGCAGAGATGAATCTTATCACTATTTATTTTTTTTAAAAAGGTGTAAAATATATTGACAAATATGAAAATGTTATAATGGAGTAAATAAAAAAATCTTCAATAAATGTTTTGTCTGTTCAAATTTCTTTTAAATTCTTTGAACAATCTTAGAGCAAATATTCAGAAAGCCACGTTCTTTCACAATTGATGAAATAGTTTATGACCACCAATAACCACCAATATCTTAGAAATCAGAACGAGGCATTTTTGTTTTTAAGTATTCACTGCTGTTTAAATTGGAAATTATTCAAGAAAAGTCAGCATTATCAACTGATTTGCTATCTTATATATATATATATATATATATATATATATATATATATATATATATATATATATATATATATAAATAAAATAAAATGTAACATGGTCCATGTGTACTTAAAAAAATGTAGATTTAATAACTTGGTTAATAAAATTTGAGGAATAAAAAGCCAATAAATTGATAACAATATCAGCAATAAGATTGATGGTATTTATTACATATTAGCCTTTTGACTAAATTGAACCAAGAGAAAGATTTTAAAGTTGTAATTTTTGAACAAGTCAGTGTCTTTTTTCAATGAGATGAGGAATAAACAAAGTGGAACTCACTCTTCCAAAGAATGTTGTTGGTTAGAAGCCTCCCAGAAGTAATTTTTAGAAAAAACATCACTAAAACTTCTTTAATTCTTAACCTACCCTATATTATATGACTTTTCCTTTTGAAATATACAATAACACCTAGGATTGAGTATAACACAGGCTGAGGAAGTGATAGCTAAAGGAAATGGAAGGCTACTTTGCTTATTCAAAGAACATTTTCTAAATATTGTATATTGGCAAAAAAAAAAAAAAAAATTAGAATTACCATTTAGGATAAAAGTTTCAGCATTTGGAAGGATCAATTTCCGGGATGAATCAAAAAGGCTGGAAATTGGATCACACCATGAAGCATGTAGAGCACCATCCAAAATCAACCAGACTTGTGTATCTGCAATAGGTTCTAGTTTACTTTGATTGCATTCAGCCCTGATAGCATCAGATAATGTTAATTTGTGAAGCTTCTGCCAGAGAGAACCACTTTGCCATCCATTTGAGGTATAATAACCCAAAAACTTTTATAAAAATAAAACAAAAATTTAGCAAACAAAATCATGACCTTAAAAAGACTGAGATATAAGCAAATTTAAAAACAGAAATTAAACAATTTATAACAAATTTAGTGACAAAACTAATTGTATCAGGTGGAGTAGTTTAGAGAAATTAAAAGAAAAAAAAACATGGCAAAAGGTAGAGAATTGGAAAAAAAGAAGAAATAAAGAAACTATTCCTGAAATTAAAAATTATAGGAATTTCAGAAAAATAAAATTCTCTTAGATTCATGATTAGAAGTGAAAATCTGCAGAATGAATGAGAAAAATGAAGAACAAAATAATTAAAACAAAAATCAATAGGAATGAAAAATAAAGAAAGAAAAGGAAATAAAAAACAGCATATTGGAGAGTGAGAGAGATTAAAGAAAAAGAAGAGAATAAAAGTAGAGAAAATATGTTATTTCCAAAAAGGAAATACCCTTGGTGGGGGAAAAAGGTATGAATCAACTTCTTCTCCCTTCACTTGCTATAAGTTAATTAGTAGGACTTGTATCAGTAAATCATTATTATCTCCAAAAGATTCTTACAACCTAAAAGTAGCTTTAATACTTTGTGGATTATTTAAAACTAAAACATATTTTGGATTGTAAGAATAATTCTTTTTTACAAGTGAATATTGCATTAATATTTGGAGAATAACAATGATTTTTTCCAGATATCCTATACTATTTAACCCATAGTTTGGGGGAGGAGATGATTTTACACCTTTCACATCCACTAGTTTAACAAACTAGGAAAAAAAACCCCAAAAAACAAAACAAACAAAAAACAAGAAGCTTTAATGTAAGGTTTAACTGAATAGGCTAATGGATTCAAGTTGGAATGACAGAAGAATACATTATTTCTGGAAAATACATTTATTTTGAAAATATTTGTGACTGGCAAATATTTTTTTAAATAGATTTGGATGAGGTGGATACAAGAAAAATTGGATCTAGTTTGTGAGAGTCTCTACTGCCAAAAGAAAAAAAAATTAAATTAATTCATATATAAAACTCCAATGCAATTAACTAGAGTTAGCTATAGAGAGAAAAATTTTAAATCTTGAATGACTAATTCAAAGTTTTCGAATGTGCCATACTTTTCCTACTTTATGACAATCTAAAATGTTAACTGATTTCCACTTTGGCTTCCATTATCAACTTTGACTATCTAAGCTTCACAAAAGATGCTAAAAAGAACATGGACACAAAATGTTTCAGATAACAGGTATTCACTTTAACAAAATTTGTCAAATAACAAATGTTATAGAAAAAAAACATCATTAGATAATACTCAACAGCAAGGCAGTTACCTAAATGATATTTCCAATGACAAAAATTTAAAGCAGAATTTTTAAAATTTACAAATCTATTATTAAAGCTTTATCTAATAATTACTAAAACAACAAATCAAAAGGAGAAGTTACAAATTTAATAACAATATTTGCCATACAAGCCATACGGAGAAAGTGTTTTTCTGTAGCTGCTCAAAATAGATGAAAAGTTGTATGATAACAATTCCTGATAGTGAGACATAAAATATGAACAGAATGAAGAATTCATATTAAAGCAAATAGGTACCTCTTCTGGTGACATTGCACATGGGAATAACTGAGACATATAAATTCTAGGATAATGGCTGCTGTCTTTCTTTTTCTTGAGGATTGCTTTATTTAAAGTACTTGGTGGTGGTCGGATATTTGAAATGATTTGTTGTAATAGTTGCATTCTTGACTTGATTTTCTGATTGGCCTTTGATATAAGGACTTCGGATTCCTGATTGAACAAAAGAGAAAAAAGAGTATACAGGAAAAGTTATAAGACTTCACAGAGTCACATTACAAGTGAAATTGATTATGAGCATACAAAATATATTCATACCATTTGGCATTTCAGAAATGTTCAGTAAGTGGGAGGTTTATAGTAACAAAAGAAATTTCCAAGTATCTATTAATTATCCATATAATAACTCCTAACTGTTGACAATCTTCTTGATGTTTAATCTCCAACATACAGATTGAATGTTGAAATGTAGTATTGCAAAATTTAGTAGTCAAATACTCAAGTTGCATTTGCAAGCAATAATGTTACTATGAGCACTTGGCTGGATAGTTAGAGTATTATCTTTCCAACCATGAGACCCAGATTCAAATCTCACTGGGGGTAATTAGTCAAGGAAGTAACTTCTCTGTAATACCAGCCTGGAGAGTTGATCCCAACATGTGGCTACATTGGGAAGTGCTTGATAAACATAATGTGTGTTGACCATAACATTGTTAATGAAATTGAATAGACAAAACTGTTTGGAATCTGTTGATAGTTGTGTTAGTACAAAGTCACAATTCCTTCCCTAATTGGTGGATAGAAGCTCTTCAGCCATGGTTGGCATCAATGACTGATTAAAAAAACACCCATCCCCCACCAGCCTCAGCCGCTGAAATCTTACTTATTATAAAACGCAGGTTGTGTGTGTGTGTGTCTGTACGTTTATATATTGGATCGGATTTCCTACATTTTTCATCCGATTTCAACAAAACTTCACAGGACTAAGTAAAAATTACCTTGCGGTGGTTCTGACAGTGCCAAAAATTGAAAAAACACAATTGTTCAAATCAATTTGAAAACACGATTAAGAGGCACCACGAGAATGAAAGGGGGACAACTCATATCGAGTTATACTTATTAATATCGAGTTATCAAGTTATACTTATTATAAAACCCAGGTTGGTTGTTTGTGTGTGTGTTCGTTTACATATGGGATCGGATTTCCTACATTTTTCAACCGATTTCAACAAGACTTCACTTTTTTTTTAGCAGGTAGTGTTTCTTATTGTCTTGCACACTTTTTTCTTTATTTTTACATTCAGAATGCTTTAAAAATTCCATTTACATGACAATTTTTTATAATTAAATTCTATTCAATCGGTAGACTCATAACGATTGAAAACAATGTTTTTGTTTGAATTTGGGTTTGACCAATTCGCAAAAAAAACCCCCAAAAAACTAATTAAGACATGCGTGTTCATCAACCTTAAAAAATAATCTTTGTCAATTTTATTTTTCAGTTTTTATGATGGTTGATACTTGATCTATCTCTTACTGTTACATCCCCGGGCAACGCCGGGCTCTACTGCTAGTTCTTAATAAAAATAATATCAGTCAGGTGAGTTTGCATTCTTCTGCAGGAGGAAATAATGCAAAATGATGATTTATTTATAGCCCCGTCAATACTAGCATGCACCAAAAATAATTCTTTGGTGAGAAAGGCCAAAATTTCTACTCACTTGGCATGTTACTGAATTTGATATTTTCCATAAATATTCTAATAGAATATAGTCAAGGATTAACTTTTTAAATTATTTTTACTATATTTGGTGGTAAGTAAAATGCCTATTTAAATAAAAAAAAAAGAAAAGAATTCAACATAGGGGGGTGCTATCAACTGAAGCTCTAAATCAACATCAATGGAGCTTGGATGAGTTATAATGAGAGATAGCTTGTCACCTATATCTATATTATTGTAAAGCATTTCTTGTATTTCATATAAATGCTTTTAGTATTTTTGTGTCCCTACATGCATAATCATTATAGTAAATGAAAACTTTGACATATTTCTTTAATCAGTCCTACCAATGATATCAGGAGTTACATGAACATCTACTTTAAGAAAATTTGTGGACATTTTAATAAAAGTTAAAAGCATAGAAATAAGCACAAACACCAGCATCAAATAATTTATACTTTGTGAAAGATGATGTGGAGGTCAATAAATTATTTAAAGTGATTTCTTCATCTTTATCATATCCTTAGAGGACGTTGTATGAGAAAACTGAGCAAAATTTGTAAACCTGTTTCAAATCTTTGTTGATTTTAATAAAGAAAGCTGAAGACACTCATCAGTAAAATTTATGAATTAAAAATAAAAACAGTTTAATTAACATCACCTTAATATTTTCAGAAGATTGATTTTTTTTACTGTTTCTTGAAGTAAATGTCATTTACTAAGTGAGTAAATAAATTGCCATTGATATCTTTAAAGTTGGTGGGGTTGATTGATTTTTATGACATGTCAACTTTTGAGAATAAGAATTATCATTATTTGGACCATCATGGTTTTTATACTAACAATGTTTTGGTGGTTGCACACTCTGACCTTCAAGTATCTCTCTTCATACTTGATAACCTTCTTGGAATTTAATATAATGCCACTATTCTATGGCTATTGTTATAATACACTCATACTTATATACATACTTTGTATAAGGATTCTCTATACATAATGCTTTAGCTACTCACTGTGACACCTGTATTAGTTAGTCTGAAGACTGACATCAAACAGCTGGTATTTACCAACCTCCCCACAAGGTAGGATGTGGTACAAGGCTGGGTTTTTTATGTGGGGTGACTCCAAGCGCATAGGCTCCTGCAAAAATTCCCCATAGACCCCCACATACATAGGGTTTGGTTTGTCTACATCTACAGACAAGACTCTGCCCATAGGCATAGCTTCATCTGGGTTCCTCTTTGCCCAAAGGCAGAGAGTTCGACAAGTCAACTGTATACCTAGCATTGAACTGCCTGACTCAAAACAGCTACCAGTCTTATCTCTGTCTTGTAGCTCTTTATAGTAATGGACTAGTTCATATAGTCACCTGGGGTGTACTATTTACTCCACAACAGAATTTCAAACTGAACTCTTTATTCTATCAAGTGTTGGTTAATACATATTAGGTTTGTCATGAGTTCAATCCCTTTGTCTGGTAGTTCTGAAGAGTTACATATTCTTATGTAGTGGAAGAAATTGCTATGAAATATCTCCTAAGCATAGAGAATAGAATGAGAAAACTGTCAATATGAATTGAATAAAGGATTCAGCTCAAAATTACCAAAAGACATACTTAAACAAAGCTAGAGAACACAAAGGCTGAATTGCTAGGAGTATAACAAGGTGAACATGCTGGGCTGAATAGCAAAATGCTATTAAAAATTATTATTAATGTCAATTCCAATATCTTTAAAGTGTTACTCATATAACTTGTCTTGAAAAGCAAACAAATATGTCAATGTTACATGCACACAGAGTGGACTAATAAATATATAGTTTAACATGAGCTGAATTTTGATCTGAAATTTTCACTGTATAATGTTTTGTTTTGTGATTAATGGGAAAGTGTTAGGATTAAGTGCATTGACAAAAAGTTTTAAAAAAAATAAATACAACAAAACCTCAATTAACACAGTTAATTAGTTTCATGAAAGCACCTATGCTAATCAAACCTGTTAATATATAAAAATATACAGTAGTAAGTTCAAGAACTTTCTAAATACAGGTTTTATTATTTTTTATAATTGCATTTTTATCATATTTGAATAAAGAATATTAAAATATGTGTTCACTGTCCAACAGTTTATTATAATTTAATTATTCTTTAATGGAGTATATATGAAGAAAGAGGAGGAATAACATTTTCAAGAATTTATTCCTCTTTAAAATGCTTATCTATGGATATTTGAACTACATTTCTTTTCTCTTGCTTTTTCTCTGTATACACCTACATATATCATTGAAGTTATTTCTTCAAGTTTTTTTAAACTGGCATGCTTCATTTGATCTTAAGATTGATATCAATTATTAATTTCTTGAACTTTTCCAGTCTCCAAGATTCTATGTCAAATTCTTATACAGTAATTTCTTTTATCAATATCTCTTGCTAAGACATACCCAAGTTTACATTACAACAACAAAATAATTTTCCACAGGATGTATGAAAATATTGCCATGCTATTTGAGATTATATCTGTGTTATTCAGGATTTGGTACTGTGGGCAATGCTGATTGCATTTAGGTAGAAAACCCAAATCTGGTTTATTTATCCCACAATTATTGTGGACTGGAATGTGAGTCCGGGTAATAAAATAAATAAAATAATGATAAAACTATATATATATATATATATATATATATATATATAGAAGATTGTTGCAGGTGTCAAAACAATGAATATGAAAAAAAAAAATAAATAAATAAAAACAAATATACTAGTGAATATGTTTGTGAAGAAGGAGTCCTAGAGAATAGTAATGGAAAATGAAGAGGAAGGTGTGCTGGTATGCACACACGTGCCTCAAGTGGGGAAAGCATTTCTCCATGTTCAACTTACATCTTACTGTCTACGTGACTAATAGAAAAGAGAGAGTGACAGAGTCACTGCCTATTTATAGGCTTAGGGAGCATCCCATAATGATGGTTTTTGTTAGGAAAGTAAGTGGGGGTCAACCCCTCAGTATCAATTGATAAGCCATGTAAATTTGAGAACTGTGCTATTTGAAGCTCTATCAATTGAGGGTTTGTTGTATTTGTTATGTAATATAAATGCTCTTTTTTATTAATAGGCTGTGGACTTAACAAATCTGTATATAACATATGTAATTAATTTCCTATATTTATGGTAGAAGAGTGCTCAATATTAGAGATTGAGCATTTGTAGATATAAACAGTTAAACAAATTAACACTGCATGATATCCAGAAGTTTTATGCCTTAAACAATCATCAACCATATTTTGTCTGCTAATCACTCAAGGCATTTCTGTACCCACCATGGTGAGTTTGGTCAATATATTAATAACCAGAGATTTTAGATTTTGGGTTTGCTATTGTGGCTACGTGAAATCACCATTAAAGCAAACAATGTCAGCCACCTGAAGATTGTGTACTAGCATATACATGAAAGTTAAAGTAATGGCCAGCAAAAAGACACCTTTTTTGGAATATTATATATATATATATATATATATATATGTGTGCGTTTGTGTGTGTGTACACACATGCTTCTTTCTGAACATTTAGTATTCACTTATTTCAGGTGTGAATGCAACAATACAATTTTTTTGTGTACAAGTTGCCGCAATTATTGCTAGTCTGCTACACTCCCGTTAGATTAGTTTTGTTTGCTTTTGAAGTTTTTTTTAACAATAGAAAATTATGATCTGTCCATCTGGTTACCAATTTATTTCAGACTATCCTTTTTTCCTCTCTATATTTCAACTTAATTCAATCTGTCACCTTTGTCCTATTTAGTTGTTGAAGGTGCGTATTATGAAAAGCTAACAAAGTATTACTATCAAAATATATTTAAGTAATGTTGAAGTTTATCAGTGCAGCTTTATCAACCAGTAGTAATGATCTCATTTCTTATGTATTTCCACACCGACCCACCTACACACAATAACAGAGCTACAGGAGTCACAATTTCATTATTTTCAAGGCATGTTACTTTCAAAGATATTTATGTAATGTGTAATTTAAGATATTTTTTTCTCAAAATAGGTTTGATGATTTATCAGTTGAAATGACTAAAAACAAAATCTACCAAGTTTATACTAATATGGCACCATGCTACAATTACAGGGTTTCAGAAGTAATGAGATTTGCATCACTATCTTATTAACAAATGCACTATGACAAGGTACCAAAAAAATTTACTAAACTTAGTTTGGTATAAAAACATAGTTGTGGGTCCCCAAAGAGGTTTGAACTTATGAGACTAACAACAAATAGTGTACAATGGAATCCATTTCCTTGAGTTGAATACTTAAAACCTGATTACATTACCAAGTGAGATATCTGGGGGGAAAAAAGTCACATTCTGAAGGAAATAATGGATGTTTTAGGCAGATCATCATTACCTTTTTTTGGAGGAACTCTTTGGGAGGCTTCGTTATTGAAGCAGCATTGTAGCTGAGCATATTCAGGGTCTGAATTAGAGTTTTTAGCATTAGAGTCTTGCCACTCCCACTAGGTCCACAAACAATGGTGCTACGCAAAGATAGGCTACAGCTTTTATAAAGTTCCACCATCTGCAAAAAAAAAAAAAAAAAACAACAAAAGAAGCCAGAGTCAATCAGTTGCAATTTTCTTGAAAGCGAGAGCTCACATGGGTAAGAAAAGTGAAGTCAAGCATTTTTCATTTTTTTTTTTATTCAGATAAGCTTAATCTGAAAGAAAGCTACTATGGCAAGGATCTTACCAGCAAAAGAGTGTGTAAAATTTCACTACTCATTACCACTCTAGAACAGGCATCCTTAGATTATTGATGAAATTTACCTTACTCTAGCAAAAAAGGTCATAATAGAAAAGTGCTGAATGAGCATGAAATTTTTTGCTAACCATAACTCTATGGTAGGTGTTGTTGGAAGAGAATCTTTTTGTGGTATAGCAATAAATAAAAACAAAAATGCACACATTTATGTATCATGTTCCTGGTTATTAAAAAGAGAAGCTAATTACAAAGCCATTCATAATGTTTATTACAAAGAAAAGAACAGTTTTATTCAATCATGCTCTTATAAATTCCAGTAAATTTTTAACTTCTGGTTTGATATCTCCATTTCTAGAGATATTCTGGATGTAAAACTGTTGCTTTTAATTATAGAAATAATAACCTTTTTATGTTAATATTTTTGGTTTTAATGGCTGACCACTAACAAAACCTTTTTGTCTTGGTTTTCAATGCCTATCATTGAGTGATGAAATTTACTAAAACAATTACTAGGTAAAAAATTGCAAAGCTCAGTATTAACTTAACTATGCTGACTCTTGTGGTCCTACCTAGGATTGAACTCACCATCCTTGGCTAACAAATTTCTGAAGATATTCAACTCCTACTCCTTAGCTTAATAGTAGTGGTAGTAGCTTGTTACCCTTTAACCTTTAGGCCCTATTTAAGTTTATTGAAATTTCTCCTCAAGGAACATTTTTGTTGTCTGGTGAAGTGCTGTTACTCAGTTTATTGAGCAAGGTCTGTTTTAACATTAAATATTTTATTATTTACTATAAGAAAACAGTAAACATTTATACTGTGTGTGTGTGTGTGTGTGTGTACACGTGTGTGATAGAATGTACAAAATTGACTAATCAAGTACAAGAAGCAGGCTCTATTAAAAATCACAAAAATCATTCTGTGCAATCAGAGCATCAAGATATTTGCTAAGTGTATTAAATATCTTGATACTTTAAGTAAAAATATTTTTATAAAAATAACTTCAAACAATTGAAAAAGAACAGAAATCAATTTTGTGTTGACCAAGTTGAAAGTAGAAGAAATTTATGAATGCTAATAAGTTGGTTTGTAATATTTCTTGAACTGAAATTGTTCTGGACTGAAAAGGTTGTACAAAAAGATAAAAAGAGAAGCAAAAATAGATTTCACATAAGGTGACTGATCAAGAGGGAGATGAAATCAGTTAAGTTCCTACCTTAGAAACCATGATTGGGTTTATTTGGAAGTGATTTTCTTTCAGTTGATTTTGCAGAGCTTGGCGAAACTGATTTTCCTGGGTATTATCTCGTGGCACATAACCAAAGACATCTTGCAATAGATTCCAGAATTGCACTTTGTCTCTGCCTTCATCAAGATGAGGAATGAAGACTTCTTTGATAGCTTCAATCATTAATTGCTTTTCCTCTTCTTGATCTGATGTAAAAAAAAAAAAAAAAAAAAAAAAAAAAAAGAGAGAGAGAAGGTCTAAATTATTGTCACTAGTAAAGACCATTCAAAGAACTTTAAAATTTTAACAAATATTACTTCATGTAAGTTCAATAAATTGTAAAAAATATCTTCATTTTTATCATCAATCTTGTCGGAAAAATTTAGTAAAATGAATATCTATGAAAAATGTAACAGAATATAAATTTTCAGGAAACAATGCAATGCAAACAAAAGACTAAGTTTTAATATACTTTCATGAATGGCATTGTTTTAGAACAACAGAGCTACAATCATTTTTGTCTTCTACAGATTCATTTTTGTATGTTTTTATTCTCTATCAATATTTTATTATGCGACTTATTAAAATGATGCCTTTTCTGAAATACAGGAGAAAAAGTTGAATCTTGTGAGATGCCAAGATTTTAAAATCCTCAGTGTAGAATTTCACTTAACATTAACCTAATCTATATTATTTTATTTTTTTAAAATCAGTATCCCCCCCATGCAAGACAGAAAAGCCACTAAGACACAAGGAGTTACTGGGTATAGAAGAATTAGGAACAGAAACATTCATAATGAGCATTAAGAGGAAAGAGTAATCAGGAGGATAGTAGATAGTGATTGATATTGCATTTAAATTTTTGCAGATTAAAGTTGTCTGGAAAGCACAGAGACAGAAATGAGTTCCACAAGTGAGAAAAGAAACTGTTAGCATAAAACTTATGGTTACCTCTAGCCAGTTCACTTGTAAATTGAGCAGATCTTAATGTCAGTTTAGTACTGTGCCTAAATTCAAAAAGTCTAGGTACCATAGTGAAGAGCTCATCTGAATAATTACCATGAAAGTATTCACTGAAAGGCACAGTGAAGCAACCTTATGGCAGTGGGAAAGTGACTGAGCCCGAGTCACCAGATCAGAACCAATAATATTGCAGATTCTTCTTTGGATTTTGTCAAGGAGCTCAAGGTAAATTAAGCAGAGCCACCAGACTATATGTGGCAGTAATATTCTAAGCATGGGTGAATGCTAGACTTATAGATATGTAAGATAGATTCTGGAGAGAAAGTTGTCTCACTTGACATAGAGAACCAACTTTTTTAGCAGCTGACCTAGCAATATACATAATTATAACAGTTATTGATTATTATATCCACTAGTATGTAATAATAAGAATTATTATTTTTTTTGAGAGAACTGTGTGCACAAAAAATTTCATACTAAATTACTATTTTTGTAGCTATGACAATTAAAATCAAGAAATTAACAAAAATTGTACTTAGCAGAAATTTTAGATTAATTTTTTTGTTGTCATGGTAATTGCAATAATGACAAGCTTGCTTTAAATATGAATTTCAATATGAGGTCATTGTTTAAGTTCAGGTTGTTTTATATTTTTGCTTTATTTGATAATATTCTTATTTGAAAATGTAATAATCATGATTTGGACTACTTATTTCCCTAATTATAATTGACTTCTAATGAAACTATATGTATTTAACTTTATGGCTTATGCAACATAAACAACTAATAATGTATTTCAGATCTCAATATATTTTGGGCAGTAGAAAATTTTAATATAGCTATAAAAGCAGACATATTAAAAGCAAGATCAAAGGGGAATGAAAAGAAAAGAAAAAGCATAAAAATGGAAATAGAAAAAGTTAACCAGTTGATGCTTTTCACTTTTCAGAGCACTAGTCAAGGATTAAAAGGAGTGTATAAAATAATTAAAATAGTCACAGTTAATGTCGCAAAAAAGGAGAGTATAGCAAAGTTTAGATTTTAATATATATCTCCGAGTACAGGGTTGGTATACATGGAATAAAATTCCAATAACCAAAAACACTATTTTTTAAAAAAGTGCACAATACAAAGTAGAGCATATATATGTGTAAATATTCTCAGAGGGAGTGTATCTGTTGTAGAGTGAAAATGAATAAAAAAGAGGGAAAACTATACTTAGCTGACGCATTTCATCATCTGACGGACTCTATCAAGGCAAATGTAATGATTTTATTTTGCAATAAGTATCTATAAACAAAAACGTTGTTAGTTAATCCTTGTTCCAGTGTCTTGAATGAACACATACTGTTCCCGTTTTATTTCTGGTCAGATTCTGCTGCACACACTATTCATCAGAATTTGGATTATAATTTTCATTACATAGCTCATTGGGCCGATTGTCCGATGGAGTTGATATTCATTTGCACCTGGCTTTTTAGGCAGTGCTATGAAAATAGACCTACTTAGGTTTTCCAGTATATCACCACTGTTGTAGATTTCATTTATTATTTCTATAATCTAGTCTATGCTGAAATCATCTAAGGCTGTCAGAATCTCTAGTACAATTCTGTCTGACCTTGCTGTTTTGTTTCTGTTCAATCTGGCCAGTGCAGATTCCACTTCATATTTTAATATTTCCAGTCCATCAATATTTTTGTGTATTACGAGTTGTTTTATTTTGTCATGGAAGAATTCTCCAATATATTCATTCCATCATGTTGATGAGCATGTCTTTTGTCCTGTTAATTCTCTCATTTTTTTATGCATATCTGCTTTATATGTGATACTCATTCTTTCTATTTTTACACATTTTTCATTGATCCATTCCTCTTTAGTGTGCCTGCATTTGTTTCTTATTTCTTTGTGTAGTGTCCTATATTCTGTTCAGTGTCTTGACATGTTTTTTTTTTGTCTCCTTTTCATCATGTCAAGAATTTTGTCATTTATTCAATTTTTTTTTTTTTTTCATCTCATTTCCTCTGGGATGATCTTGATTGCTGATGTTACTGATGCTTCTCTTAAAGTGTCCCACTTCAAGTTTCCATTTGCTTTTTGTCACTCATATTTGTTTTTCACACTGTCCATGTATTTCTCTTTCAGATTCAGGTCATTCAAGAGTTTGTCATATAGTAATTTAGGTGCTGCCTTAGTTCTCTTCAATTTCCATAGTTTGACATATCACTGGAAGGTGATCATTTCCACAATCAGCACTTGAATCTTTTATTGATAGTTATGCAGTCAATCTGTTTTTTTTTTGTTGTTGTTTGTTTCTTCTCCTGGGCTTCTCCATGTCCATATTAATTTTGGGTGTTCTTGAAACCAGGTATTGGCTACTACTTGGTCATTCATTGTACACCATTGGACCCATTTTTCTGTGTTCATTATGGGTTCCTAGTTCATATTTGCCAACTATTTCACCATCTCTCTTGTTGCCTACTTTAGCATTCAGGTTTCCCAAGACAATTATAATTTCTTCTGATTTGCAAAGGGCTCTGACATTGTCTAGTATAGAGTAGAACTTTTCAATTTTTTCTTTGGTACTTTGTGCTGTTGGTGCATACACAACTATCTTTCCATTCAGTTTAATGACAATGATTCTTTCAGATAGCTGACAGTCTACAAGAACACATTTCTTCATATCTTAGTCTAGTATCAATCTTACTTCTCTTTCATTTTTCTCTCCAACTACGCATATGATCCTGTGTTTGTCACTGACTGAATCTTCATTGATTACTCACCAAATTTTGCATATGCCTGAAATATTGATATTTAACCTGTCCATTTCTTGTTTTATATTTTCTATCTGTTCATGTTCTAATATTCCATGTCCCAAGAATTATATTTTTTTTGATGCAAACAGTCACCGAATGATGGTCAGGTGACACCTGTTGTTCATGCCTTTCTTTACTGAGTGAGAAATCAATCCCAAGAAGTTTGGCCCCTTTATGTTGGAAGACCACTTAATAGGTGTGCAACTATTGCAGATCTGGATGCATTGACATCATAGTTATACAAATTATTACATTACCCTTTTCAAATTTTTGCTGGTAAATGCTGATCTATTCTTACTTCAAACCTTTGACTTATAATTACATTTGAAATTATAGATAATTGAACTAATTTGATGAGGAGGCAGAACATCCTAATGAATTTTCATAACATAGGTTGGATAGTAAAAACAATATGAACATTGGCAAAACAGCAAATTTGCTTAGAAAATCTTACATTACCAATTCATGATATACATAAATACATGGGACATTTTTGCCTTCCAATTAACTTAAGTTTATTGTGCAATTTTAGCATTGATGTTTGATTGCATAAGATGGTATCTATTATCATCCGAAACTTTCTCAATAAATTCTTTTTCTGAATTAATTTTGGTTTTAGAACAAATTAACAGATCATGATGGCCCAGGGTTTTAATAAGATTTAATTTTCACTACTCAAGTTTGTTTTCTTTACCTAATTTTATAGTAATTCTATTCTTTCCTATTGTCTTTGATCCCCAATTATATTGTTTTTAATGTCTAGTTTTATAGCTATATAATTTTTTAGTTTTGTTACTACTTAAAAAAAAAACAGTATTAATATGTTACAGAAAATCCTTAGACTACTTTGTAATTGGAACATATTGTACTTGTAATTTTTCCTTACATAAAAAAAAAAAAATGGAGTAAATCTTTACATACTTGTAGTTAATATTTGCCAAGCAAATAAAAGCTAAATTCTGTAGGTATGCATCTCACATCAAAATATCAAGTGATCTGATTGCTTTTCTTTAAAAAGGGAATTTAGAAAACAAATCACAGCATAAGAACCAGATTCAAACAAACAGAAGAAAATGAAAAAGAAAACCCAATAATATTTAATAAAATAAGCATTATAATCTGGAAGTAATGGTGACTACACAATCTCAAAATGTTCATAGCCATGTCAAAATAAAATTACAACTGCCTGGTGACAAAAAAAGTAGTGTTTTTAAAGCAGTCTACTATACTTGTGACACTTATGAATGGCTGGGAGCGAGACAAATTTGCATGTCATTTTTAATAACCTACAGTACCAGCCTCATTCATTGAGGCAGTTTCCTCTCTCATTTTTTTTTGTTGCAAAAAAAAACAAAAAAAAAAAAAAAAACAACATGCATACAGCATGTGAGTGTTTTGACTGATGAGGTAAGTCACCATTTTCTTCAGTACAGATCATTCACTCGTTTTAAAACTCTCATATTTTCTTTTATTTTCTTGACAGATATTCTGGAAAAATAGTTCAATTTAAGTGCATCTTTTTCAGTCTCATTTTACATTTTTTATGTGTATGCATCAGGTTTTTAAATTGTAAATTGGCAGCTGCTCAATTGTGTCATTTTTTATTTATAGTCAAAACAAAACAAACAAAAAATAATTTAAGTTTAGTCATAAAAAATCTTACCAAATTCGTCTAATTTGTGAAACTCTTCTTTAGCTTTTCTCAATGCAGTCATCACAGACTTTAAGAAACTCAGATTTTTCCCTTGGAATTTTACCTGTGGAGGTAGCTGAAAATGATATGCATGTATGTATATATAATAACAGCACATTTAGGTATCTTTTTTTGCCGGCAACAGTAGAAAATATTTATGACATTTGATATGTAGGATTACTGTGAGTGGCTTATTAGAAAAAGGATAATTTTATTTTAACCTTTTGAAGAAAAAGCTGTAAGATTTGGAAGAATTAACAATGTAATAGTTACTTTTATTTATTTACTTTTTTCAACTAATGAAGATGAGAAATTATTGAGTAATACATTGTGGATTCTACTTTTGAGTTCACACAACCAAAGAACAATTTATTGTATTTTTCATTGAAGAGACAAAAACACAATCAAATAGAAAAGGTGACCCTTTTTCAGTATATACAAACGTTTGCATATTTATTTCATTTTGCCAATTAGTTTTGGGTGTGCAGGTGATGTAATTGTTAGTGGTTTGGAATGAGAAATCGGTGAGCTGAGTTTGAATTCTTATAGAGTTTTGTTACATTCACTTTTGTATAATTACCCTTGGGAAAAGGGTGAGTTCATCTTTTCTTCCCTCAGCTGTTGATTAAACAACAGGACAGACTGGGCTCTCCAGTTATGGTTGGCAAGAAGGAAAAACTAAATTCAAAACAGTGTGTAGCCCTGGCAAAGCACATACTATACAATGACATCATAATACCGACTGTGGTCAATTGTGATAGATGATGACAGGTTCAACAAGCTAAATTAATATCAGGATTTAATTTGAAGGCCTTTTAACTTTCCATTTTAAGGATAATGTAGGATGTTGAGAAATGCAAAAGGAAATACATATTAAATATTATATTCTTCATAGAGTTAAATCCCTAGCCCAGGGATTGAACTCACAATTAATATGTAACCAAATTCATGCATGCTTTACTTGGATAGTCGAAATAGGTTGAGCAATAACTGAGTAGTACTAAATAAGAACTAGACAAGATATCTCTAGACATGGGCAGTGGAAGAAGGACAATCTACTCCTGTAGAGTGTATAAAGAGCTCCATTATGTTAAGTCATAGAAAAACAGGATAGACTTAAGTTTAGGAGCGAGAGAGACAACATGGACTGGCTTTTATTCAAATACAAGAAGGAAGAGAGAGAGAGAGGCATTAGGGAGAAAAATGATGTATAAGGGAGAGAGTATTGTGTTCTTTAATATTGAGTAAGGAGCATATATTAAGCTTTAATACAAAGGGAGTACATATTAAACAATAATGTAACAAGTTCAGTTTGAAATTCCCTGCAAGTTACCAAGGATGAAGGCAGGATGGCACAATGGCCAAAATGTTGTGATAATGGCAGTATAGATAATGTAAATAATGATAACTTCTCATCCCAAAATTCACACAGAAAATTCTAGATTGTTATTTTTTTTCTTTTGGTATCACATACTGACTCAAAAATTAGTTGATATAATTTCCCCTTTACAAATCTAACACATACACCCTGACTAATTATAAAACTAGAGGAGTGTGTATATTATTATTAATAATAATAATAATTACTATTAATACTAATTGTTTAAGGATAATTTGCTATTAGAGTTCTTACCCAAGTTTGAAAAAGGTTGATGAAAACTATTAGCTTTTTTGCCAGAGTTTCATAATGGTTAAACCCATACATAAGGCAGTAGAGTTGTGCTATCTGCTGATAGTCTGGTGTCAGCAAAGAGAATGGTCGTAGCAGAAGCTGGAGAAGATACAAGGAAGTAAAATTAGTTCATAAAGCCAATATATTTTTTATTTACATGGTATTTAGAAAAATATCTTATATGTCACTGCATGGAAATAAGATAGTAAATGCAAAAAGCATTGTGTATTTCTCTAAAAAATTTTCAGAAAATAACATGATTGGTCATTGATTTTCTTGAATGACAGCAATGTTTAAATCCTTTTAAATGAACAAAGATTAAAATCCAGAAATGAAGGAAAATGAACAATGAATCAATATGTAAGCCTTATTTGAATTTTGAGTAGAACCTACTGGGATGAGATTTGGCAAGACAGAAAAAATTTCAATTGAATATTTATTAATAAAGTTATTAATAAAAAAAGAGCAATGAGTATAACAACATTAATATTAAACCTTTCTTTTTACTGTCAACTCTAAAAGTGCAGCAATTTTCATAGTAATGATTCGCAAATGAAACAAAATAAAATTAAGCAACTAAATTGATTAGATTTTGAGAGAAGCAAAATTAAAAAAAATTAAGTATTCCAAGTTCAAAAATCATTGAATTGTGGAATTTATGACTTTAAATATACGATTATAATTTGCAAAAAAATGAAACTGCACAGTTCCTATATGAAAAACATAGCTATATGGTTTTATCGTAAAACTAAAAGAAATGATCGAGAATGAGATTAAATTGGGAGAAAACATTTGTTGATTTTTAAAACTGACCTTGTCCAGGAATACTGTGTTAGACTTACCCTGAAATTATCTGGAATATCCTGATAACTGGTTTCTGCAGTATTGAGAGTCATGAAACATCCATAACTTGCACAAGCTTGTAGGTATTGCCCATCAAATTTGATATTACCAATGTATAATCGATTGTATGTTTTATTTTGTACTTGACTGGAATCCGCATCAGTCTTCATGTTCAGGAACTTCATTTTGTCTGAATAATAAAAAAAAAAATATATATATCTTTGTGTAAAGAGGTGAACTAATTGTCATTGGTGATATGAAAATATATTTGAAGTGATGTTGGTTCAATTATTTGATTAATGTATGTTGGCCAATGACAAGAAAATTTTAGTAAGAAAACAATTATTTTGTCATCAATTTTTGATTGCAGTCAAATTTTAGGCTTAATTCTTAAATTTTCTAACATTCATTATTTTGCATAGAGATGTATAGGGGATTATTTTCCATAAAGATGGAAAAATGGAATGGCCTTGAAACAAAAATTGCGATTTTGAAATGGAAATTTTTTTATCAATCAGCTACTATGTTTGCCTTTCGTAACTCACTTGTCTGACAGACATCAAACGATAAAGTTTTAATATATCCCTTTGTCTAATGTCTCCTTACAGTTTATAGTATTTAGGAATCAAGTTTTATGAAATTGGCATGATTTAATAAAAATTTCATCTTGTATGTTTTATCCTTTCATTTTCCTATCACATGGTAACAGAGGTGAAGGACAGTTATTTCAGAAAGCCAATTTTATGAATTAGACTTTTTACAAAAATGTTATTTAATAATTTCTATAAAGTGACCAAACAATAATGTAGCTTTTTGTCTGTAGATGAATTTGTGGTGTTACTTTTTTTTAGGTTTTTACCACTTTCACTTAATTCTTATTGTAGCATTCCATTTCAAGGATTGTCCCAGAAACTCATCAACTTAGATTAAAGGCAACAAAAGTATGAAGTACAAAACCCTATCAAGCTGGAGCAACTTATCAAATGGGTGGATATTCCAGCTAGTAAAATTTTACATTTTCCTAATATTTTCTTGTTCTAATTTATATATTGTTACACTTCCTAAGGATCATAAGGAAGCAAAAGCAGAAACCTATTCAGAAAATGGGAAAAAATTCTATGCAGAAAAAAAAAAAAAAAAAAAAAAATGGAATTCCGTACAACCTGAGATGGAATTAAAGAAAATTTGAAATGGAAAATACAGATGCGTTGTCTTAGTCACATGTATGGTCATAGAAAAGATACTGCTATGTACATCTGAAATAAATAGAAAAGTCTTTTCTAATATTTTTTATTGAAGCTATTAAAATCATACTTTTCTGCAGCTGGAAGATTTACTAATAGACTTATTTCAGGTGCAGACTTTTCTTGGGAGCAGTTATGGGATTAATTGATTTATGGGGGCGCAGAAAGTGTTTGGTTCTCGTGGCTAACTCGTACAAGATATTGGCAGCGGTTACTAATTATTCTGGGTTGTGTATGGAATAAAGCCCTTGAAAACAAGGGTAAGTTCATATATACATATTTAAAAGGGAAAAGATAAGATGCACATATTTAGGTGTGTTTAATAAAAATCCTTTGAAAGGGGAAAATTATGTACACACATTGAGGTGTGTTTAAATAAAAACCTGAAAATGGAAAGGTACAAAGACACACATTGAGGTGTGTTCAATAAACCCCTTGACAGGGGAAAAGTTCATGGCTTGGATTCATTGTTGAATCTACATCAGAGAAGCAGGAAATGTTTCAGTGGATCAGTTGAGTTGACTACGCGTAATCCATTCACTAACTGCTTCTTGTTTGCTTTATGGTCTGTATTTATAGCTTCCCTTAAGCAGGTGCTGGCTCACAAAAAGTCCCTCAAAAATGTGAGGGAAATACTGTCAATGATCAATTAAAAATTTTGAAGGTTTTGAACGCCACCTGAAGTGCCACTTGGAGCCTATATGTAAATAAGTGATTTTGGTCATTCAACACCTGACTCTCGAGATGGAAACCTGACAGACTTGGATACTAACTAATAATACTTTATGGTAGTAAATAATTTGAGATGCTCTACTCAGTTTTGTGTAAAATACAAATAAGTTTTCAGAAGTAAAAACCCAAGTATAGACTTCAAGGTTTATTGCGACAAAAATAATTTTCATTGTCATATAAAATAAAATATAAATTGAAATATCTGATAATTTATAAAGTTGTACATTGTCAGGATTCTCGAGAGGAATTGAGTTCAGTCTCATCCTTTAATGTTTAATATGCTTTGACGCTAAAACTAAATGTAGAAGAAAAAAAAACACTTTGTTCATAAGAAATATATTATAAAAAACATACCTTAAAATAGGTTTCATATCATGTATATATATTTTTTCTTTTCTTTTTCTCTTCATGTAATATGATCTCATTTTGAAAATATTTTTTTTTTTATTTGTTGACAATTGAAGATGGAGTTTATAAGAAATGTTTTTGAAAATGATGTTGCAGTGAATAAAGCAAAATAATTTGTTATTAAAAAAAACTTTGGTATTTTAATAGGTATGTGGGTGTTACTTTTTCTCGGTAAAAAGACTGTTGTTGTTACAGGAGGTGGATACTGATATATATATATATATATATATATATATATATATGATAAAATATAGTTATAAAGGTATGCTATATTTGTGGGTTAAAGTGCTCAATATCAGTGATAACGCATATGTAAATATAAAAGCGGACATTGAAGTCAACACCCAAGTAAAATAATCTAAACAAATAAATAAGTAAATTAACAAACCATGAACACACACATAAACACAAGAAAACAGTTATAACAACCAACAATAAAATAATCAATAAAAATAAAAACATAAATAAAAGTTAACTAACAACACTATAAATGGCCAAAAATAGGCATTCTAATTGAGTACCTTTTGCCCCCCCCTTTATTTTGAAACTGTTAATGTCCACCAAAATAACCGTTAGAATAATGCAATAGACTACCCACAGTGCATTACTGGTCTGTATAAATAGTCTAGTAAAAACAAAATGCACATGGCCTGACAATTGCATTTAGCATGAAACAGACTATTGCTTCTGGGAGTTGACTTCACTGTCCACTTACATATATATATATATATATATATATATATATATATATATATATATATATGTGTGTGTGTGTGTGTGTGTGGGGGGGGTTATTACAGAAAGAATTTTCATCATTCTATTCACCACAAAACATTCATGTCTCCTTTCTTTGTTTTTCTGTATAACACCTGCCAGAAAAATGCTGATTACTTAAAGATGACTAGTTCACATATGGATAAAAAAAAAAGAACATCCTTTCTCAGAGTCAATAAAATATGAGAAAACAAGCAGAAGATTCTTATTGGATGTTCCTTTAAGATGGACAGCAATTGCATTCACTTGAGGCATATGATATTGTAGAGCGTATCCTACCATCCTGCAAGATGTATTCAAATCCAGTAAGCAATTAACAATTGGAAGTAAAATTGTTTTCGTGTCTATTATAATATAATGGACATTTCTTTTCCTTTATCTATTTGAGGCAAGTTCCATCGACAGAGACTCAGAAATATCACATGAACAAAGTCTTTTATTGTATCAATTGTATTATATATTATATGCATAGACATACAAAGATTTAAAATTGATTTGGCCTCTCTTGTGGGAATTTAATCTTGATCTCTGGAGTGATAGACCAGGATGCTTACAATGATACTACTAAGGATAATTATGCTTCAAATGAACATTAGATCAGTTATCTATTTTGATAATGTTTAGATTGCTATCAGCCTCACCTGGTCTACCTGACCAGAGAAATTTTCAGCATGAAACTTCACAAACATCTTTTCACACATCAATTCATTCTCTGAAAATGGCACTAATCTTGTCTCATTCATGTTTACATTACATCTTTATTAAAATCAAAAGACATAACAGGCTGAATTTTCTTCCTTCTTTATTGTTAGAATTGATAAACAAAAATATGTTGATTTTGACAGATTTAATAAAATGTCTGCAAGATGACAGCTGCCATAATATAATCAAAAGTGATCTTTTTGAATTGGAGTTAAACTTCAATACATCCAATGAGAAAAACAGAATAAAGTTTTTTTGTTATTCAAGATTATGTATTATTAATCTGTAAACACCTGAGATTACAAATCAGAATTTGCATGCTATAAAGAAGGGGCTAAAAAGGGAGTATTTGATTTACCAAAAGTGTAGCTAATTTTTTTCTCTATAGATTAAAAAAGAGTGGGTGATGAAAAAAGAAAAAAAAAAAAAAAAAAAGAAAAAGAAGCTTACCATAAGCAAGTGTTGGTGGTTTGTTACCCTGATAAAATTCCAAGTCTCTTACATTGGCAACTTCATAAATTGAAGAACTCCTTTGGTTTTTTTCAGAAACCCATTCATCACCAAAGAATGTGACCAATCCTTTGTCCTATTGAAAGAATAAAAATAAAAACAGTTTATATAATTAATATTGTTTAGCTTATGGTACTGAAGAGATCCCTTTTTACAGAACCGAGTGGGAGGGATAGTAAAAAGGCAAAAACTTATGAAAAGCTACAAAGGGTCGGAAGTTGTGGAGATACACAATTGCAAACGTTCTGAAGTGTCAAGGCATATAGAAGGAAGTGAAATAAATCATGGTTGATTGAAATTTTCATAAAGCAATTATTATATATCTGAGGAACCTTGCAGACCAATATTAGACAAAATCTAGTAATCAAATCAACACAGATGAGGATACTAGTCTAAGTTCTTCACTGAATAATGACATCAATTCAACTCATAAGTTTAGACAACACTATTATTTTAATAGTCTGCTAAATTTGGGATGCTTGGCATGATACAGTAGTAGCATAATAAGCTGTAAGTTTAGGATTTAGTTTCTTACCAAATTTAACAATGACTTTTCGTGTTTAAAATGTGCTTGAGGTATGATCATAAAAATACTGAAAAAAAGAGAAAAAACTTTTAAAAAAATCAACAGTAATTATTTTGTATGATTTTCAAGGTAGAATTCATTTAACTTACATTAAAGCCATGTGGTACAGTTCTTTGTCTATTCAGGGGTGCCATGAGGTCTTCTGATGTAGGTTCTTTCTCCAAGGCATGTAGTGTGGTTAGAGAGTTTCTTCTTATCAGCATATTATGTGGGGGGCCAGGCTTCTAAAAAGTGAACCATAAAGAATGACAATAATAAGATTTATGACAGATACATCTCAATATAAATATAAAACAAAAATACAAGACAATCTGGAATTTTTGAATCAGAGAGAAAGAATGAAGTTTTGTGATATAATGAGTATAATAAATAATGCTAAACAATCAATTCCAATGTTTCAAGTATCAATAGTTGTTTCAGATACAAAAGATTTTTCAATTTTCTAGTCCTCTGCCACAGCCCAAGAAGGCTAATGTTTAACCAAGCAGAGGCAAGACATTTTATTTTAATCATTTCACCCCAAGCAAGACAATAATGCCACTAAAATGCAATGGTTACTTACTGAAAGGAGAAAGGACAATAAAGAAAACAGGAAGATGGCGATTGATGTTGCATTTAATTTTTCAAAGATTGTAGGTGGCAGGAAAGCAAGAACCAAACCAAAGTTACTCTGGCAACCCCTCTGATCCATCTAACTACCATTCTATCAGTCTCCTACCACTCTTTGGCAAAGTCTTTGAAGCTTTAATCAATGCCGAAGTGGTTAAGCACCTTACATCCTATGATCTGCTCTCTGACAAGCAATATGGTTTCCACTTTGCTTGATCTACTGCTGATGTGCTCACAGCCATAACTGGATTTGTTTACCAAGCACTTCACAATAATGGAGAAGCTCGTGCCATGGCTCTTGATATTTCGAAAGTGTCTGATAGGGTTTGGCATGCTGGCCTTCTTCATAAGCTTCAGGGATACGGTATTTCAGGACGATTATTTGACTTAATACAATCATTCCTGTCAAACCGTGTAATGAAGGTCGTCCGTAACGGATTCTCCTTCAGTTCCTTTCCCACGAACACAGGTGTTCCCCAAGGCTCTACCCTGGGTCCTACACTGTTCCTTATCTTCATTAACAATCTTCCCAATGTCATCAGTTCCCAAGTAGGCATCTATGCAGACGACACCATTATTTACTCCTGCCTAAATAGCAAATCTGGTATCACTGACAAAACTAACCTGGCCGTTGGTCTCAAAACGAACCTCCAATTGGTTGTTGACTGGGGCAGGAAATGGCTGGTTAACTTTAATGCCTCAAAACAAAACTGCTCTCTATTACCCACCACAGAGAACCCCCCCCCCCCCGCCTCCCATTAGAATGTCTGATGCTCAACTCCATGAGAGCACCTCTTTACAACTGCTTGGTCTCACACTGACCTGAGATGGAACGATTACAATGAATGAATAGCTTCATCTACTGCAAGGAAAGTTGGTTCTCTGTGTCATGCCAGAAAGTTTTTTTTCACCGGAGTCCATTCTTCAAATCTATAAATCAACCATTTGCCCTTGCATGGAATATTGCATATTGTATATGGTCTGGAGTTCCCACTGTTTGTCTTAGGGTTCAGAGACTGATATGCAATATGGTTGGCCCTGATCTGGCATCTCATTTACAGTTGCTCTCTCACAGATGTGCCATCGCCTCCCTCTGTCTTTTCTACAAATACTTTCATGGTAACTGCTACAACAAGCTATTTTCGCTAGTTCCCAAACTGATGAATTTAAATGTGCCATTAGGTCGGCATCTCAGTCCCACTCTTTCACTGTCGAAATGGTTAAATGTAGCTGTCTCTTCTACTCCAATAGCTTCATGTCTTGCACTTCCCATCTGTGGAACTCCCTTCCTCTTACTTGCTTCCCCTGATAGCTATAATCTCCAACTATTCAAATGTCAACTGACATCTCCAGATGCCTTGACCTAATTCTCTGTCCTTCTCTTCATCCTTTCCTCTTTCCTGCCTCTTTACTCTTGCTCCCACTTTCTGCAACCCCTTGCGTGCCAGTGGCACTCCCGTTTTGCTTGAGGTGAAAAGTTTAAAAAAAAAAAAAAAAAAAAAAACAAAAAAATCAAAAAAAAATCAAATGTATATATAATTGTAGCAGAATTTCAAATGTGGAACCAAGATTATATACAATAGTAAATTATTGTGTAAAACATTTTCCTCCTACCTTATCTGACTTGGACTGACCTCTCAGACCATACTGTGAATTTTTATCAGATTGAAGACCTCTTAGGGCTGTCTGTACTTGATCCAAATATTGGCTAATAGTGCACATCACATCTGCAAATATTCAACAAGTCTTAACAAGGAGAAAATTCTGCAAAGAAATCCATGAAGATTGATTTGCTTTTTTTTTTTTTTTTTACAGCTTAACCTTTTGTGGGTTATTTAAAGTCAAAACATATTTTGGATTGTAAGAATAATTCTTTTTTTGTTAGTGAATATAAAGATAAAGGTTTTATTATTTAACTCATAGCTGGAGGAAAGAGATGGATTCATACCATTCACAATTGACGAAGAAGCACAGAATAAAGCAGTACTGATTGCTACTATTGCTTACAGTACTTGCTGTCCAACAAAATCTAAGGAGAGTTTCTACTTAGGAGATTTAGGGGAAATATGAAAATAAAATCATGTTCTTTAACTGTGAGTGTGTGTTAATTTGGGTGTATTATTAAAAAAAACTAAATAGGGTTAAAAATTCCACCATAGTTGATAAATAAAAATAATTAGTATATTTTGATAAAGTCATATTGACAAATTACATTGTGTCCAATTGTGGTGGTGATGGTTGGGGGGGTGCGTTCGTCGATATCACCCCTGAATTAATGATAATGATAATAAAGGAGAATATGCTGTAAAACAGGAAAAAAAGGTGTTTTCAAAAGAACTAAGATGTTAAAAATGCTGTAAAGACTTTGAAATGTAAATGTTACAGAAAGTTAATTTAGAACACGAAATACAATCTTTTTATAAGTGTACAAAGGATATCAGATTACTAGTAGAAAATTACTGGGACAATGATAATTGGAACTTTTAGAAAAAGAAATGGATTTTGACACTGTGAGAATCAAAGTTAAAATAAAGAATGTTTTGATCTAGAATTTATTTTTGAAACAAGACTATCTGTAGTTTACAAAAAGTGGCAGAGTGGTTGATAGTGAGGTGATAAACAATGGAGTCTTGTTGTAGACCTTGGAAACCAATTGATGAAAAAGTAAACTGTTTACTCTCAGAAGAGTGAAATTGTACGTTGAAAGTATGTCAGTACATTTGCACTAGGAAAACAGATACATCACCAGTTCTCTATATAAAGAGGCAAGCCAACCAGAAGATAAGGAGAGTTTTGGGCTCGCCTGTCTTTGAATGCAGTCAAACTGAGGGAGTGACATCAGAGATTGAAAAGAAAGTGTCCATTGTGTGCTGCTGAATGGGAGGTGAGAAGCGAAATACCACAGCTAACATCTAAGTACCACTACTCCTGCTACTACTACTATTATTATGACTACTGAGAATGGGAACATCGAAGGTTGTAGTAGTTGTGCTAAGAACAAACCAAAGAGAGTTCAAACGAAGGCCACATCTCTCCTTACCAAAATTATTCAAAGTATTTGTGTTTGTTTGGCTATTGTTCACATACAAGAAACATTCAACCTTGTGCAACAAGAATTATTTTTTGTATCTTTTATATATATATATATATATATATATATATATATATAAAAAAAAAAAACTTTTGTCCATTCAAAATCGAATCAACTTATTTATTTTTCTGTTAACCCAATTCTCACCCAACAAACTCACAGGTGGACCAACAGGGAACTTCTAGATTTTTACGATCTTATGACTACTCTCCAGGATCAAAAAAATCACAACGTGGCTGGAGGTAGGCCTCGAATTGACATTGGGAACTGGAGATTTGTGTCTAAGCTGTAATAATGGACCATATCAGGTCAACAGCTAGTCTGGTGGAGTGCGTGGGTCCAGTGGGCTGAGGATACGGTGTTACACAATGCCCTAGTCAATCCAGCTGATTCTCCTCTCCACAACATACAAATTAATTTTTACAAGTACTACTGTGAAAACAGCAACAATACTTCTAACAAAGCCATCATCAAATGATCTTGTGGGGTTGGGGTCAGATACAGTTTCAGGAATTAAGCATTATTACCACTAACTTGGAGCTCTTCTGCAGTACCTCACAATACCATCAGTCATTGTTGTGAGTACCAGATCTGTACAGATGCAGCCTTAATCCAGTCTTGGAGTTTAATAGATTTTCTCTTTTCTGTTGTTAACAATCAGTACTTTCAAGTTTCTCTCTTATGGATTCTTTTTTTAAATAATAGTCCTAATTTATTACAGTTCAATGCTTTTTTTTTTAATTAATAGTAATTATTAAGTTGGTAATAATATAAAAATATTTCATATACAAACTTCCTTGTATAACCGGTTACTGAATTTTATGACTGAAAAAATTAAGAATAATGCAGATCTAAAAAAAACTAACCTAATAGGCCCAAAAATAAAACAGCAATCAAACCCCTTAACCCAAGATAATAATTTATTATTTTAGGTTCAAAGGAGATGATTAAATATTGAATTGAGAGAGAGAGAGAGAGATAAAGAGATTCTTACTTCAACAAACTGACCCAAGAAGTAACTAATGACCCACAAGTGAAACTACTTTCAGCTCCAAAACAGTTAACTTGGTTTTTGTTAAAATTCATTTTTGTGCTAAATTACTCCCCCACCCAACTTTTATACATTACAATCCTTTCCTTAGTATACATTTTAGAACTAATAACAAACACATATGTAAACATTTTTGACTAATTCATTAAAACAAAAAAAAAAAAAAAAATTTAATTTCAGATAGCATTTCAGTTGGTTGATTTTTACAGCTTATCAACCCTTTGTAGGTTATTTAAAGCTGAAAATTGTTTTGATCTGCAAGAAAAATTCTTTATTTTTGTGAGTGAATATTGCATTAACTGTTTTCCCAAAAGAAAAATTTTTTTCTAGATACACGTCATACTATTTAACCCATAGTTGGGGGATGTATTGGTTTCCCAAGGATATTTGCTTGTAAAAGAATGTAATTAACCTGTGTAGAATTTGAATTAAACTTTCTGATTTCTCATTCAGAGCCACTATCCATCATTCCACCCACATATCCATGACAGCCCTTCAAGAACCAACCTGAAATAAAAGAACAAACAGAAACCCAATTCGCCAATTTCTATAAAGAGTAACTTATTTTATTAACCAAGTAAAAAAAAAAAAAGTCAATAGTATTTTATCTCTCTTGATTCTTATAAATTAAAAAGAATAAGTTTCACCTTTTGTTAATCTGTTAACATCATCAAAGAGGGCCCAACATCCAGATGTGATCAAACCAATCATGTACTGTTTGACTTGAAAAGATGAAACCATCTCGCAACACTTAATATGGAACATGCACTGTCCAAATGCCTGAGACAATCAAAAATAGTTTTCAGTTAGAATGACCTACTCACAACAATATGTATAGAAACAATCTCAGGATAATATTCCAGTTTTATCAAATACAAATTCAAAGAAAATTGATAAAAAATAATTATTCCAACATTATTATAATTATTCTAACATTATTCCTTACATAGAAGTTAGAAATGGAAGGACCAATCTCAGGATAGAACATCCTCTGTACATTAAAAGAGGAAAATCAAATCAGCTTCACATATCATCTTCACACATCATCAATATATTTTGGACTATTTTAACCTATATCCTCCAGGTGTCAGTTTAAACTGATGCCTCTTTCCCCCACCACATCTATCTAAATTCTAATTGTAAACTATAATTTTGAAAAGTGAAAATTTATTTTTAATATGTTGAAAAATTTTCAAGTTCTCATCTGAAGTCAAGAAGATATGAACTTTGAGCAAAATATATGTAGGCAAAAAAAGTGTCAGTTTAAGCTTATATTAGGAAGGTATAACTTAATGGCTTTGTATCAGTTCAAGCAAGTCTTTAGAAATTGTTGATTTATGTGATTATTGAAGCTTATAAAAACTTAGTATAAATACAGCCAAAAACTTCTAATAAAAAAAAAAAAAAACATTTTTTTGTGGATATTGAAGTTTTGTTTATGGCTGAATTTTTGGGATGAGGTGTTATCATTATTTACATTCAGACTATTGTCCTCATCATTGTTGTTGTTATCACAATGTTTCAGATGTCGTGCCCTCCAGCCTTTATCAGTGTATATCAATTCAGGTAACCTACAAGGAATTCCTGAAATCCTAAATAAGCAGTGGAACAAGAACAGTCTACTCCCTGTAGATTAAATAAGGATTCAATTCTGAATTCTTTTTTTAGGTTGAACATGCCTTGTGTTACTTAGCATTTTCTTTTTTCTTTTCATGTTAGCTTTCTTGAGACAGAATTGCTTTTAATGATTAAAAAAAAAAACAAAACAAAAGACCCCCCCCCCGAATTCTTCTTTATAATGGTCACTTCACAACAGAAAGTCAAGGGAGGTAAATATGAACTGCTTAGTATTAAATGGAATCTTAGATTCTGAAATAGCATGCAACAATAGAATTACTAGCATAGATAAAAATAATAGATTATTCATGCAGAAAACACAACTAAAATTTATTTAATAAAATATTCTCAATGTAAACTGGTGAAAATTCTGTACAACAGCAAATTTTATTTTATTTACAGAGAATATTTGTTTAATATTTTAAAAAGTGCTATATATATATATATATATATATATATATATATATATATATATATATATATATATGTGTGTGTGTGTGTATAAAGACAAAAGGAAAATTTAGCTGACATGTTTCATCCTCTGAGGTACTTTATCAAGGCAAGTATATATATATATATATATATATATATATTTTAATTGCATTCATCCCATATAAGACAGTAAAGTCACTAAGACACAAGGGTGTGAGAGGATTAGAAAACAAACATTAGCGAGGAGCAAGAACAATAGGAGAATAATCAGTAAGGCAGTAGATAATGGTTGACATTGCATTGAAATATTTGAAAATCAAACTTGTGTGGAAACCAAGAAGCTGGAAAAGAGTTCCACAAGTGAGAAATGTAAAAAAAAAAAAAAAATAAAAAAAAAATAAAATAAAAGAAACTATTAGCATAGAACTTATGGTTATATCTAGCGGTCAATTCAACTGTAAACCAATGGGACCTTATTTCTAATTTAGTACTGCACTTAATTTCATAAAGTCTAGGTAATATAGAAAAGAGCTCATCCAAGTAATTATCATAAAAGTATTTATAGAAAAGGCAATGGGAAAGTGATTGAAGCTGAGACACCAGATCAGGACCAATAATATTGCTGATTTATCTTTGGATTTTATTAAGAATCTCTAAATATGAAGCAAAAGCACCAGACCATATGTAGCAGCAATATTCAAAGCATGGACTAATTGTAGAATTATAGATATGTAAGATAAATTCAGGAGAGAAAAATTGTCTAGCACAACACTATGAACCAACTTTTTTAGCATTAGGCCTAACAATGGATTCAATATAGTCTTTCCACTTCATATCAGCTGAGAATTTTAGCCTGAGAAGGCACAATGAGACTCTCCTGGAGGTTAGCATCAGCCATAATAATGGAAGTCAGAAAGCAGTCTCTCAGATGTTTAATAGGGAGCAGTTTTGTTTTGGAGGTGTTAAAATTAACAAACCATTCTTTGCCCTACTTAACAACAGACTGTAGGTCTTTTTTGAGATCAGTCACCTTATTGATCTGATCAGACTTACTATCAAGACAGGAGTAAATGGTTGTGTCATCAGCATAGATACCAAGTTTTTTTTGTTTTTTTTTTAATAATCTGATAGAAATTTAAGTGAATATTTTCAAAGATATAATTACGAAATAATATAATAATGGAATATAATAACTTGTATAAATGATAAAATATCAGTGACTATTATTCTTTGTGAATCTTCATTTCTTTCATTATCATGGCATTCAAAAGCAGAAATTATATACAGCAAAAATAGGTCCAAACAATATTTTTTAGAAAATAGCATAAAATAAAAATCTTATCAGAGTTATATCAATCAAAATAATGAATGATTTATTTTCACATTTCTTTATTGACTTACTCTGGAGAATTCCCTGATAGTTTCTGTTTTGCCAACTGACGAAGGTCCAACAATAGCACCGCATTGGTAATTCTTCAGACTATGAGTGAGAGAGAGAACTGCTTTCTCTGTTAGGGGTGTGTTTAAGAACACTGATCTTGGCCCAAGATATTCATATTCATATGGTATTCTCACTGCTAAATGGTGAATTGTACACTTAGTAAACTTATATAAGGTTTTCACTGTTGTTTTTGTTCTGGTGAGATTGGTGAAATCTGTATAAAAGCAAGGTATATAAATTAATCAAAATAATTTAAAAAAAAAAAAAGACTTAATTTGTTGCTAGCCCATTGTACTTGAGGAATTAACAAAAAAACAAAACAAAAAAAAAAAAAACTCTTCCACTGGCATTTTCTGATTTTAAATAATTCAGCAAGTGAAGTTAAATGTGGGGTAAGTGTTTTAGAGTAACTCAAGTTCTAAAAAGTAACATTTTAATGTATGAATTATTTTATTTTATTAGAGCCTTTGCATCTATAGTACAATGGAGTAAGCAACAACAACAATGTCAAAACTTATTAAAATATATCACTTTTCATTGTAAAAAGTGAAAGAAGTCTAAATATAAATAAGACATTATACAAAAAAGATTTTAAAATATATATGCAGAAGACTAACTTATTCAAATAGAGTCAAATACATCATTTTATTTTATTAAGGATCTATTCTTTTAAAATTCTCACTGTTTTATATTGGCACAAAAAATATTTGCAGTTATTGTTATTTTCAATGCTTATTTTGGAATAAATTACAACTTAACTATGTTAATCTAATTTGCTAATTTAAAGTGAAAATTTCACTTGGTTGAATAATGTTAATAGTTTTGTTTTCATTGTTTATTGTTGTTTATTTTAGGCTGTCAAATTACAGATAAAAAAAAAAACAAACAAAAAAAACCCAAAAAAAAAAAAAAACCCCAAACAAACAAATGAGACTTAAAGCAATGAAAATTGCAAATAATAATAACCAAATATTTATCTGGGTGATTGTCAGTGAATGTACAGCTTAGCATTGGTTCTCAAAATTTTGTAACAGAAACAAGAGACTTGAGGGTAAGGATTAATGGGAACCAATTGAGGGCCATATGCAAAACAACTTAAGAACTAATCATTGACCATTAACAATTGTTTGATATTTGCACCTAAGTTTAAATCAAGAAAGCTGGACACATGGATGTGCTGAACAAAAAAACTTGTCTCTGCAACATCTGTTCTGTGTTTATTTTCACAACAGAAATGATTGATTTCTTGATTGCATTGTGACATGTGATGAGAAATGGATTCAATATGACAATAGCACTGCACACAATGGTTGGATTGAAGTGAAGTATCAAAACACTTTCTTAAAGAAAAGCTGTATGAAAAGAAGTTTCGTTTGGTGATTGGTAAGCAGAATCATCCACTACAACTTCTTGGATCTGAGGGAAATTATTATAGTAGAGAAATTCACAAAATGCATCCAAAACTGTAATGTTTATGCCTAACATTGGTCAATGAAAAAGGACTAATTCTTCTTCATGACAATGCCTAACTGCATGACTTGCAAATAACTCAGCAGAAGTTAAACTTCGATACAGAATTCTACCTCACCAGACCTCTCTACAAATGACTACAATATTTTCAGACATCTCCAAAATTTCCTGCAAGAGATGATCTTCAACAAATAAACAGCAAATGAAAACATCTTTGAAGAATTCATCAGTTCAAAACTCCAGAACTATGTCACCAAACTTGTTTACTGTTGGATAACAATACTTAAATTCTATTGGTTCTTACTTTGATTAATTCATTTTATTCTTAGATTACATATGCAACATTAAAGTTCATGATTAAAAAAGTACAACTATTTATGCACTAATCTAATATAAACAACACTGTTTAGAATGAAACACAAACTTTTGTGAATATACAGTCTGTTACTTTTTAGCTTAATATGACAGTTTTCATGAATAAAGTGAGCCTTTTTTAAAAATTAAGCTTAAAATCTTATACTACCCTTTTTTAATCGTCAAACTATTAGAATTCAGCATTTATTGCAGATTATTTTTAAAAAGTGAATGAGAAAAAACATTTGTGTACCATTATTTATTGGATCAAGACTAGGAATCAATTCCTGTTCAGTTTCAGCTCGTAGTAGTGCCATGTAATTGACACGGTACTTTAAGGCTGTTTGCCACTCAAAGCTCTGAAGACTAACTGATTTGTCTTTTAACATGACTGAAAATAAAAATAAAATATACAAAAAACATTTTCATCAATTCAAAAGCATCCATGCATAACATCAATTATTATTCAATTTACTTTTCTAATAGTAAAAATATTAGAAATTTTAACCAATGATTTTATTTGCTTTGTCAAATATTTGTCAGACTAAACTAAATAAATGAAAGATGTGGCACACTGGATTCTCTTGTTTTGGCAGTCAGCCTAGGAGAGGGAAAATGGAATTCATCCCCTGTAAGTAATAAATGTTTTAGCCTTTGTAAGGCAACCAATCTTGGAGAAGGAAAACTGAATTGAAAAGTAGCATGAAGAAGAATTCAAGACATATCCACTGCTGCTATGACTGCAGTATGTGTTTCTCAAATGACCCAAATGAGTTTGAGAACTTATGATCCTGATCAAAATTAAATCTATTAACAAAAGTATTTGATGTCGGCCCTAAATACAGTCAGTTCAACAGTCATTTTTCTGGATAAATTCACTTTAGATTTTATAAAAAGTTAAATATGACTACTTTGGTACAATATACTTGAGCACTGTACAGTTAATGTGAAAATGAATAATACAAAAGGTACAATTACTTTTACCATATAGATTTTCTTGTGTTAACATTAATTCTTAGAACTTTGTCAAATAGGTAATTGTGAATTTTGAAAAAGGTTTACATATGTAGATCATGTAACAGTAAATCATTTTTACAATAATGCGCAAGTTTTGGCAGATATTTCACTGAATTTTAAGTAGAAAACAAAACCGATTTAAAAGAAAAAAATTAAAAATTGGCTTATCATAATAATGCATCATTAACAAATACATACATAAAATGTAGTTTCAAAAATTAAACAGCATTCTAATGGATGGCTTTGCTCTCCTACCTTTTAAAAATGAATTCAGTCAGATTATGTATGTGTAATGTAATAGGTAAAGAGGTAGTGTAGCTGTGACAGTGTAGCGATTGTAGCCATGGGCAATGAAATGACTACTTGGCCCAGAAAGATGAGATAGTCTATTGTGAAATTGGAAACTTTTTCTTGGGTTTAGTAGAAATATGTTAATTCCAGATGGACATCAATGACACATGAAAACCATAGGCACCTATGGGTGATGCAAGAATGGGACTACTGAAAACAGGAGGGATAGAAACCACTTAATAAAGGTGAATATTGCATCAAATTCAATGCTTGTGTTATTTCAACCCATTGATGTACAGTATAGTATACTCTGCATTTCATTGTTTGTTTTTTCTTTAGATCATCAATGAACAAGGTTACTATTATTGACACCATGGCATTACTGTAGTTCATTTGGCTGAGGGAGTAATGCCATTGGACCGTGGAAAACTGGGACTGTGTTGCTTGGCCAGACAAGTCCAATTTCCAGCTCTTTCAAACGGAGGGTCAAGTTCATGTGTGGAGATCAGTCTATCAATGAGGTGTTGTACAATCTGATGATGATGCTGTAATGGGTTGAGGTGTGTCCTGATGGAATTTGCTAGGGTCATGACTGAAACTAGAGCCTGCCTCGAGTTGTGACAGACTTAGATTTTATTTTAGATTATTTGCACAGTCTTTATGCTTGCCATGTTTCCCAGTAATGATAATTTGTTTTAGTAAGACAGCCCTCTCCTCCACTGTCATATATTGGTGGCACAAAACTTGTAAATACTCTATTTGACCCTGAACTCATCAGGTTTAAACCCCGTTGATTATGTATATTGCAGAGCTCAATATATTCCATGCAGTTACACCCAATAGACACAAACCACTTAAAAAAAAAAAAACAGAATATACTTAGGTACATATACCTCTGAAATGACTAACATCATGCAACCTCAATTTTTCAGGTGACAATATGAGTTACACATTATCAGCCTCTTTATATATATATATATATATATATATATATATATATATGTGCAGTAAATTGTAGAATTGCTTTAATAAACAAAAACCTGGCCAAGTCAGGTGATGAGGGGAGTCATATACTTATCTACAGCTATGTTTGAAATTGAATCTTGAAAGCTCCGAGTTAATTGTATAATGCCTATCTTAACCAGCATGAATTCTGCTTACCTTGAGTTATGTCTCTCAAGTTGACCCAGAGAACTATGAGGGAAGTGAGTATGTAATATTTCCGATTATCAACGTTTACCGATGTAGAACCAGGATACGTCTTTGGTTGATGACACAAATTAGAAATTTGTTTTTCCATATCTGACCTAAAAATGCAAAAACTAAATGAGTTCTGTATATCTGAATTTAAAGTTAACATGAATGAAACTAAAATCAATAAAAAGTCATTATTAGAGGTACCTTTTTTTCTTATTTTTTATTTAAATCATTTCACCTCAAGCATGGTGATAAAAGTTACTGGTTTGGTTTGATTTGGTTTATTGTGTTTTACGGCATATCAACCTCAATGAGTTATTTAATACCAACAACTTTTTTTTTTTTCCCCAGTAATATTTTGTTTTGTCAAAAATTTATTTCTGGTAATATTTTTTTCCTCAAAAATGTATTGCTGGTAATATTATTTTAAAACATGTATTGCTGGTAATACTTTTTTTCTTTTTTCTCTTCTTTTTCTGTTTCCCCCCCAAAACCATATTGCTGGTAATATTTTTTTTCTTTCAAAAAATATATTGCTGGTAATAGATTTTTTCAAAAATATATTGCTAGTAATAGTTTTTTTTCTTCAAAAATTTATTTCTGATAATAATTTTTTACCAAATATTTCTGGTGTTAAAACCTATTTTTACAGTTTTATAATGCTTTTTACCTCAGTTTCGGGATTAACTATTTTCCCATAGCTGGGACCCTAACAGGTGCTACCACTCCGAGTCAGGATGGACCTGGGAACACCAGCAATTAAGAGGTGGTTCCATGCTGCTCAAAACCTCCTGATCAGAGGCCTTGCTGTTGGACGTAGTTTATCATCTTACCCAGGACGCGGATGCAGTTTATCGTCATACCCAGGACGGTGAGGGGTTACTGGGAATGAAAGAAACTGAGAGAACACTAAAAGAGCATGATTTAAGGAGACAGAAGATGATGAATGACATTGCATTTAAATTTTTGAATATTGTAGTTGAGAGGATAAGTCAGAAGAAAGTTCCATAAGCAAGAAGTGTGTGAGAAGAAACTGTTAACACAGAACTTTTATGTTTACAAGTAGTAAATTTCAACGGTAAAATAATGAGAAAGATGAAGTTGCGGAACCAAAAAAGAACAAATGGTAGATTTATAAATGTGCAAAATTGATTCTGGCAAGAAAAATTGTTTAGCACAACACAGTCAACCAACTTTTCGAGCAGCAGACCTAGCAATTGATTCAATATCATTGTTCCACTTAATATCAGTGGAAAATGTGAGGCCAAGAAGGTCCAATAGGTTATTCTCCTAGAGGTTAGCATCAGCTATGCTGATGGAAAGCAAAAAAATGTTTCACTCAGACAATTAAAAAGAGCAGTTTCCTTTTGGAGGCATGAAATCTTAACATTTAAAATAAGAAGCTCTTCAAATGAACAGAATACAAAACGTGCAAAGGGAGACAATAATAGTGAAGGTGACTAAGTAAGAGATAAATAAAGAGCTTTCACAAATGTTCCTAAATAATAAAAAAAATAAAGTAAAAAAGAAAAAATGAGCTGACAACAATGAGAAACTCACTTTAATTTGTTCATAGCAGAATGATTTCCAGTTTCTAGATACTTTCCCATCTGTTTTTCCCAAGTGATTGCTTCTGCAAGTCTAAGGCATTCAATAGGAAATGCTTTAATCCATTGGCTGAATGTCATTGTATTTCCTTCAGTGTTATCGCCCGGTTGGATAATACAAACATCTTAAAAGATAATACAGAAAAAAAAAGATACAGTAAAAAATACAATGGAGATGAATCTGTATTTTCAAATTGTAGTTTAAATAAGTCTGTATTGCTGCAATGTCACTTGTACAAATCACAATATCACTGGTTCAATTCAGCGTTCTCGCTTTCTTCACACGTCACTACGTATAGCCGACATTTCTATCCCCTTTTTCACTGCTCCAGCACCCTTTTATCAGGCCAACACCGCGGTTCACCAGCCAATCAGCGTTCTTCGCTGTTATTCTCGGTTACACAGGCAAATTGCCTCCTCCAGTTCGACCAATCAGCATACGACTTGCTATTGGTGGAAGCATGCCAAACTGTACAAAAAACCCTCATCACTGCACATACTGCTAGAATGGCTGGACGGGGGAGTAATGCCATTTTCATGAAGCAAACCTGCTGATGTCACATGCCACATGTTAAGGTAAGACCCTTATTTTCCTATACACCACTTCTATGGGGCTGTTTACCACACAAATATATTCTAGGCTGATGCAAAAGTTTCCAGAAGCATCTGATCAAATCTTTTATTCAAATAAATTCATAGCATAATTATTTAATCATCAGGATTTTCCTTAGTTTTCTATAATTTTGTGCCACTTTTCCAGAAAATTGTGTCTCTATTACAAAAAAAAAGAATAACTACCATTTTGATTTAATGAAGTTGTTGAAGACTATTTGCAATCTTTAATTTATTGCATGCAGTAACTTTCTTGTCTAGAAACAAGTCTTTTCTTTTTCAATACATTCTTCAAACAAATCAATTACTCACTCTAACACTGCACAGTAACAGTAATTTGTAATAAAGAATTCCTTTGTAAGTCCTATCAAATACAGAGAATCACTCCCTCCCCCACCACCAGTAAATTCTATTTAGGTTTGGATGCCTGAAGCTGTTGTGTATGTAGCCATGATTTTTCTTTAAGAATTCTTGTAATAAATCCATTTACAGCACCAGTGGCTATCCTGTCCAAAAAATAAATTTTCTTCTTGTGTTAACAAAAAGAAAGAAGAAATGCTGACCAATGTTCCTTTTCAGAAATTCATGTTGAACCCATTTTCCAAGGTTTTAAATATTTTAAAGGCTTATAAATGATTATTTGATAGATTGAAGTAATAAAGAGCTGAGTAAACTACAAAGACAATTCTATGATTTCTTAAACATTGTGAAGAAGATGGGGATGGGAACTTTTGCATCAACCTAATAAATGTACAGTTTAAAGATCATTTTCAAAATGGTGCCAATAATTCTTTACCAGTAAGTATTTATAGATTCTCTCTGCATGGATTACAATGGATCTAAAGTTTTTGTTGAGAAGCAAATAGTCTACAGTAAAGTTGCAGAATGAGCCAAGACCTTTGCTTCCCACAGGGATCATGTGTACATAGGAAAATATAAAATATTAAAACTTAACCATTTAAGTATTAAAATCTTTTCTCAACTAAACCAAGTTGTGTTACTGCAAGCATATATTTGTATAAACTATTAAAAATATACAAGTTTGCATTTTATGCAAATTAATGAAAGAGATATGATTAACAAAGTTTATTTTAAGACATCAGAAATATTTCTTGCAGAAAAGAAGAATTCAAGAGATTAATGTATATCCAATGAAAAAACAAAAAATGTGTTTGAGATATGAATGAAGTCATTTCTTACTTTTGAATTTTTCTTCTACACAATGTGACAAGTTTTCTACCATTGTATCTTTCATAGCAGCTTCAAGATCACAAAGCCAATGAATGATGCCCCTCATTGGCCCAACACTTCTCAGAAGTTGCACTTGTTCACCATACTTGCCTTCAATGCCTATGGTTATCAATCTGTGAGCTGAAAGAAACGAGAAAAATTGTTACAATAAAAAAAAAAAAAAAAAAAAACATTTGAAAAAGAGACCTGAAAAGAAAATTCAGTGATATTTTTTAGCTTTGTAACCCTTTATACAAATTTGACCTTTTCAAAAACAATGTTTTAAAATTTTAATGAGTTCATAAAATCTTCAATAAACACTATTATTTAGATCCAATGTGTTTAAAACACATACTAATTCACTTGTAATGTTAACACATTTTCTTGTGCTCTATAAGTTTCATTAGGATTGAAAGAGTTAAAAAGAAAATCAACAAAGAATAGTGGCTGAAAATAGATTTGAACCTTGTTGCCTTTTCTGAGTGTCATTTTGTATGCATTTGGTTTTTAGAAAGAGCATAAACTAAAATTCTTATAAACAACTCCAATCACATAAATGTATTGAGAAGTAAACTTTGTTTGGGACAACAGGAAACAGACGATGAACAATAAGAATCCAAGTGTTGCATGAAACAGAACAACTTCCATGTTGGTTCATCTGTAGAGCAGAGTGCTGCTGCTTGCCAGCTGACGTTTTCACAGTATAAAGCCAATAGACAAATCAGATTTTTACATACAGAACACAGAAAAATTGAGCATGGCTTCAAAGTGTTAGAGGACAAAAGTCAGAATTAGTCTATTTTTCTGTCACTTTAAATGAATAACTTGTTCCACTGAACTACCTCCCAAATCACCGATGTTACAGAAATTCATAGATAATTGGGCAGTATCTTATTGATGAGAGATAAGCAGCCAATACCAGTCTCAAAATGAGGTGATTAGTATAGACTATTTTACACAACTAGTCAATGACCAACACTAGCATATAAGTGGTACTCTTTAACATTGTAAGTCTGCCCTTGACATTTGAAACCATGCAAAAATCACAGTAGATTAAGTTATGGTAACTTAATTTCATGACAGTATGCATTTAAAAAAAAAAAAAAAAAAAAAGAGATATCTTCCAAAAATTCATAAAAAGAAAGGTTCTATAACTTGGGCCAGTACAATAAACAATTAGGAAAGATGAAGACAATAAGGTTAGTATTGCTGCATGAAATATTTTATTATATAAGAAAGATTGTGTTTTGTGTATTTTCTTCATCAGGTAGTTATGTCTACCTCATGAAGAAAACTATGCAAAAAATATTTTTAAAATTCTCATTATTCTAGTTATTTTACATACAATGCTGAAAGAAAAGTGGACAAAATTCATAAAACCCAAAAATAAAAAAAGTAATAACATAAAAACTTGACTGATTACCTACATGCTACAAAACCAATGAACATGAAAGAAATTTACCTAATCTCAATATAAAAATTATCACAAACACATATATAAGATTAAAACAAAAACATGTTAAAAATCACTACACAACAGCTTTCATGTTTCAGTACTAGAATTGTACTTCCTCAGTCGATGGTAAATGACTGGTGAGTAAAATATTTACCATCACCTGAGGAAGTACAATTCTAGTGAAAAGCTATTGTGTAGCGATTTTTAACATGTATTTGTTTTAATCTTTGTTTTAAATAATATTAAGCTCTACTATGTATTGATCCTTTTTTAAAATTAAATGCTACAGACAATGGAATTATACTCCATTTGTTTTATCCCTTACCTGGAGATAAAATATATATATTTAGTTGGATTAATATGAGTTTGTGACTCTGGGTTTCACACTTTTGCGATCGTCAGTTTGTCTGACGATCGCAAAAGCGTGAAACCCAGGGTCACAAACTCATATCAATCCAACCAAATATGTTAGCTTTATCTCTGATATTGACTGCTTTCTAATAAGTACTGCACATATTATATATATATATATATATATATATATATATATATATACGCACACACACTTTTCACATATTTTTTTTTTTTTTACTATTCCCCAAATTGTTTTGTTTCTGAGTAAAAGTTGAGGTTGTTGACATATTTTTTCCAACACTCCCTCTTTGCTTCTTTAATTTTCCTGCAAGCCTATGCTCTGAGGTGTTTGAATTCAATTAGATTGTGTATGGTGGGCGTACCACTGAATTTTCACAGGGTCACTCACCGAAGTGTGATTGCATTCTGGCAATCTTTATTAAATTATGGCTTCTTTCATCTATTCTCTGTTTGTTCTTTTGGCATGCATTCCACCTCTATGGTGTCAAGTGTTTCTGTAAAGTGATCTTCAGCATCATTTGTGTCCTTGATTAACCGTTTTTCACATTCACTTTCATATTTTTCCCAATCCACTCTTTTTAGCTTCCAATTTTGTGAGGGCCTCCCTTGTTTGGTGCAGAGTTTCCCAACACAATTGTGAAATGGTCACTGTCCTGATACACCCTCCAGTCATAGTCCATACAGATAAAGGGGGGGGTCACATAAGGTCAGGTCTATAGCAGAAAGATTGCCAGAGGTTGTGTTTAAGGATGTTGCAGATCTGGTATTAAATAAACATAGATTGTTACTATTTATTGTTTTTTCAAGCATCTTATCTTTTCGATCTGTTAGTTTGCTTCCCTATATGGTATTATGGCTGTTTAAATATCCCAGTATTATGAAGGATTTACATAGCTGTATGATAAGTTTGTTTAATTTCTCGGTGTACTGTTGCTTTAACAGCAATTGCTTGTAGTTTGGTATCAAGCTGAATTTTGTTCTGAAGTATATTTTTTCTGACCAGAATTGATACGCCAACAGAGGCCCCGAGTTCAATATAGTGTATATGGTTATATGTTTCATAAATTTTTAATTTTAGTTCATTATCCTTAAAGAATGTTTCTTGTAAGCATACAATGTCAGGGCTTAGGTTAGTCAGCAATAGTAAAAGCTCATTAAAGTTTGGCTTTATTTTACTGATATTCCATTGGATTATTTTGCTATTTGTTATATGTTTTAGGTGTTCTCTTTTCTTTGGTTTGTTTCTTGTACTGTTTTAGTTGTCTTCCACTTCCATTCCTTCAAGCAATATGAATTTATCTTTAGTTTCTATTTGGACCTTTTGTTTAGAGGATTCTTTTGGTTGTACTTTCTGTCTTGTTGGTGTTTGCTGCCCTGTTGCTCTGGGATTTTTCCTTAAGGATGACCATGTTTTTTTGGTTATCAATTTCCATACTTTCTATACTGTTTGTTTTCCTTGTTTGTGAACTTGTTCTTCACCAAGTATTTATATGTTCTTGATCATTTAGGTTCTTGGGGGGGGGGGGCATTTGCCTCATTCCTCCAGGGCTACATGACTGGTATACTGAAACATGGGAAAGGTTCCAAGCATGTGTTATATCTGGGATTGTCCAACCAAGTATGAGCTTTTCTCAGAAGTTTAAACAGCTATGTCAGATTCCTTTGTTCCCAGTCTGACCCTACAGCCACTGCTTACTAAGTCAGTTTAATGTGGTAAATATGAGTGCATTTTGTTCGTTTTGTTAGTCTGAGTTAGGGCTTGACATGACCAGCTGATTGACTGGCTTGGGCCTCTCCATCTGCCTGTATAGCTCAAGTAAAGTGTAAATAATATATATATATATATATATATATATATATATATATATATATATATAATCAGTAATAATAACAAAGGTAATTTACACCTAACAAAAACTGTTGACCAGCAAATAATAGCAGATAACAAATAGATTTTTGCAAACGAAGTTCTCAATATTAAAAAGAAAATCATTAGTGAATAGGCAAAATAAAAAGTTCAATGACTTACCTTCTATATTTTGCAGATTCAGATCTGATTGTCAGTTTAAGATAAATCTATTGAATATATATATATATATATATATATAACAGCTAAATTTTGACTTAATAAAAGTATTAAATTTCAAGTAACAACCATAAATCTATTATCAAAGTGTATATATATATATATATATATATATATATATATATATATATATATATATATATTGTGGGAAATAATATTTCTATACACCCAGCTACATCTACACTGAGGACTCCAATGTGCATTTATGAAACATTTTAATCCAGTACTTTTCTACTACAGAAGATTACATAACAGAAGAGCTAGTTCTATGTTAATGTGGTACATTAGATATAGCAGGTTTAAAGCATTCAGTCAGAGTTTATTGAATGTTTTTTAACAGTATTTTCACAAAAAGTGCTCTCACCATTAATTGCTAATTCTGATGCAGCCAATTTTGATGACATTAAATTTGTCCCAAGAACTGTAAAGGTGATGCTGTCAATACCAGGGAAACATTTGTGCACTCCTGGGAGCTCATGAGGATCATCACTAATTGAAAGTACTTCTACTAATTCATTGTCACTCAAGAAGAATAGACGAGGAAACCTCATCCGGCCCTCATCAAGAAAAGACCGTAAGTTTTCCAGAATATTATCCTGAAAGAAGAAAGATTCATGCAATGAACATACATACACAAAAAAAGAAATAATTATCTTTAAACAGGTTATAAAATAACAAAAGAATGTCATTAATTATTCAAGCTCAGCCCAAACCTCAGGTGAAACTCATATATATGATCCATTGCTCAAGATGTTGGAAAAATGGTTGGCTTCCAGAAAGTACCTTACTCCACCTGTCATACTACTTTTACAGACCCAAAATAGACTACTGCCATTATATCTGGAGTTGCCCAATCCTTTCTTTCCAGCCTTGACAGAGTTCAAAAGCATTTAGATGGCTATGAAGGTGATCAATGATTTTCCACCCTACAAATCCTCATAATCCACAATTCTTAGCTCCTCCTCTTACATTCATAAAACAACTTCATTCAGTAACTTTTTACCTTTTAAGTGGCTCTTAGGCCTTGTATTAACTTAACAACAGCATAAAAGGTGCACTGACCAACACAGACAATATAAAAAAAAGCAAAGAAATACCAAAATTATCACCATTTGCTAAATGTATAAAGTTGAAGAATTTATTTTCTATTCACATAAATTACATATTAAAGAAAAATAAAGAAAAAAGGTAAAAGAGTGAATTTGTTTATTTATATATTTATATATATATATATATATATATATATATATATATATATATATATATATATGTGTGTGTGTGTGTGTGTGTGAACAGGCTCCCTCAATAAACTTTCAACCATAGTATTGGTAACTGATTGATTAACAAAGTTACTTCTTAAGACTGTTAACCTCTTGTTGCTCTGAAGTGTCCTGTCTGGTTGCTATCCTGTCTCAATCTTCTACTGAAAACCTTCATTGAGTAGAATTCTAATTTTAATTTTTCAAAAACATTTCTTAATGAAGTCTTATTTTCTTACACAACACTGAATATAAAACACAATGCCAAAACAGTCCAACAATCATTGAATTACAAAACAATGCATGTGATATGTATTCATTATAAATATAAACATAATATTATGACAAGACTAATAGAATATTTCAAAGACATTAAATCTGAATGAGACATTAAACAATATTCAGAACCTGGTCTTTTACCACAAGTTTCATGCTAATAATTTCCAAGACAAACATTTCAGTTTAGGCATATACTTGGAGAAAAAAAAAAAACACCCAAAAAACATAATTTTGAAACTCAAGCTATACTTGAACCATAAAAAAAACATGTAACAATGAAATCTGCAATCCACATGCTCTGGAAATCTAATATAACTACTGTTAGAGTTTTGATGGGATGAGGTGCAGTTTCAATTATTTAAATACTGAGTTATAGTAATGGGATCATTTAACATTGGTGTTTAAAAAATCTGATATTTCCTTGTTTTTGAGGCTCAGAAAGCATAAACAGAAATAAATATGTTAATAACAAATACTATATGATATTTTGAGTTTATTGAAATAATAATGAAGAATATTAAAAACAATATAATAAATATAAAAATTATTAAAATAATACAATGATATATCATTGTATTATATTTTAGATAATATATAAATAGATATAAAAATTATTGAAATAGTATAATAAAAGGAGAACAAAAAAAAAATGAAATTTACTCCGATGATGAGAAAGACTTGGTAAGAATTATATTTTATCACATTGCAGTTGTAATTACAATTTTCTATGAAAAAAAAAAAATCAACAAATTCAGGGCATATTTTCTACATTTCTAGTCAAAGTCCCAATTTATTTAATTTCTATGATGACTTGTCTTTATGCAGATGTAAACCTTTCTCATATTCAAATAAGATTTTATAGATTTCATAAAATTAAATTATCCATTATCATGCAATTCTTTACCAATGTAACATCTACAATACACACACACATATATATATATATATATAAAATGATGTTTAACATGTCAACCTTACAGATTATACATTAATATACTGAATTCCAACAGGCAAACTAATTTCTCTAAAACAGGCATGGGAAACCTTTTTCTGATGAGTGAGCCATCATAAGGTGGGAAACACTACTAAAAAAATTAAAAGGTAATTTTTTGGTTAAAGTTTTCCAGCCATTTTCACTACTATATGCATAAAAATTTATTTTTTCTTTAGTGGAAATTTTTTATCTATAAATAAAATACTGATGTTTTGGTATAATGCAGGTTGTAGCAGAAATACCTCCCACGTAATGGTAAGACATTAGCATTAGATGAAGACACCATTGCCACTAATGTCTTGGTATTTCTGAGAGGTATATGTGGGAGGTATTTCTGAGAGGTATATGTGGGAGGTATTCCTGTCACAACCAGTATTATCACTATTATGACAGTGTGATCAATAGATGCTGTTATGTGTAATTTATAATTTATTTATTCAAAAATACAAGTTTTTTTTAACACATTGACTGCCAACCATGAAATAACTCATAGTTAGCAGTTCTTATTATGACTAGTTATTGATTGCTGACTAAGTTATCTTGTGCTCGGCATTTTCTCATACATTTTCATCTGTGAGCTCCAACAATGAGTTTATTTGCAGTGATACTTTTAGTATGAGAAACAATGTTAAGACCTCAGTTGAAATCAACTTGTGAAAATCTTTTATTGGCTTTTATAAAGTTAGCATTTGAAAGACAGATTACATAATTGACCTCTGGCAGTTAACATGTTAAAATAAAAAAATATATATTTTCTCCAGAGAAAACATTGTGAATGTTTCCTGCTTCTAAAACAAATGATATGTATGCCTATAATTTTCCTTACTGAAATTTGCCAATGGTTTAAAATGATGAAAAATTTATCAACAAAAGTTTATAAAATTCAAGAAATGTATTTAATCAGTGTTTATGTATCTGGTCATTTGAGAATGAATTTTTTATTTTTTTTTAAAGTTTATTAACCTTTCGCAGGTTATTTTAAAGCTAGAAAATATTTTTAGATTGTTAGAATTTTTTTTGAGATAATAATGATTTTACTGATACAAGTTTTAGTAATTAACTCATAGTTGGGGGGAGAAGAGATGGATTCATAACTTTCCTGAGTGAATATATTGAACCCAACTGGAACTCTCCAATTTCAAGTCATTATCCATTACACCACATGCACATCTGACCTTACAGCAACTTGTATTCCCAAATGGTCACCCATCTATGTACTGACCAGGCTTGATGTTGCTTAACTTCAGTGATCATAGTTATGTGTGAGTGAACAAGAGAGTATGAAAAAAACAAACAAAACATTAATAAGTGTTATTTTCCTCATGAAATTAGGCATGGCATTCAGGAAGCTCCAAATTGACTCCATTCAGCTTGCCGTTTGTCAAAGACTGCTCTAAAACATGAATGTAATGAAATTTACATGAAAATAGCAAAAATGAAGAAGCATACAAACCATTGATTCAATAATGCTCAGGAACATCTTCCTGAGTTGCTCACCCTGAAGGAAACGGTATCCTTTCTCAGTAATTGACCTTGTTGCCACTGACAGCACTTTGGAGTCTGCATAAGCAATTCTCATCCATTCCTTAAAATGAGAAATATATGAACTCATCTACTTTTATTGTAAATACAGGTTTTTACTTAAAAAGGTAAAAGATAAAAAAAAAGTTTCCCAATTGTTTATTACTAATAAACAATTGGGAAACTTTTTTTTTGGAAAATTGATTGGAGTCATATCACTATCATCAAATGAAGTTTCATGATTTTCCTTGGGTTGGGTATTAAGTATTGATCATGATGATGATACTCAAAACAGATATATTTATTGATGCTTCTACTTACCAATATGAATTCAAAGTTATCTATTTGTTATGTTCTCTATATATTTATTTTGTGTGTGTGTGTGTGTGTGTGTGTGTGTGTGTGTGTTACTTTGACAGTTGTGCAGCACTTAGCCGACAGAATTGAAATTGAAAATGAGAAACCATTTAAAGATTTCTAAGTTTTATTTTATTTATTTATATATGAAGAGCAAACATTCTTTTTCAGTATCTCAAAAGTTTAATGACAAAAATAATTAATGCAGTTATTATTCTCTTCAACTTTATAGCTATCATTAGACAAAGGACGTTATTTAACAGAACAATTTCTGATAAGCTGAAATTGTGGAAGAAAGTCATCAACTGAAGACTTTATTGCCTTTTATAGAAACAACAAAAAACAAACAGATTTGCAATTATTATATTCACCTTGAATTTGCTGTGAACTGATAATTCAAACTTGGAAGACAACTCAGGAAATTTATTTACCATATCAGGTTTCTCAAATATTTTCACCAAGAACATCCACTGTAAGAAGTCCATAATGCAGCAATAATAATTAGAAAAAGAATGCTTATTAAAAAAATATCAAACAAAATGATTTTCTCAATGACTAAAAACTGATGTGTTAGTAGATACAATATCAAATACATACACATTTCTGAGGGGCATGTAGTATAATGCTTAGCAAGCTTATTTCCATAGATCAATTATGATTGAATAACAAGTTTGATCCTTACTGGATGCTCCATATTTTTGGTCTTGTGCCACATCTAAGCTATGGTTAGAATATCACCATACACATTTCTGAGTAAATGTAAAATAAAATTATAACTGAAGTTGGTAAGCTCAGTAAAACTGCAGCTACTAAAAAAAATGTAACAAGTAGTTTAAAAGATCACAGTATTGGAAGAAAAGAGAAAACTACCAACTAAACAAAAAGCAAAAAAATTAAGTTCTTTGATATTTTTATGCTGTTTCAGTTTAGCAGTTTATTATTTAAATGATTTAAATTCCTTAACTGATATAAATAACCTTGTCTTCTTACCATTGATGAATTGGAGTTAAAAATCCTGGGAAAAATTCAATAGTCTTTCCTGTATCCAGGCAGAGCTAAATTTACTTTATTTTTGAAAGGTTGTACATTTTTGGTTTACTGTCTTCAGGGCAATTTACAAAAGGTGTGTCAAAAGGTTTACAGGATGATCAAAAAGGAATTAAAAAAAAAAAAGAAAAAAAAAAAAGAAGCATTCCGATGTTTGGTCATATCTTGGAAAGTGGGCTGGGGTGATAACATTTCAGCACCCCCTTGTATTTAGAATGTTATATTCATCTATCCAAAGTAAAAATAAATAATTGTAATATTTATCAACATGAGTAAAACACTTGATTTTATGATATTATTCTCTGGGCATGATTGAGAATTAAGAAGTACAAAGAAATAATTAAAAAAATAAATCAGAGGTGTGTTATGAAGTTTTTTTCATTTTTCAGCTGTGTTGGGAAGTGTTCTCACAGAAAACGGAAAGTGTGACACTGTGATCTGAAGATGTACTGAGATGGGCAAAGATGCATTCCAAAAGCTAAGAAGAGTATTAAGATACAAAAAATTTCATTATAAACAAAGAAAAGAGTACTGAACTATTACATGATATCTGTCCTCCTGACTGGAATTGGAACTTAGCTCTCTGATTTACAATTCTGAGCCATAGTCATTACAACACATGCACATTCAAGCTTACAGCACCAGGTATTTCCAAGTGGTCACCCATCTAGGTACTGACCAGGCTTGATGTTGCTTAACTTTGGTGATTGTATGAGAACTGTTGTTTCAATGTGATATGGCTGTAAGCCAAGAAAAGAAAAAAGTAAACAAGGATAAAAATTTAAAAAATTGTAGAATTTTGTATACCAACTTGTTGTTTCAGTTGAGCCGTAAGAGTTTTTAATTAAATATTTATTAGCAGTGTTTCATTTAAAATTCATTTCTTTCCTTTTCAGCTGCTTATTACACAAAGCATTTAACATTGCCATAAATAAATGTGATAAACATTCAATAAATATAGATGTACAAACTGCTATCTACTTTATTATTATCATCTGAACACTTTTAATCTTTAAAATGCTTATATTCAAGTTTCTGCAATCCTTATATACAATGGAAAAATTTTTAAGATATTTAAAAAAAAAAAAACCTTTCTAATTTCTTTCTGTATGAGAATGAATATCTCATTATTTGCATAGTCAGACCAAAGTAGTGAAATAGAAAATAGTATTTCATTCACTTGTGACTACTTATGTTCACTTAGCATTAATGCCTTTGAGAATGATAAGAATTCATATAACTGCACTTTGTCTCATTACTAGGCAAAAATGTCTTGTCACTGGCATGCCACAGTGGCTGGTGGAAAAAGAGAGTGGGTAAATGATAACTTATGTCTCCTATGACTACTAATCACCCAGTAGTAAATGTACTGTGGAAGGTTGAGGGGGTGAAAATTTGACCTAGTAAAAATATCCAATTCATACACAAAGAAATGAAGAAAGCAGATAAAGTGCAAATATAAAATTTTTATATTCCCAAAATTGTTGAGGTGTTTTGCAAAAAATTGTTTTTTTTAGTCAAGTCTTTTAAGAAGACTGTTTTGATTTGACAGGAAATAGACAAGATACAAAAAGATTTCTTAATGACTCTTCTTACTATTTTGACTTGGACTGTTACTCCAACTGCTACTAGGACATGTACTATTGCATGGACTGACAATTTGATAAAATTGTTAGTTTTCATATGACAAGAAATAAACAGGAATAGATACAGGAAGATTTCTCAACGACTCCTCTTACTACTTTGACTTGGACTGTTACTCACGCTCCTACTTTATATGTTCTCCTTTTATTCATATCTGGTGTATGGACATATTAGCAGACACATGAATATGTGAAAATATTTAACAGAAAACTGCTTGGCATTGTTTGAATGTGTGTTACTTGAAAGGTATAAATATATAATAACTTAGTAACTATATATGCTTAAAAGCTGAAACATTACAGACCAATAATTAGATATATGTTTTAAATGCTGTGTAATTTTTATTTTTCTCTATAAATTATTATTTAATTAAATTTTAAGTTGCTATCAACTCAATAGGGTTATTGTATCTTGATAATTTTCAATAAAAAAGTTTCATTTTTTCTGAAACCGATTAATAGAGTATGTTTTAATAGTGTCTGTTATAATTTGAATCTGTCAAATTGGTTAATTTTACCAGATCTCAATTTATATCAATTTTAAAAAATTTTCTTCACAAACAGTACAAGGAAATAATTGTTGCAAATGTTGCTAACCTTAACAAGAGTCAGTCATTAGCATTTACAGCTATTAATTTAAGTTTTTAGATAACTTAATACTTTTTATTATTACTGCCTTTATTGTAAATATAGTTTGTTGTGTTTGCTTAAGAGTATCATTATATATATATATATATATATATATATATATGATGGCCTTAAGATTGTGTTCCAGCATGAAACAGACTATTTAGTGTTGTTTGTTTTATATATATATATATATATATATATATATATATATATATATATATATATATATATATATATATATAGGCATTTTGCTCTGAAGTAAGAGTTTGGAGCTTGTCTCAGACCATTTTAATCAGAATGGGTTTAATCCTTCCTAGATACTGCACACCTGTAGCCTTGTGTCACACTAAACTAAGTTTAATCAATACCTATATGTAAATAATTATCAATCTTACAATTTTAAAAAATAACTTTCAATTGTAATTTCATTTGTAAAAAACATTAATAAGAATATGAACAGATACAAGAATTATATTTGCATAAAGATTTATATTCAATGTGTTTTTGTTTTTTGTTTTATACTGACCTTCTTTTGGGCAGAGGCCCAAAGATCAATTATTTCTTCAACTTGATACAGTGCAGATGCCAAGTGTTCAACTTGACTTTTCATATCTCCAAGATAGGAAGAGCTCAACATGGTTGCTAATATTATAGAATCATCCTGAATAATGAAAGAATGAATAGGAGTGTTAAATATATAACTGTATAAATATATACATTTGTATATCTATAGCTCTTAGATATGTGGAATTTTACGTTTCTTAGGTACTACCCAAATATTCTAGATTTAAATTTTCAGAGAATGGCTTACTTTTCAAAAGATGGCTAAAACTCTAAAAATTATTAATCACATTGAATTTCATTTTTTTTTTTTTTACAGGGTCCTTATAAATTTTAATAACACCAAAAGTTTTAATCTTCTTAATGATTGACCATTTTAATATAACTACTTCATTTATAAGAAACATTTAACTACTGAGTAGATATGAAAAGTGAACATGTGTTTGTATTACAATAATATCATCCATCTTATCATGAGAAAGAATTAACCTATACAATTACATGATATCAAGTGTTTGTTTATTCATAATAATTATTTTGTATTTAAATGTAATAAAAATACATAAAATTACAGAATATACCAGCTTTTTTAAATTAAACATTTCTCAAGAGCACTTTTTGGACTACTATTGCTGATTAGCATAATCATTCTTAACTCTAGTTGTTAATCCCAAGCTTTTAAGCTTATATTACATTTGAAAAAATGTAATATTTGGAGAACAAAAAACAAAACATCTAGGCTAGAAAAAACAAGTAGAGAAATTTATTACAAAGTATACAATACAAGAACCTGAAAGAATCCTGTTGTTTTGAAAAGAAATTCTCGACACTTATTTTGCTATGATAAGTGAAGTTGCTGTTTAATTATATAGAAGCATAATTGTTTCATATAAACTTAACAGTCTTGTGCTTCAGGAATATTTAATGTCGATTAATTTTTGAATTGAAGTGACCAATACAAGTGAGTGGCACTTCACACTTTAAAGTTTAATGCTACATCAACTTCAGAAACAGTGAGGAATATTTACACTCTGGATATAATAAGACATTAAGTGTCTTATTATTTAGAGAATGCCAGTTTACTTGGTTCCCATCAGGGAATCTTATCTGATAAAATTCCTTCGCTCTAGACAGTCAACTTCAATTAACAATCAAGCTCTTAAGTGTAATTGAAGAAAATCCTAAACAGTACATGAAATAGCACAATTGTTCAATACAATAATCACAACCCACCTCTATGAACTCAGTAAATTATTAAAACTTGATCAATTGATTCCACATAATCTTATTGGTGTCAATTTAATCAAAGTCAACATGTTTGTCATTAAGAGCAAAACACATGATTAAACTAGTTTTTGAAAAGAATTGTTAGCACTGAGGGAAAGTGGGTCCTTTATAATCATATTCAACAAGAGAAAACAGTTACAACTCATGTACTAAAACCACAATTAACCCTGAGAACATAATGCTCTGGAATGGTGGGATATGAAGGATGTAATCTACCATGAAATGCTCAATTGTAATGAAATAATTTTGAGAGTTTGTTCAGAAAGTGAGTTTCACTGATCATCAATGTGTTACTTTTACATGGCAATACAAGACTACACATTGCAAAAATACAATGAAGAGAAAAATTTTAGTTCTACTTTCCCAATCTTTGTCAGATTATCATCTTTTCAGACTTTTACAGAATTTCCTGAACAATAAATGTTACAACTATTTTGAAGAGAATAAAAAAAATTGTTTCTTTTTCCATCAAACCTGCCAAAATGTTATGCCTAAGTCATTTAATGACTGATGTGACCAATGAAATTAGGTCATGGAAAATGAATGAATATTAACTTCATTGAATTTTAATTGGTCATTAAATATAAATTGTAAATTAAAAAAAATTGCTTTCTAATATTTTTTAAAAATAAGATTAGTAGACTTATCAAATTATCTATATTTTGAAAATGATGAATTAATTAAAATAATAAATCACCTTCAATTGATATAAAAGGTATTTTAATCAGTATGAAATAAATATATTATAAAAATAAAGGGACTCTCCATTACCAAGGTTAAAATATTTTTCAGGATCCTCATTTATTAACTAAATGCTTTTTCTACATATTACAGCAGTTCATTAAAAACAGAAAATAAAAGTGATATGGAAGGTGTTGTTAGCAATTCTACAAAAATTTTTTTTTGTGGGGGTGTTTACTGACACCATTAAAGTTCAATTCATGCCAATGTTTATTTTCTCAAGGAAAGAGAGGAGATGGATATTTGTTCTGGTGTTTGTCAATTTGGATAACCTTCAAGTAATTTCAAACTCTTCATTGAATCTACAAGAATACATTATTCTCATACCGCTGTCTATATCTAGAGATATCTTGTTCTTATTAAATACTGCTCACTTATTGCTTAGCCTGTTCCCAGTCTGTACTACCTGGTCACAAATTCATGAACCAAGGCTTTAATCTGTTAAAAATTTCCTTTCTCAAACAATCAAGGCTTATTTAGACAAATATCAAAATATCCAAATAAAACAAATAGTATATTTTAACTAAAGATATACTTATGAAATTTTACAAAAAAAAAAAAAAAAAAAAAAACAATAGATTTTTAACTGATATTAAAAACACACCAACAAAAAATACTATTTATTATCACATGTGATGTCATATAAAAATACCTTACTACATTTATATGTTATATCACAGTATTATAGAGTAAGGCTAGGTACAAATATTGCTAGTCCATGGCTTCTAAATAAAACATAAGCCTACCAACCAGATACCTCAACTTTGCATATGAAAGAGGTGGCCAGTATGGTGGCTTTCCAACATTTAATATGCATTTGATAGAAATTTGTTGGAATTGCACAATGAACTGGGTTTAAATATAATTTATAAATTTGTTTACAACTGAGTCATGGAATAAAAAGTTTTCAAAATAAAATATCCTAGGGTAAAGAGAATGTGTGCATGAGCATGACCAACCACAAAGGCCCCAATGGTGGAAAAAGTAGATGATGATTACAACAGATCTCAACAGTTGAACCAGAAGATGAAGAGGGCTATGCATAATAGACATGCTACAGAAGATGCCACTTGAAATTATATCAGAGTTAGCGGCAATCCATTGCAGTTTCATAACTGGATTCAGTATGTCTCATTCCATGTGTGTCGTAGAGGAACATCAGAAGATAAAGTGTGTGGGTCACTTCCTAGTAAATTGAGGTCCACTTTAAACAATTTCAATAGTCGATGGGCCAACATATTTGTTAATATTTATATAAAATGTTTGCAATAAAATGTGTAACAATAAAATTGTGTGTGTATGAATTTTGTTTCGGTCTTGCAGCTCTCAAACATGTGAAGTTAATTGTATGTGGCTCTTACATTAAGCAGATTTTGTCATGCCAGACATATAAAACCTGGGAAATACTCTCAATCTATTTCAAGGGGCAGGCAGAATGCCATTAAATATGGTAGCTATTTATTTGGCTCAACCAAATCTGGTAGAAAGGTATGTTTTTTTTAGTATTTTGAAATTGAATAGAACTATCTGAAATAGTGTATAAGCATCTATCAAACTTTTAAATCTTTATGTGATTTCAAATAGTCTCATGGGCCAACAGGGAACTCTTCTTGCTACTATTAAGAATTGGAAGATATCATTTGGCCACACAACACAGCATAACAGGCTCTGTAGGAGCATCATGCAAGGCACTGTTGAAGGTGGACACAAGTGTGGATGGCAATGCAAAAGCTCATCAAACAACATCAAAGTGTGGACAGACATGACAATGCCAGACCTCCTGAGAGCCACCATCAACAATTCATCCTGTCTCTTTCTTCTGGCCTTAGGTCACCCTGATGATTAAAGCAGTCAATGGACTGTTGCTAATGATCACGTTTGGTTAAGTTTGATCAAATCAAGTTACACATTCTATTTTCTTTTTCACAATATAAATTCAACTGGATATCAGACAACATCAAAAAGTGGACAGAACTGACAATTGCCTGTCCTTAGATCCTTGATGCTGACAATAATATATCTTCTATTTATATGTTATTTATTCTGATTATAAAATAATCATGTGCAATTAAAAAAATTTCTTACCATCAATTCTGCTTTAAGTTGTTCCACCTCAATCAGGATGTAATAGTCATCATCCACAGAAATTATATTTTTGGAATAATACTGGTCACTTGGCTTCCTGGTTCTTCCTAAAAAACCGAAAGACAATTTACATCATCTTCATCCAACAATATTTGAGAAAAAAAAAAAAAAAAGAAACTTGGACACCTGCATAATATTTATTCAATATTCTTGCAATGTCTGACTGAATAAATTACATTATATATTTGTGTATTTAGGCAGCAAATTATCTTTTAGGCATGGCTGATTGAATAAAATACAGACATTATGTCTGCTAATTTTTAATAAAATCTGTTACATACTCATGAATAACCTGTGTATTGATGTTAAAAAGATGAGAGAAATGTGGTATAGCTGTTTAAATTTCTTTTATTTTCATTTCCCAAGTACTTTCAGTCTTCTTCCAAGATCATCTTCAGGGGTGCAAGTGGTACAAAACTATATGTTATTCATTAGTACAAGTATTTATACAAAGTTATGTGTTGTTATACATTACCGTAATTTTTTCATTATGTTTTTAAATACAAAGTGGTTGACAATGTGCTGAGCATTCATTAGAAAAAAAAATTCCATAAAGGATAATTTTTAAAAGTTCTTTATATATATATAATTATTATTTAAAAAAAAAATTATAACATAAGTATGTTATAAAATCACTATAAAAATAGCCATTTTGTTTCAACACACTGTGTCTTATACTTTGTATACTCTTTTAAGAATATATATATATATATATATATATATAAGAAAGAGGTTATAGTGGTTCCAATGAGAGAAAAGTGTGTATATTAAAAAGAAGAGAAGAGAGGTGCTGCAAACGTTTTTGTTTGTAATGTGGATTTTTAAAAAAAAATATTATTCTTTATTTTCCATAATTTTACTACACGTGTTTCTGGTCTCACAACCGTCTTCAGGTAAAAGGTGGAGATTTCCACATATTATTAAAAAAATTAATTTTTTTCCTTATGTTTTTCAATGTTAAATATTCTTGATATGAGACATTCTCTGTTTTTGTGTTAGTAATCCGAATGTCTTTCTTGAATATATATATATATATATATATATATATATATATATATATATATATATATATATATATATATACAAACACACACAAAGTTAAAAGTAATAATAAAACAAATACATATTTACAAGCATACATTTCAGATTAAAATATCAATAAAAGAAACACTAGAAAAATTATTTGGACACTATTAAAAAAAAATTATTCATAAAAATGTGATCTAAGAAGAATAGAATCTTAAATCATTCTCCATGTGGACAGAAAGTAAAAATCTTCCAGCAATAATGTATTAGATTATGATGCCATCATAATTGTTGTTTAGCATTTAAGTAAAGAAACTCAATTAAACAAAAAAAATGGCATAATTAAGCAACATAAACAATCATTGCCAAGATAAATATTTCTGTCAGTGGCATTGAATCAGTCATTCTAAAGCAGAATAAGTGTGACACTCCCTAAAAACTTTATTTGGGGTACTGTGCAAAACTTTTTTCATGAGTAACTCAAAAAAATGCTAAGAAAAGTTCAAGTGAATTTACCTCTTGTGCTTTTAAAGCTATCTGGGAAGTACTTGAGGAGTTTAAACATCTTGTCTTCCCAGAGTTTTTTCATTTTTTTCACTCGTTGCTCTAGATCATATTCAGCAATGGCCAACTGGTGTATTGACATAATCAAGTCTTTGTGTTTGGTCAAATCCAAAGAGAGTAACTCTTGAACAAGATATTGCTTGTTGCTAATGTAAACTGCAGACATGCCATTAAATATAGCTTTCCAGTGACGAGACTACAAAGAATAAAAATAAAGATTTAAAAAAAAAAGAAAAAAAAAGAGTGTTGAATAGGAAAACAGCATGATTGATGTATGACAATATTGAATTTCATACCTGGATTAAACTTGCTTCTAACAAGCAATGTTAATCTAGAGACAAAAGCAGCTATACTTAAGTTTAGCAGTAAATTTAAACAGATTTAAACAATTTTAAATCATTTATAGAAATTAAAATACAACAATCAAAAAGTAAATAACAAAACTATTCAGATGCTCATATTTCTATTTTTAATATTTGCTGTTGTCTTCACAATGTTTCTACTGATTCAATCTTCAACCCTAATGGTATAATCCATGAGGAAAAGAAAACCTAATATAGAATAATTGGTGAAGAGACTATTCATTATTACAGACCCACTGGACTAGTCTATTTTTACTCTGACATGTACACTAAGTGTCTAAGCAGGGGTAGAGGGGGGATGATGATGATGATGATGATGAGGAAGAGGAGGAGGATTTTAACTTTGGTACAGTATGTGCATCCTTGGGAGTAGCCAGTATTCTGATAAAATTTTTGAGTCTTCAGCTATCTTGTGATGTAGTAACATTCACACCAGTGAACCATTCTGAGATTTAGACAGTGATGCATAATATGATACAGTTAAGTGTGGTAAAAGAGTAATCAAATCTCATGGCATGGATACACACACACACATATACCATTTGTCCAATTAGCATAGTTTCCAATAATTTCTGCTCATGTTAGATGTGATGCATTGATGGTGTTTTGATGTTATTAACTGAACATTCTTACACCTGTAGACCAGGTTATCGAGGGCTTCATAGAAGAGACACATGCCAAGATTGATGCATTTTAAGAACAGTAGCAGCAGACTGCATATCATCCATAACACTGATCAAAGCAAGCCATGTGTGTCCATCATGTCAAAATATAGACTGTTTGGAATCCTTTATCAAGACTATGGGCTTGCATGACTAGCCAAATTTCCACTTACACCAGAACTCTGTTGCACATGTCTCTACTGGTGTTAAGGTAGGGTCATCTGGAGGACCAAATGACACTCTGTAGCACTTATTGTTTATGACCCCTCCATATAATGTGTGCATATCCACTTGTCATTCCTTATCTTGAACTAGGACGCATAATATAGGAGATTCGTAATGTGCATGTGGGTGTTTCTAGGATATAACATTTTAAAATATTCTACAATTTCAGAATAAATATTGTGGGGATAACTTTTTCTTTTTCCCCGATTAGTATGCACCATGTTTGGCTGGGCATGTGACCATTTACAACTAATCAGTGGAGCCCTGTTTTTACAAAAGAACTGTTTTCATAGACACCAAAATAAAAAGATGCATTCCTGACTGAAGATCAGAGACAGTCCTTTGACATATAATATGCCTGGCTTGTCTGTAAAGACAGCCTTTTACAACATCTGCTAGTTTTCCTTTTCAAAGTTAGAGAGAAGGTATGTAATATTTCTATAGTTTGTTAGCATGTTCTTTTTTTTTTAGAAACTTCATTTATATTCTTTTGATTTATTTGTAGCTGTCTTTACCATTTCATTATAAAAGTTTGGGTAATTATCTGTACTAACAATCAGATATGAAACTCAGCATATATATGACAACCTGACAAGATTAAAAATGAAATGGCTTTTATACCAATAATTTGAAATATAAGATTGAAATGAAACAATTATATATAATGCATAGTGAAAGGACAAAGCGTGCCTTAAAAAAATAAAAAAAAGGAAGCAATGTATTATTTATAAGTTTTATGTCAGGGAAATAAAGTATAAAACTTTTTGTTCTAATAAACAGGTTTCTCAAAAATTGTATTTTTAAAAATGTTTTATTCATCTCATTAGGGTTAGAAATATTGAAAGGTGAAATAATCCTGACTAGTGTAAAGTGAAATGATTTCTCAATTGAAAATCTCATTCTACCAATGATATTATTGGACACAAAACTTGATTCTTAATTTTTCTCCATGGTATAAGAAAATGCTAGAAAAGTAAATCTATTTAGCCACCAGTATTTTGTTTTTGTATACATTATAAAATTTGAAAGTAAAAGAATAGAGATTTGTCTTATATATTCAAATAATGGTTGACACTTCATCAGTACTAAAATGTGTCTCATTATAAGAGAGAAAGAAAAAATTAGATGTCAATCTACTTACTTTGTGGTGATCAGAAGATATGATTTGTAGCAGTGGAAGTGGCTCCAGGAAGTTATCTAAGCATTGTTCCCAAAATTCTAGCACAAGGTCTCCAGGTGGCAAAACTGATTTCAGGTGTACAGATGCAGTTTTCCAATCATTAATTTTTTTCACTGCATTTGAAACATTCATCTAAGGTTGAAAAGAAAAGAAAAAAAAAAAATTTCAAAAATACATTGTCTTCAGAGAACTTTCAGATATCATGATGTGTCATTGTTAAAACTTTGAAGAGATTATTTCTCTTTAGATCTCCTGTATCACTGCTCTATTGCTATTTCTGTGGCATGTGTTCTGATGATCTACATTCCTTAGTCCCACCAACCAAGACCTTTAAAACCATACCATGTACACAAGGATGAATCATCTCCATTCCTTTCATATTCCATGAGTAAAAAGTATGTTTAACTCGGAAAGATTCTTCCCAAGAACTGCAGCTTTGTGGAACAGACTCCCAGTAGGATGTCATCCAGATAACTACAATCTTGACATCTCCAAGTTATCGGTTAACTGTTATCTTTTCTGCATAAACCTATGAATTTCACTTTTGCCTTTTCTTACACTCATACAACATCACACAATAACCCTCTACTTTGAGTGGCTCTTGGGCCTTGTATTAGGTAAACATAAATATAAAAAAAATAAATCACCAAAAGTTAAACTGACTTATCTGATTGACTAACTCAACAGTTTTGCATCAAAATGCTCGTCAGGATAAATGCTAATTATAAATTGTTACCATTTTAGAGTTTTTGTTTAAATTGACAACCAGGTAAATATTTTTTTTTTTTAATATATTAACCTAGACATATATATGTTCACATGATTTTATCATTTTATATAATTTCATCATTATTGCAAATTTCCTATCATGTAACTTGTAATTTTTAAACTTATCAATTATTTATTTTAAATTAATTATAGATTCAATTTTAAAAAATTTTTTTTATAATATTGACTTTCAGCACCAATATTAAACATTTTTAGATTAATTTGCAACTATATTTATTGCATATTAAGATAAAGTCTGTAAATATTATTAACAAATATTTATTGAAATATAAATGTACTGGTTATTTACTTTATTTTAATATAATTTAAATTGTTTTATATGGATATATTGTATATTATACTTTATTATTTCATTATATATATTTTTACTTTTTCCAATTTTTTGAATGATTATTAACACATGGTAAAGCAATGATTAATTTTTGAATTGTTGCATTTTCAATCTAAAAAGAAATTTATTTCTAATTTTTGAACACCGATCACCAAATTCAAATTAATTCCATGTCAAACATGTGGCAAAGTTCAAATTTTGAAATGTTATATCTTCAATCCGTAATTATTCTACTTTATATTTCTAGAATGTATCAATTAAAATTTTTGTATTTTATCTTTTAATTTATTTACTTTCAAAATAAATATGCGAATAAAGATTGTCAAACCATTACCAACAAAATCTTTGCAATTAAAACATTTCTATTTCAGACATTTTTAAATTATTTCACTTTTTTTTAATGAATAGAGTCTAGCATTCAGGTTTTTTCCACAAGCTGAAAAGCTATGGTATCTCCAGATACATTTTTGAGCTGATCCAGTCATTCCTATCAAATTGTGAAATGAAAGTCATCCTGAATGGCCACTCGTCTCCATCCTTTTTCATACTAACATGGGTGTCCCCCAGGGCTCCATCTTTGGCCCTACACCATTTTCAATCTTCATTAACAACATTCCCAATGACATCAGCTCTCAAATTGCCATCTATGCTGATGACACTACCATTTACTCCTGCCTCAATAGTAAGGCTGATCAGACAAGCTCAAAATGACAGCTGATGTACAAAACGACTTCAAGACTGTCATTAACTAGGGTAAAAGATGGCTTGTCAATTTTAATGCTTCCAAAACTAAGCATCTCCCCATTAATCATCTGAGAGACCCGTCTCTGTCTTTCGTCTGCATGGCTGATGTTATCTTCCAAGAAAGTGACTCATTGCACCTTCTTGGTCTAATGTTCTCAGCTGACATGAGGTGGAAAGACTACATTGAATCCATCACTAGCTCAGCTGCTAAGAAAGTTGGTTTAGGTGAGACAATTTTTCTCTCTGGAACCCATCTTGCATATCTATAAGACTGCTATTCATCCATGCTTGGAATATTGCTGCCACATATAATCTGGTACCCCTGCTATTTTCCTGGAGCAAAGAAGAATCAGCAATATTATTGGTCTTGATTTGATGGCATGGCTTTAGTCACTTGTTCACCACCATAAGGTTGCTTATCTGTACCTTTTTTTATAAATACTTTCATGGTAATTGTTCAGATTAGCTCTTCGCTAGGGTACCTAGACTGTATGCATTTAAGCGTAATACTGGACTGGTGGCAAGATCTCATCAATTTACATTTGAGCTTAGCTAGGTGTAGCTGGAACTTCCACGTTAACGGTTTCTTATCTCACACTTCTTGCTTGTGGAATTCCCTTCTGGCTCCATGCTTTCCAACCAACTTTAATCTGCAAAAATTTAAATGAAATGTCAACTGCTATTTACTGTCCTGATTGCTATTTTCTCTTTCTCCTCATTACTAACATTTCCGTTCCTAATTCCTCCACACCTTGGATGCTAGTGGCTGTACTGCCTTGGTTGGGGTGATACCAATTAAAAGAAAATACTGATTATTTTCATATGTAAATATGTATGTGTGTATATCCTTTTACAAATATACTCTATCTGAAAATTTTTTTTACACACACACACACACAAAAACATATTTTAAACATATATATATATATATATATATATATAAATATATATATTTTAATTATCCTGCTTGAATTTAATGGACGAATGGGGATTTAATGGACAAAATCCACCGAAATAGTAGTGTCTGGTTGGAACTCAAAATGCCCGCACATTGGTCACTGTTGTTTACTGGTGAGACCGGTAGTTCTGAGATTGCCACTGTTATTTACTTGAACATTTGATGTGTACACACATGCATTGTCTCTCAAACATTTTATACTGATTTTGGTACAGTGTACAGCATTGCTTTTTGTCAAGTCCTTTACTAGCAGCAGTGATTCGGAGGAAGAGCTGGTGGAATGATTGAGAATGTCTAACATGTGTAATTCTGTTAACACTCTCCTAAAATTTGTTGATGTGACCAAAAATTGGGAAATTAAGGCACATTATCAACACCTTTGAACATTAAGAGAATTGCTAATTCATAAACAGTATCAAAGTGGGAAACAGTTAAAGTTGGATTCATTCTTGCAGCTCATGAAAGCGATCTTGTCTCACTATCACCGCAACAACTTTTTCCCAACATCATGCCATTATCACTCCTCCCAAGCATCAGCACTGCTTCGCAGTAGTTCTATGGTTCCCAGTGATTAATACTATTAGGCCCTACTATACGATCACAGCACTTTCATGGCAGTATTAGACCAACACAGCAATGTTTAAAAGGTAAGTTTAGGTAAACTTTTAAAACTTATTTTTATTTAAAGGTATATAGTAAAACCCCTTATTGTTCAAAAATATATATATATATATATATACACACACACTGTATTTACATATTTACATTTATTTACAATAATTTTGTACTGAACTGGGTGTTTTTAGGCCATGAAAAAAAAGTGCATCAAATTAGCAGACAAATGTCTTTAATGAATGTCCCTCTACTGGTCTGTTAAATTGAGGTTCCACACACACACACACACACACACACACACACACACACACACACACACACAGAGGGTGCAATGGGTAAATAGTTGCCATTTTATATTTTTAATTTCATGCATGCACATTGTTCATTTTTGATTTTGTTGATGGCACATTATTGCAGGAAGAGTTGGGCACCATCTTTGAGAAAAAGAACACCATGATGCAATTCAAACTGCCAGAAATTTGGAAACTGCATGCTGTACTGCTCGGTGTTCACATTGGAAGCTCCAATACAAACATTTCAGATTGTTTGGGTGTCAATCATAGGACAGTGCAGAGGATTCAGAAAAAGTTAGGAGTTTAATGGAGATTACGAAGTACATCAGCTCAGAAAAATCACTGACTGTTCTGATAAGAAAAAGAACTCCCGAATTTCTTAGTGAGGGCCTCAGAATCAACATGGAGGCTTACATCAAGTGCCTTGAGGAGGTAGTGCTTCCCTGAGTCAACAGAGTGCCTGTTGGAAGACCCTATGTCTGGCAACAGGACTATGCACCATATCGCACAAGCAGGAGAATCCAGTCATGGCTGTCAGACAATTTCTGTGAAACATCACCCCTTACATCTGGCCTCTTAACTCCCCAGACTGCAACCTCCTTGATTATTATGTGTGGGATGCAGTTGAGCAAGAGATCAACAAAACTCCTTGTAACACTAAAAATAAACTGAAGGCAAGGATTATAGCAGCATTCACCAACTTAAGAGGATTCCAAAGTCCTCTGGAGGCCATGGTTAAAGTCAATGGGGATTTTAGTGAAAAAATTATTTAAAGATATTTTTGTGTAATTTTAGTAAATTTTATCTGTTAAAATGAGATGCTGATGTTATTTTCATTTTTGTGTAATATAAATGACAATTTATCCATCGCACGCTCTATGCGTGTGTGTGTGTGTGTAAAAAAATTTTCAGATAGAGTATATCAGTAAAAAGACAATATAAAAAATAGACAAAAGGAAAACTTATCTTAGCCAAAGCATTTTGTCCTCTGAAGAAATTTATCAAGACACATTTTCCTTGATAATGTCACTCAGAGGATGTTAACGCATGAGCTAAATTTTCTTTTTGTTTTATTTCATAATTTTTTGCTGGGTACAGAATTTTATTATAGCAATTAAAAAGGTTAGACATATTTTACTTTTCATGATTAAAAAAAAAAAGTGAAAAATAAAACAAACACAGTTGACCGGCTTCACTCTCACTTACCAGAGCTGGATTGAGGAATTTTATATTGCAATAAGAATGAAACAAAAACAATATGTAATATTAATTTAAATTGAAATCACATTAAGTCCTAGCAGACAATTCCCTCTGTTTACAGAGGGAGGGCTGTCTGGACTGAATGTAAATTGTTACCAACACCTTTATCTGCAATATAGAGCAGAGCATGACTCAAGATGGTAAACGAGTCAAGGCTAAAGTTAACAGCACAATTTGGGTTTTTAATAAGATGCTCTGTGATGGAGGAACCATATATGTTATTCAGAACATCCTTTAGTTGGAATGTTCCATTCCTGATTTTTCTAGTATAGGCTGCTGTATTCTAGCATCTAAACATTGGGTTGTTCTACTTCTGTAGTTGGGACTGCAACTATATTTAAAATTATAAATAACATTATTAATATGGCATGTGTGTGTGTGGGGGGGTAGAACATCCTTTCAGGTAGATGTCAAAACAGATTTAGTAGAAAACACAACACGCACACTAGAAGAGAAATAGCAATGCTCTACTGCAGAGGTAATTTGTTTGGCAAATTTCTCACTATGCCCAGCCAAGGCAAACAAAAATAAATTGGGCATTTATTAACCATATTAGATTTAGTTTCAGAAAAATCAGATATTTTCTTACTGATAAGTGACCTAATCACATCTAAAGGATACCCATTATTAGATAAAGTTTTACTGATCTTTTTATTTCTTCATCTAATTTTGATTCTGAACAAATCATTAGGGCTCTATGTGTTAGGGTCCCAATTAAATTAATTTTCCGCTTGTTAGGGCAAAATGCATCCCATCGAATATATAAACCAGTAAAGATTGGTTTACAGTAAATCAATGTAAGGTAATATGAATGAGTTTTGGTTACCAATACATCCAAGAATGACAAAGTGGAATTAGTTTCTGTTTCCAATATATATTTTAATGCTAGATTCATATCATTAAGTAAGGAAAAAAAATGTATTGGCTTCTATTAGGTTATCAAATGTATCATCTACATAACAGTAGTAGACTAACAGTTTCATGGTTCCTGATAACAATTGGTTTTCATAGAAACCTACAAAAATATTCGCCATGCTCAGTCCCAGGACTGAGTCTATCACAACACCATCTATTTGCCTTTACATTACATTGTTAAAACTAACATTCAACCAGCATCACAGCAAATCTCATTAGGTCTACCAAAATATTCTCAGAAATTGTAGGAGGAGATACTAGGATACGATACAGCAAAATCTGTGCAGATATCAATAGTATCCAAGATGGGGACACAAGTAAAAAGGTTATTAATATCATAGGAACATATAAATTTATTAGTAACATTAGATTGTTGCATACATTTTGCAAAAGAAAATTAATCTTTTATACAGTCTTTACTGTAGTATTTCAATACAGGTTGTAACAGTATAGTAATCCATTTAGCAACCTTATGTTGAACTGACCCCACCATGGAAACAATGGGTCTTAATGGAATATCTGCCTTATGGGTTTTAGGTAACCTATATAGGTATGAACTGATAGAGCCTAAAGACATAATTTCATTGGATCCCAAATGGAATGTTACACTGTTACAAGCTGTATTGGAACACTACAGCAAATACTGTATAAAAGGTTCAAATTTTGTAAAACCAGTAACATTTTTGTGCTTGTATATAAATACTTGTTATAAAATGAAATTCTTACATTTGCCTTGATGGGGTCCTGCAGAGGATGAAATGTATCGGCTAAAATAAGTTTGCCTTTTGTTTTTATTCATACCTGACGGTACTATGTTCAAATATTTTTCAGGAAATAAATATAAAATAAATATAAAAAAGAAGCAAATTATACATACTTTTTTGAATGGCATCAACATCCATTCATCAATAGACTTAATTGTGCTAAGAAGATATTTCCATAAGTCATAGCGAGCATCCATTTTTAAGGCTATTTCATTAAGAAAGCTCAAGTCAAATGATTCTCCATAAATATGTTTCTTCCATGCAGTGCAGTTCAGCAATTTTTGTTGAATGTCATGGAATTTATTTTGAATCTGTTCAAAAAGAGACAAAAAAAAAAAATTTATGGATCCAAAAATGAAAAACAGTTATATTAATACAATATCCAAGAAATAACAGTATGAAAGTTTCATTTTTTTTTAATAAATGTTGTGTGTTATTACTAGGAGTACTTATAAAATGGGAAATAATTAGGTTGGTTGGGTTTTATGGCATATAAAACACTGTAGGTTAGTTAATGCCAAATTTAGTTTTTATATATATATATATATATATATGACTTGTAAATGTCTATAAGCTAGAGCTTATTTGCTTGCACACTGCAAAATAATTCCAGGTATTACTATCTAGGACAAGGATTTCCATTTAGTATAGACAATTTGTTTGCACAATGTTAAAAGGTAGCATATATTAATTACATATCAGACTACAGCCTTGATAAAAGGACCAATTCTTTCAGGAAGTTTATTATATGACTTAGATCAATTTTTGTAAATAGTTCCTTTGAACTCTTAATGTAGAACTTTCTTTGAATGTGCATAAGGTTTGTGCATTCTATCAGTATATGTTTTACTGTGTATTGGTTTGCACAGGGGCATTTAGGAGGAGGCTCCCCTTCTAGTATGGAGTGAGTCAGTTTAGTGTGTCCAATGTGAAGCTGAGTAAGGATGGTTTCTTCTCTTCTTGTATTATTAAGATTAAGTTTCCTTTCTTTTAAAGTGGGTTCTATTTGTAAGAGTTTATTGTGGGTATTTTTGTCCTATAATTGTTGCCATTATTGCATCATTATTTTCTTGATTTTATGTTTTAGGTCAGTATATGGGATTTTGTTGGATGTGCAGCTTTTGCTAAGGAATCGGCTTTCTCATTTCCTTGAATTCCAATATGACTTGGGATTCAATGAAATATCACCTTTTTATGTCTTATGGAGTTGATTTTGTTTAAAAGTTTGACAATTAAAGGGTTATCCAGTTTTGTATTTTTTATAGATTGTAGAACAGAGATGGAGTCAATATGGATGATGAATTTTTTTAAGTTGCTTGCACAAACAATCTTAAGTGCTAATTTTATTGCATAGATTTCTGCAGTAAATATGGAGGCTTCCTTTGGGAGGCATTTTTTCATCATTTCCTTATTGAAAACTGCTCCACATCCGGTTTTATTACTGTCTTTGGAGCTATCTGTGTAAATGTGTGAGTAGTTTGGGTATTTTCCTTAAATATTGAAGAGTTTTACTTGGTAGGTTAATGGGTGGGTTTTATTTTTAGGGAGCTTGTTTAAATCAAGAATAATCACAGGCTGCTTAAGTAGCCAGGGTGGTAAGCTTAATTTAACAATATCATGGATGTTTGTGATTGGAATATCCATGTATTCCTCTATGAGTTTCATATGGAGACCAAAAGGTTTTATGGCCTTTATTTTTTGATCAAATAGTTTTTGGTGTTTGGGGTTGAAAAATGCAGGTATAGGTTGGATTGGTTGGTTGTGATTTAATTTTACTGTAGTACTGCAGACCTAATTTTTGGAATCTAAGTTTTAGTGGTGGTTCATAGGATTCAGAATAAAGGCTCTCCACTGGGGATGTGCAAAATGACCCTAAAACAAATCTTAAACCTTCATGGTGGACTGTATTTAGTGTTTTCAGGTAAGATTTTCTGGTTGCCCCATATATGTAGCAGCCATAATCAAGTTTTGATTGGATTAATGTTCTATATAATTTTAATAGGGTTTGCTGATTTGCACCCCAATCTTTGTGGGCTATTAGACAAAGTAGTTTTAGGGTTTTGTTACATTTCTCTTTCAGATATTATATATGTGGAATAAAAGTTAGTTTTTGTCAAAAATATCTCCCAGGAATTTATACTGGTCAACTACCGGAATTTCTGTTCAGTCTAGCTTCAGGGTTGGGTTGTTATGCATTTTCCTTAATTGACAAAAATGCACACATTGTGTTTTTGTTTTAGAGATCTTGAAGCCATTTATGATAGCTCATTTGTTTATTTTGTTGATGCCCTGTTGTAATTGATGCTCTGCTGTATGCATGTATCTGTATGTGGAGGTGATACAGAAGTCATCAACATGCAAATAGTTATCAACTCCAGGGTTCAGGCAATTGTTAATGCTATTAATTTTGATGTTGAAGAGGGTTACTGACAGTATACTCCCCTGAGGGAGAAATAATTAGGAACAATAAATAACAATTAATTAACTTTAGGTAAAGAGAAATTGAAATTAATAGCAAAATGAAAAAAATTTCATCTTTGTATTGCTGATTTGTCAAACAGAAAAGGATAAAATTTCTTTCTTCCAAAGTAGCAAGTTCTAATACTATTTTATAGAAATTTGTGTAAATAGTGAATAAGCTATAACAAATAGTGCAGGGAAAGAAAGAGCTTATTACAAGGGAAGAATATGCTTATAAATGAATGCAACAATTACTTGTTTATCATACAAGAATAGCAGTAGTAATAATATTAAAATTGTCATTTTTATCAACTTTTAACAATCAGGTTCTGAGATACAGAATAATGCACAATGCAATTGAGCCCAAACTGCCTGGTGGTATGCAACAAATGGTATGGCACCACATTCATGGGACAGGAGCCCAATCAAGCATTTATGGGACACAGCAAAGAAGTCTATTTACACATCAGCAAGAAAACTGTTGAACATCCCAACAGAAACAATCTACTGAGCAACAAACAGTATGGTTTTCACTCCTCTTGATCTGCTGCTGATGTCTTAACTATCAATATGGAAAGAAACATTTGATAATCAACATGGCTATAGAATGATCACCTTAGATATAAAAGTCTTTGACAAGATGTGGATAGGAGGTTGCTACCTGGAAGAGTATTTTCAATTATCAAGTCCTTCCTATCAGGTAGATCTCTGAAGGTCATTGTTAATGGTCAGTTCTCTAAAGCACAGTAGATCAATGCTGGTGTTCCCCATAGCTCACACCTACTTTCTTTCTGTTTTATATTAACAATCTGCCTAGGTGAATTCTCAGATCTTTAGTAAATATATATGCTAATGATTATACGAGTTGTGGATGAACCTCCAAAAATCTAAATGATCAGAGCCTGGCAGCTGATCTTTCCACTGATTTAGCTTTCACATCTCAATGAAGAAACAAGTAGCTTGTATCATTCAATACCTTAAAAACAAAGTGAGTAACATTTCATTATCACTGAGCAGATCCCAAATTTACTCCAGTCCTGATGAGTGGCTGTACTTTAAATGAGGTTACCTTGCCTTGAATGTCTATTTGAAGTAAAGTTCACTCCAGACCTCAAGTGGAACTCATAATAAATGGTCAGTTTCTTGTACTACTCCATAAAGTACCAAACATCTACTGCCATGCACTGTCTTTGCAAAACTCAGACCAATAATGAAATAGTGTTGACATATCTGGGCTGATGCTGTCTAGTCCTCACTGTTAAACCTTGACATAGTTCAAAAGTGATTACATGACCTTGAGGGTGATTAATTATTTTCCACACTACAACCACTTCCCCAAAGATAAAATGCTGCTAGACTCTTGCTACCCTATTACTATGGCAAATGTTCAGACAAGTTACATTCCTTAGTTCCACCAGTTCAGACCGTCACAACTAGGACCCACTATGCCCCATACATGGCATAAACTTATACTAATTTTTGTTGTATTCCCTTAATAAGGAGGAAGTTACTCTCAGGCAGGTTCTTCTCCAGACTTATCATTTTGTTGAACAGCTTCCTCCTCCCTTTATTTCATTTAGTAACCCTCTACCCTGAATGGCTCTTGGGCTTTGAACAATAGTATAAAAAGATATCAGGATGCTATGGAGAGCTATAGAGATAGCTTGGACTGAACATCTTTCTAAAGGTCTTCGATTGACCACTTATGGAATCAATGCCATGTTGAGCTACTACACTAGTGGGGTATCTTGAGAAGTTGACATGTCAGTGTATGCGAATAATAAAGAGTGAATAAATAATTAAAAGAATTCTGTCTCACCTGTTTGATTTGATCCACAATTTCAGATGGATTCTGGTTTGGATCAAGGAACTTTCCTGAAGAGGCTTCTTCACAATAATTACTAGCTTGCATTTCAAGTTTCTAAAAGGCAACAGTACACTTATTACTTACAGGTAAAAATACATATATTTTGATAATCAATCGACAAGATTTTGTCCTGAAAATTTGACCGAGGCCTGGAGATATCTCTAAAATTTAAAATTGAAGGAAGATAAAATATTTTAATTCTACAATATAATTTCTGAAGAAAGAAGAAATAATGAATCTTAGTCTTTAAGAATACATTGTGACTAAGTGGAATAGTAACCTGTGTCTAAAAAGCAGTGAAGAAAAATGTGAATTTTTTTTTTTTCAGAAAATTAAATACCTTAGTCAAATTATTAATAAAAATGGTAGGCAACCAGATCCATCGAGGGCAACTGCAATTAAAAAAATATGCCTGCACCAACAAATATGACTACGTTACAAGCTTTTTAGGACTAGCTAATTACTATCAAATTTATGTACATAATATGCATAAGTGATGGGCTACATTTAATGATCTATTTAAAAAAGAAGTAAAATGGAATTTGAATGATAAATTTCAAAAGTTATTTGATGAAATAAAAAAAAGGACTTGTGTTTGATTTATCATTAGTACAATATGACCAAAAAGCAGAAAATGTGGTTGCATCAGAGCCGTGATTGGTAGTAAAATGAAAGCCTTTGTTCTTGTTTCATGGTCACTTCTACTAGCAGAGAAAAATTACAGCCAGATAGAAAAATAAGATCTAGCAATTATATTCACTGTGAAGAAATTTCAAATTTATTCATGAAAGAAATTTCAAGTTGAAACAGACCATGGACCTTTATTAATAATATACAGTTCAGAGAAAGGTATAGCTACTCATACAGCAAATAGACTACAATGCTGGGGTTACCATCCTGTTAAACTATGATTTTATGATGGAGTAACAACCATCTAAAAAATTAGGACATGTGGATGGATTATTGAGATTAAAACCTAAAAATGTGGAACCCTTTAAGGACATGGTCATCACAGCACCAAAAAGTGAAATGGAAATAAAAAAAAAAACATTTTGTGCAATGCAGTACAAGAGTTACTAGTAACCCTGGATGAAATAAAAGAAAAAGCAGAAAATTACATCTTTATTGCAAAAATAAAGAAAGTAACAAAGAGCGAAATCCAGAGTTAAACATGTACTCAATATGCGATGATGTAGTAATGTACAGTCAAAGAGTTTGTAATACTGAGTGTATTACAGAAATTAATATTAAAGGATTTCATTGAGGACATCTTGGCATTTCTAGAATTAAATCTATGTTTCATATATTGGACCAGATTGGAACAAGATAGTGAAAGAATTGTGAAAGCATGTAGGGGTTGTACTCTAGCAGAAAAACTACCTATCACAAAGAAAGAACCTTAGCCAAAGACAGACATGCCATGGTCAAGACTGCATATAGATTTTGCTGGTCCTATCAATGGATCATATTATCTCATGATAGTTGATAGTTTTACAAAATGGCTGAAAATTTATAAGTGCAAAAATCCAATATCGACAATGACAGTGAGCTTCTTGCATGAACTTTTTGTGAGATATGGCATACCAGATACCATAGTATCTGATAACAGAATGCAATTCATGGGTAAAGAATTCCAAGATCTTTGCAGGATGTCCTCAATTGAACATGTTACAACCCCACCATATTGGACAAGCAGAATGGTTTGTGGCAATGTTCAAAAGAGTGTTGAAGAAAGCAAGTGTTGAGAAAGTAAATGAGGAAGCATTTCAAAATTTTCTGAGACTTTACCAGGTAACACCTAACCACAATACACCATCAGGCATGTTTCTGGTGGAATTAATATTTGCCAGAAGAGTAAAATCAGTGTTCAAAAAGTTGTTATCAAGTCAAAAAGCATGAATGGTTAACAAAAGTGACATCAAAAGTTTCAAGATCAGTGATAAAATGTTCTTTAGAGCTTATAAGGATGGCAAAGAGACATGGGAAGATGGCATAATATCAGCAAGAATCAGAAAAATGATTTACATGGTAAAAGGGAAAAATTTGAACATAAAAGACACCATAATCAGTTGAATAAAAGACACAGTAATGAAAGACCTGCAATATTGGAAGAACAAATAAAAATTCTATGTGATGTACCACCACCACCACAACAAGTCATGGAACGTACAAGGAAAAGTTTCAGAAAAAGAAAGCTTACTGAAGAACTGAAAGAGGATTTGAGATGGAAACACTACAAAGCCAAGCATGTTGGTGAACTCTCCAGAAAAAGGATGGGGAGATTCTAATACTAATAAAAAATAAAAATATTTATAAAAGTATTAATCTCAAAAGCGGGGATGTTGTGGAGTAAATAGTACATCCCTGGTAATTATATCAACTAGTCCATTACTATAAAAGAGCTTCAGGTCAGAAGTAAGACAGGTAGCCACTTGGAGTCAGTCTTCAGACTAACTAATACAGGTGTCACAGTAGCCAAAGCAATATGTATAGAGAATCCTTATACGATGTACATTATATAAGTAAGAGTGTAGCCATGGAATAGTGGTGTTATAATGGTGACCAAAGTTGGTATCATCCAACCATCTGTTAGAATCTACACAGCAGCCTGAGTGGTTAATGTTCAAAAGAGGAGAGATCTCACCAACTGTCTCTTTTTTTAGTGTCATACATATAAAAACAAATAATGTGCCTATTAGAATTCAAAACCCACATCTCCCTAGAGGTTAACTATAGACAAAGGAATCAGAAAAAGAATTTGTATTTTCATGAAAAAACAAAAAAAAACCACCAAAAAAACAAACCCAAAAACAGAACCAATAATTAATAAAGAATTGTCTTTCACTCATTCCTGCTTGTAGCTTAGACCAAAAAGATAATTGCTTTGATTTTTTTAATTATCAGCCCTTTGTGGGTTATTTAAAGTCAAAACATTTTGGATTGTAAGAATAATTCTTCTTTTTTTTTTCAAGTGAATATTGCATTAAAATTTTTTGAGAATAACAATATTTTATCTAATCCTACTATTTAACCCATAGCTGGTAAGAGATGAATGACCAAAAAAGATGAACCCTTCTTCAAAAGAAATAGAACATGATGTGTAGTAGAAGGGAGTTATTGATGTTATAAAGAAAGTTTTAAGGAAAATAAGAACTACATGGAAATTGAGGCAATCAGAAAGTGACAGATGAAATTTCTGGAACACATAATGAGGAAAGAGGGCTTGGATAATTTAACACACACAGAGAACATGGTGAAGGCAAGAGAATCGAGGAAACAGTGAGTAAACTATTTAAAAGGCTCGAGTGAATGGATGGCAGAACAATGACAAAGAGGGATGGTAAAAGGACAAAAGACAGTAAGTTGTAAAGAGCTATGATCACCCAAATAAGTTTTGCAGTCTTACACCAGTCTTATTTCCTTTTATTATTAAATAGTATTATCCCATTCTTCATTACTAAAATTAGTAACCAGCATTTTTACTTTTTTTCTTTTTATAAATTCATAGAAGTATTCCAAAACATACTAGATATTCTTCTTGACTACTAATAAAACTAAAATACCTTAAACATTTCCTCCAACTGACGTTCCATGATGGGTGACTGAGTTGTGACAAATTCAGATACATTTTGCATCATGACTTGAAGTACCTCCCATTGAACCCACAAATTATTCTCATGTTGAAATTCCTCATCTGTTAGAGGCCGATGGTAGGTTCGAACAATCTGTACACAAAAGAGGTATTAAAAAGAAAAAAGAAGTTGGTAAGCAAATTCAATTCATTGTTAAACATTTGAAAATCATATCAACATATAATTTATAAGCATCTGTCTAAGACAGGGATTCGAAACCTATGGCCTGTGGGCTGGATCTGACCCAACCTGTAAGAATCGGGGCTTTCAAATACAATAAAAGGTCTGCCATTAAAAAAAGAAAATATATATATATATATATATATAAAATCTCTCAAATTATTCCTTTTAAACAATGGTTAATTTGTTTAAACATTTATAAAATTAATCTATTTATATAATTTGGTTCTGTATTCTTGAATTCAGCTCTTTTTTATTGTACAAAACTAATAGTTTTATTTAAAATTTCAATGACTATGAATGCAAAATAAAGAAAGGTACATGATGAATGCTGAATTTTCCAAGATACTTGGACATTAGATTACTTCTTCATTGAGCACAGTGAAACCCCAGTTTGTTTCATATGTCTAGAAAGCTTTGCTTTGAATAAGGTAGTAAATATTACAAGACACAATATTACAATATTATTGTGAAAATTTTAGAAAATTTACTGAACAAACAAGGAAAGATGATGTTGAGCAGTTGAAGTCTAGTTTTGAAAAACAGAAAAGGCAAAAATGTGTCAAATATAATTACCAGCTATGAAGTCCTAAAACACATTGCTGAAAAGATGAAACCTTTTAAAAAATGGTGATTTTTTTTTAAAGAATGCTTACTGGCAGTGTGGGATACTGTTTGTCCAGAAGAAAACTATCAGCCTGTCTCTGAGAATGGTCACACGGTGGGTTGAAGAAATATCAGCAGATGTTAAAAAATCAATTAATCAACACCTGCATTGAATTTGAATATTTTTCAATTGCAGTCAAGAAGAATACAGACTTAAGTGACACTGCACAACTTGCTGTCATTGTGTGAGGAGTGACTTAAACTTTTCAGATCTTTGAAGAATTTATTCTGTTAATTTCTATGAAGGAAACCATAACCAGAACAGATATCATTGAAGCTTTGTTGAAAATCATATCAGAAATGGAGTTTGATTTTTCAAAGCTAATTGGCATCAGAACTGATACTGTTCCAGCAATGGTAGGACAAAAAAACGGCTCTGTTGCCCTACAAGAACATATGGAAAACCTTGGAATCACACAAACTTGATAAAATTCATTGCATTATCCATCAAGAGACATTGTGTGCCAAATCTTTGAAATTATTGTTGGGAAGTCTGTGAATTTGATTCTATCTCATGGATTAAATTATGGTCAATTTAAACAATTTTTGTGAGATATTGAGGCAGAATATAGTGACCTTGCTTATTTCTATGATGCACACTGGCTTAGCCAAGGATCAAAGCTATAAAGAGTACATGCCTTATGCAAAAAGGTGGTGATATTTCTTGAAAGCAAACATGTGGGTAGTTCACATTTTTGAGATTCTTATTGTCTTGCAACTTTGGCAATTATTGCGGATATTGTAACTCATTTAAATAACTTAAATTTACAAATTTAAGGTAAAACTCAGCTCATAAATTAAATGTATAACCATATTGTTGCCTTTGAAAAAAAAAATACAATTGTGGGAACATCAACTTTGAAATAAAAATCATGCACATTTTCTATCATCTCAAGGAAGGAAACCACAGGATGGAGAGGTATTTGTGAATATAATCCAAGATTTGAGAAATGAATTTGCATCAAGTTTTGCTGACTTTCGTCTGCATGTAAGTCAGTTTAAATTGTATTCACTACTATTTAATGTGGAGGTAGGAGACAGTATTGTAATGTATTCAAATGGAATTGATTGATATGCAGAGTCATGACTTATTGAGATCTAAATATCATTCTAAGGGTGTTTCATTGATTGATTTCTGTGTAAAATATAGTTTTCCAAGTTGGGTGTATACCAACTTAGTGAATCATGCAAAAAGATAATGACAACATTAAGTTCCTCATTAATTTTTGGCTGCTGTGTATTTTCAAAAAATTTTAAACAAATGATTCTAATGATGTCTTAAATTGAATAAATGATGTATTTTGATAACTACATTCATCTATGGTTAATACAAATTATTGTTAAGTATAGTCAACACTAGTGATTAAATTTTAGCATATGTAATTTTCCATAATTATTATTTTATGGCCATCATCCAGCCCACTGTCATTAATACTCAGTCTAGCCTCTGGAGGCGAAGAAGTTGCTGAGATAATATAAAATATTTATAAAAAGAGACAAAAAAAAAAAAAAAAAAAAAGGAAAATTATGAATTTTGTGATTTCTTTTTATTTAAGAGCAGTAATGTCAGTGTATGTTTTGGCAATGAATTGTTGAAAGGAATGAAAGAAACTGCTTTTCCTGATGAGTAGAAAGAAAAAAGTCAATCTGTCGAATTATCAATTATTAGTGATCTACTATAAAAAAAAAAAAGAAAAAGATATCTTAAAAAATTTGCAGTGTAAAAATATCCATTTTTATGAAATGAATCTAAAATTGCAGTTCTTTTGTTCATAAGAAAATACAGCAGACAAAAAATTATGATTTCTTTTTTATAATCAAAGCATTTCTCTTTTCTGTTTAGTAAAATGAACCTTTATCATCTAAAAATGATAATTAAAAATGTCTATAGATTGTATTAAAGCATTAACAAGTATTCTTAATATGTATGTAGACTATTTTACAATTTAACCATATAATCTAGATAAAGAAACAAAGATGTGAAAAAATAGTTACAAAACTTATTTTTTTTCTTTAATCAGATTCTATCTTTAACATTTAACACATTCAGTGCCAATGTGCAGGAATTTGCTCAACCATGTGTAGATAAAAAAAATAAAACGATGGGAATTCTCCAGATACTAAATGGCTTCAATAGAAAGCAGGTATTAATCCCAGTAGTGTCTGAAGGACTAAATGAAGACCAGGTGCAAATATCTACAAGGGGAATATTAACTACTATTGTTTGGCCATTAACAGGAAAAATATAATAAAAACCTACTGTGGTACTGAGCATATTCTTGTTTTAAATGATAAAATAGCTGACAAATAAATATTCATTATTTCATTGCAAAAAAAAAAAAAAAAAGAAGAAGAAGGGACCTGATTGCTGGCCAATCACAGTTGACCTTTGGATGATAAAAGAAAGATTAACAATCTGAAATAAGTTTATTGAATCATAAACCTAGAAAGGACAATTCCAACAAGACTTGTTCTTCCAATGAACATACAAATTATCTAGTTTCTTCTAAAAATGTAAATAACCAGTATCGAGTGACTGATCTTGTAAATAGGTTCAATTTCTGACAGAGAAACAATTTCATTGGATAGTTCTAAGATTTGAAACAATCACTTTTGAATCATTTGTTGAGTAACATTTCTTGTAACAATTTGGTTCATCTTTTAATAACCTCATAAATGCAACTTGGTGGTTATGCTTAGATTTTATATACTAAATGGAGATCTGGTAAAGAGACATTTTTAAATGATGATGATGCTGATGATAAAGAGGAATATGAACTTACTTCAAAGATGGCTTTTGTGTAATCAACAAGATTCTTGTATTCTGGTATATTTACTTTTGAATTCTTGTAAATATGGACATACTCAGCAAAATCTTTGACATCAACTGGTTTTCCTTCAAGAACCTAAAAATAGAAGCATTTTCAACAAGAGATACAAGCACAAAACTAAAGTTCTTAAAATATTTTATAATGTTATTTCCCTTTAAATATTACTTTAAATAAGTGATGCCTTGAAAAAATCTTTTATGCTTGTTAAATTGAAATTAGAATTATTTTAATTCTCCTGTTCTCTCTTATATATAACACTATGCTTATGCTATTAACAAAATTCTGATCAGTAATTTGATATTACTCATGAAATTATAAACATATCACTGCTATTCTTTAATCTTTTTTAGTTATTTTAAAGATTTATAATATTGGTCAACAACAAAAAAAATTATCTGCTAACCAGTGGCAACAACAACATTTATACAGATGCATAACACAAAATTCTGGGAATGGATTTAGAATTAGTAAACTGGAATTTATCCCAGTAGCAAAATCTTTGCTGTCCAGTGTAATTTATAAAGAAATGAGTGTATGACTAATGAAAGTACTTCATTTTGTTTCTTTTCTTTACATTTAAGTTAATAGATGTGAACAACATTCACAGAAAGGAAAAGTATTATTCGTATCAGTTGTCTGCTGTTCCTTCTAAATTCTTACAATATGTTATTAGAAGATAACAAAGATTAAAACTTCTAAAATCAAATCAATATACTGATTAATTTTTTTTTCTAGCTTAACCCTTTGTGGGTTATTTAAAACTGAAACATATTTGGAATTGTAAGAAATTTTTTTTTTTTTGGCAAATGAATACTGTGTTAATATTTTTTTGAAGATAATGATTTTCCAGATCCAATTCCCACTATTTAACCCATAGCTGGGGCAAGAGATGGATTCATACCTTTCCCAAGGGTTTTTGCATGTAAGTGAATTTAATAAGTTTGATTGGAATTTGAACTTGTTTCTCATTCCAAGCTGCTTTCCATTATACCAAACACACATATCTCTTTACCTTTGCCATTTGATGTATTTTCTCACAGAACAACACAGAATTATTCATGCTCTCTGTGAGGACATAGTTCAGCAATTGTTGATAGATGCTATCCAGCCGAGGAATGAGGTAATCATAGATCTCAATGGAATCAACTGAAAAAAGTTGGTTTTTCGTTATGAAGGTGACATCCATTTCTCTCACTTTTTTGCCCCAAGCATTAAGCTCTCCAAGCCTTTGCTGCAATAATAATCAAGAGTGTGATTTATTTTTTCTAAAAGGCCAGACAACTGAAAATAAACAATAGATAAATATGTCATCCAGGATTTTTCCTATTTTGAATTTGATTGAATATTTTTTTTTTTTATGAATACTTTTACCAAATATTTTTGCAGTTGTAATTCTTTGTTGCAAAAATTCACAAGAGTCTGCTTTTGGAATGTACATTTTGTCAGACTGATTTAGGATTGTGTGTGCATGAGAGACAGTAAGTGAGTATGCTTTTAGAGAAGGTTACTTAAGTATATGAAAAATAACACTAGTAGATAATAGATAATTTTGAAACAGTTCTACCAGTTCTATTTCCTTATACCGTTTCCTGTTATCTATATACAGTCAATGACAAAATTATTTGTACACCCATCAATTGTGAATATTAGTTACAGTGCAATTTCAAAGTGGTTAGCTATCTCTATATCCATGGTAAAGTCCATTATAAAGAAGTTTAAACAGTTTTGCACAACAGAGAATTTGCCTGGGTGCTGAAGAAAACCGAAAAGTGCATGAAAACTGTGTTGCGAGGTTAATATAAACCCAAGAGTTGTTTTGAAAGACATCGCCAAAAATTTGAATATGATACGTATCAGTGTAAGTACTCACATAATACAACGTTGTTTAAATAGAAATGGGTTGTATGGAAACTGACCACAACAAACCGCTCTTCACAAACCATGTCACATTGTTGCTTGGTTTAATTTTGCCAAAACATTATTGGACAAAGAAAATTGCTTTTGGGAACAAGTGATGATATGGAGTGATGAAACAAATATTGAGCTTTTTGGACATAATGATGTACAGAAGATTTGGTGCACGAAAGGTGAGGCATTCCTAAAGAACACAGTGGCAATATTAAAACATGAAGGCAGCTTGATGATGTTTTAGGGTTGTTTCAAGGGGGACTGGAAAATTAATTGCAATAAGAGGAATAAGAAAATCTGCAGACTATATCAAAATTCTAGATGAAAATCTTCAACTATCAGTGCAAAATCTTCATCTAGGTCAGCAATTTATTTTCCAGCAAGATAACAATCCCAAACATATGTCTAAATCAGTGACTCTATGGCTTCAGAAAAAGAAGATTACAGTTCTGTGATGGCCTTCAATGAGTCCCGACTTGAATCCTATTGAAAATCTATGGCAAGAATTGAAAGTTCGAATAAATTGTCAGTCACCAAAAAACCTTCAGGAATTAGAACATGTAACTATTGAAGAAATCCCAGAAAAGGCTTGTTCAAATCTCATCAATTTCATGTTTAATTTTTTTCTATTTTTCATACTGTATGAATAATTTTGTTTTTTCCTATTTTGCATAATTCACTTGTCAAATTTGTTCTATTTAACCTATTAGTCTGAAAATTAAATTTATATTTTTTTTTTTTTTTTTTTTTTTGTGCTTATTAACATATAAAAAACCTGGCATCATATGAGCATTAGATTCTGAAAAATGGATAAAAATATTCAAAATTGATGGGTGTACAAATAATTTTGTCATTGACTGTACATGTGTGTGTATAAAATTCAGGTATAAATAAAATATATCAGGGAAAATAATATAAATAAAAGACAAAAGTAAAATTTTTCTTTGCCTTGATAGTCACACATGGGATAAACATGTTGGTAAATAGTTTTCATAAGTATGGCATAAAAAGTTTTAATCAGTATGGCATAAAAATTTACTCATTATTTAACCCCTTCCCTGCCAATTATTTGGAGATAAATATTTCATTTTCAGACAATTTTTTTTTTTTAATTTGTTTTTAATATAGTAATTGAGGCACTTTGAAGTACTCAAATGGTGGCTAACACCTCTGCCAGATATATGAGTTTTTGAATGTTGTTTTGGATGTGTTTATTCATCTGTGTCTGAAAAAGACTTTCAATAAGAATGTATATGCACACATCTATATCAGGAAAGGGGTTAAACAAATTGAACACATATCTATTTGTAAGAATAAAAAAAAAATATTGCATATGGCTTCCTACCATTCTTGTTTTATTTTTTGCAGTTTAATATGGTGGCTCAAACAAAACATGATCAAATTGTCACATTGAAAATGGCTGGTATGAAGAATTATGAGGTGAGAAATTAGTTGAAAGTTTGCAGAAAAACTGTTTTAATGCATGGAAAAGCTACAAAAGGAACAAACAACCTGTCCAATTCCAGGATGAAACCATTTAGTTACTACCAAAATGATAATGTTTATGCCACTTCATCAGGAAACATTCCCAAAGGTATATGAACACATTTCAAATGATAGAAACCAATAAGTAGGGACCTTAAAAATCCTGTTATGTTTATAAATTCTCATCTTCAATAATAATCATCAAAAAACATTATATTCTTACATTGGCCACACAAGCACCACATACTTTTGTAGGTTAACTTGTTACTTATTGAAACTTAGTGAAATACATGCACATATCAATTAGCATATCACAAACAAGCAAAATATAACTATTAATATAAGGAAAATATCAGTAGATAATACCAAAATAGTGTTTAGTACTCACTGCAAGGAAAGACACAAAATACTAGAAGATATTATTATACAAAAGAAAAAGATGGCATTAAATAAAATATTTTCACCATTGGAGACTGTATTTTACAATGAATGTAATTTACTCAAAGATGTATTGAAAGTGATATTATTCAAGAGTTCCTTATAATTAATATATGATTTAGACTTTTCAGTTTATTACCTCTTCCTACTAAATTAATGCTGAAACAATGTGGGATATGGATGATTTTATAAGAGTTTATTTTTAGTACTTCTAGAAGATTTTTTTTTAATTAACTAGAAGATATTATTAAAAATAAATTTTATAACTTGAAAAGTGATCTTTTGTAATATTTAGAAAACAATCTCTCAAACTGCAGTAAATATTAAACTGAAAGAATCCCAGCAAATATTTTGAAAGTAATTATGTTATTCATTTGTTATGTTTGATATTTACAGTATGAACATCATATTTTTTCAACAAAAGGAAATTTTTAAAGGGGTTATTTAAAAAAAACAAAAAAACAATAGAACATTAATATAAATTTAAACTGGTTAAGGAAATTTGAATTGAACAAAATGAAATTTATATCCCTTCCAAATTTATGATTCAGGGATATATGAATCTTATTAATGATAGGGGTAATTTCTTGACAAATCAAAAACATGACCAACATAAAGCAGATTAACATTAAATAAAATTGGGAGATAATCCAAGAAATTGATAATTTATAATGATTACCTCTATGTCTTGTGGTGGTAAATTCTTAAATGAAGAAAGTGATTCAGATGTCCAGTACTTGCATGTTTTATAAATAGTTTCAAGCCATCTGAGAGAATCAAGATATTTATTTAAATTTTTCTTTGCTTTAGATAGCATCAGGACTTCATGTTCAATGGATTTCATATACTGTGGGCTGAAAGGGAAAAAAAAGGGGTAGGTTTAAAATGGTATAACAGTTACTATGAATTGAGTTGATGGATGAACAGGAATACTTTTGAGTCTTAAATTTTAATTCTGTTGATGTAAAAATACCAAACAAAAAGAAGAATCATTTTATTATTAGCAAATGTAAGACAGCTTTTCTGAACCAGTTTAATTTATGTTCACAGCAAATCTATTATGAAAAAACAAAAACCACCCAAATAAAACAAAAAGACAAAAATAATGGTAATAAATAAGAAAATAATATCTTGAAAATGGCAAATGTTCCTAACCTTAATCTACTATTTAGGATTAGTATGTGGTGGTGGTGGGGAGGGAATACTAATGCTAATGATTTTGCCTTCAGCTTAAGATAGCTACTTTTAAATTTATGCCATATTCTATTATAGAGAGAAGATGAATATTTTAGATGAGTGATTTCCATAAAGAACACAACTGACTTTTGAGATTGACAGATGTTGAATGAAAGATATCAGTAGAAATGTACAGTTGTATCTACCTCTAAAAAGTTAAGTGAAAAAAAAGGAGACTTATGATTGCTTATAATGCAGTAAATAGTTTTGTAGGGTTGTAAGGTGCTATTAATGAGTTTAATTTTGTATTGAAGCACCAAAAACGTTAGCTTATACATTCTGTGTAGGGTTATGTTAAAGACAGCAGTGGATGATATTAGCAAGATGAAAATATTTGCTAAAAGTTCATAATTTTTTTTTTTAAATTGGGACACTGAACTTGTTTTTTAAAAAAATCCCCAAAATGTTGTCCAAAATTATTATCAGATATTAATTAAAATGGTTACAAATTAAATGTTCAAACAAAATACAAATGAATCTTATATAATTAACTCATTATAGATAATTCATTATGAACTTGTATATTTATTGTTATTTATACATACTAAATGTATTCTGACTTATACATGTATCCTTTGATTATATTTTGTTAATGTGATGTTAAAAGGGTGTAAGCGCAGTTTTTGCGGAACGAGAAGAAAACTTAATTAATAGACATTAATAACATATTTTTTATAGGTTTTTTTATAGAGCAGAGTGTAACACAAAGGAATATATTTGATAAGAAATAGGCAATTTTATCAGATTTGCAGTGTCAACCGGATTTATCGCTGGTGGATGGTAGGTAGTAAGTACATTGTTGTCGTCACACTGTATTATGCTAGTTTAATAACAGAAAGGGTCTGTCTTGCTTAGAAAGTCAGCATTGAAATCATGGGTTTTACCTTGACCAGAACACTGACCTCTGGCAAAAATTAGAAACATTTAACTATTTCAGTGGGGAAAAAAAAAAAAAAAATTGGTATAAAAAGAAGAAATTTTGTGGTAAGGTTAGAAGAATAGTTCACTCACTCATTTAACAGTTTTTCTTCAAGTTTAGATGTGAAAAGTGGGGTATATTGTCCAAGGAAGCCTTCACCACTGATTTGAAACTTTTTACAATGTTGACGTTGTATATTGTCAGGAGTAGCAACACCCCAATCATCTTCAGATTTTGTTGGCATAGCTAAAGAAATCAAAATCAAATAACAGTGTAGGAAAGAAATTGATATATATATTTTTTAAAAGATTTAATTGTCTTGTTATACATAAAAATTTAGCAAAATTACATACAAAATAATTTATTTTTCCATTTTATAATTAACCAAACTGTTTATTATATATATAAAAAACAGAAGGTGTCTGTCTGTGTATGTATATGCTATTTATTCACATCCACATTTCTCAACAGATTTTGACAAAATTGTACATACATGTTGCAAATTTACCAAAATAGGTCAAGACCAACTTTTCAATCTCCAGAGTTTGGCAGAAAAATCAATAAAACTGAAAGTAGGTATAACTTTTTGTAAAGATCAATGCAAAGTTATATGCGGAAAAAAATTTTTACTGGATGAGTTGATGTTCTTTGCACTTAATGCAAAACATAGTGCATGTTACAAGGTTTATGTAGTTTTTTTTATGTTTTGATAGTTTTTCTGCGACATTGGCTTCACATAAAAAATTGCAAAAAACTGAAAAAAAAATTGTTTTTTTTCATACTACTTAAAATAAAAACTTGAATAACTTTCTCATTTTTTTTTATCTTTCTTCAAACATGTCAGAAAAAGTTTGCTATCATGCAAGAAATAAGATAGACATGAGGAAGTGAGCAGGACTAACGAAAAAACCATAAAAAAAACTGTTCAAAAAGCCAGATTTTGCCCATAACTCCCTGGTTTTTCATTCAATATTTTCCAAATTTGCCATGTAAATTACACATGACACATAAATCGTCTTGTGTGAATGTTTGGTTTAGATTATTTGAGTTAAGTGGACAAAATCCGTGACAAACAAGGTCCAAGATTGGCTTTTGCGATTTAACCAGTAGTTTCTTCATATGATTCCATCCTAAATTGGTATTCAAACAACCTTTGATGCAAAGATTGTTTGAGAAGGATTTTTGAAGCATTAAAAGGAAAAATTTCTAAAGAACCTCTTATTAACCCCAGCTTTACAGTAAATGTGCAAAGAAGGAGTGGGGGGGCACTAGCAGTTGAATAAACTAACACTACATCTGTGTTTTTGTTTGATTATTAGATTTGTGAACAATGCCATTTACTATTAGAAAGTTATTACGGCCACAGGAAATTTACTGAATACCTAAAACATTTAGACAATTTAACCCCAAGCAACTACGACACAAAAAGGTTTTAATGATGGGATTCCTTTATTAAGAACAATCAAACACTTCCGAAGGACATACCATAAAAAAGATGAGGTAGGGAATAGCTTAGTATACCAACGGATGATGCATGCAAGCAAGGCCACAGGCAGACACCTAGGTAATGCCAGGTATCTTGGCTAGTGTGTGTGTGTATATATATATATATATATTAGAGAGAGAGAGAGAGAGAGAGAGGCGCATGTGCACACATCTATGAAAAAAATAAATCTAGACCAATTAAGCTATTAAACTAGTAAGACATGATTGTTACTGTTTGGAAACTGATTTTTTTTTAAAAATTATATAAGCTTATTTTGTATAAGCTATTATAAGTTTGATTTAATCAGAATCCTCAAATAATATTTACATAAACATATTAAATAATCAGCTACAAGATGATTTAAAAAAGTTCTTTTTTCCATTATTTGTGTAGTTAAAAAAATACGCATCAGTCAATGTCACAAATCAGTCATGTAATAGTGTTTCTATCAATTTTTAACTGTTTTTAGACAGGGAGTTCTGATTTAATTCTGAGAAATGACCTTGATATTTTGTATTTACAAAATGTAGAATGTGAAGAATGTAAATTTATTTTGACTGTTCACTAATAATGTAGTAAACTGGCCCTGAATATCTAGGTAAATACTTTATGTCTACATTCTTTCAGGGTTTCATATATACATTCTGTCCTAAATGTGAACATGCTGTTAAAGTAAACAGTTGGAAATTAAATATCAAAAAAAATTTCTTTAGTAATAGAATTGTAGGTGTTTGGAGTAGGTCAACAAATATGAGGTTCTTTCACTCTAATCTGAATAGTTTAAGAATTATGACAACAACACAAGCAATGGATTTAATACTGAAGTTAATTACATTTATATTTGAGATGTTCTTATAGACATTTTGTAGAGTTTTCCCTCCACAGTAATGAATCTATTATGTATGTGAATTTTTTCTATATTGTGCAAGTCAAAAGTGATTAATTGAAATAACGAGTGGTAATAGTTTGTTTTTTGTTTTTTTAATTTATTGCTAAATTCTATTTAACTTATTTTTTTCATTAAATTAAATTATAAAATTTGCAGATATACATTTTTAAGTGTGCTAATGCATATGAAATAAAAATGCAATTTGGTGAAATGGTAAATCCATTTGTAACAAATAGTTCATGGTTGGATTACTTTGAAATTACTTCACTGGCTACAAGGTAAAAAAAAAAATAAGTTGGTCTTCTTTTGCCTACATTGCTTTTTTTTTTTGTAGGACAAAAGTAAAAAGCATACAAAATATCAATGTTGAACCTCATCAAATAACTTACACATCCCAGTGGGAAATGTAAAAAGAAAAATTTGTATATGGGTTATTAAGAAAGAATAAAAGTATTGCTTCTTTTCAACATTAACTGTATGGAACAACATATTTACAATTTTGTTCCACTGTCTTCTGCTATCTTTTAGCAAACTTCATAATTCTGGCCTCTCAGAACATTTTAGCTTTCTAAACAAAGAATTTGCTCTAGATGCCTTTGGAAATCTTCCAAAGAACTCAAATGTTTTCTTTTTTCATGAAGATATTTCTTTAAAAACTAAAATAAATGCTAATCTGAAGGTTCAAACATTTGGTAAAGGTAAGTGAACACTTTCCAGTCAAGCTTTAATTATTTCTACCTGCTCAACAAAGAAACTAACATTATCCTAATAGTTAATAGAAAGTGAATAATATTCTAATTCCAGATAATTACTACTTACAATTAGTCAGTTGATCTACTTGATATCAGTACTTGTTCAGTTTTTCCTTCACTGGAAGAAGCTTATAATAGATTACACATTTCCAATCCTGCCAAATAGACAGAATCATCTTTGAATGAAGACTGGTATTTGCTAGGATTGGGAGGGTTTCATTTGGCTTGCTTCACATTCTCTTGTATTCTTCACTTCATTACCCATCACAATTGTTAAGAAAAATGTATTTTTTTCCATTACCCATCATAGTTATTAAAAGAATATAGTACAGTGGTTTTTTTGTTTACCTTAGACAGAAGTTATATATCAAAGCAACTAACCGAACTAAGCAAGTGCAAATGATTTTCAACATATTTTCATTTTTGAGTATATTGGCTATCTCATGCATTGTGTAATATGGATTATTTTTAAATAACATTTTGATTGCTATCAGTCTCAACTATGGAGCAATGTTCTATGAGAAATCTGTGAGAAACTTCTGACACATTCAGTCATTTATAAAACATTCGCCATCAAATGTACAAACAAATCATTTTTCTTTATTTGAGTAGTCTCTCTCTCTCTCTATATATATATATATATATATATATATACACACACACACACACACACACAATAGATATATATAATATATTACATCTATTATATATAATATACTAGCTTAAAAGCTGGCCTATCAGGTGGCATTTAAGCTAGCTCCTGCAAAGGCCTTCATCACAATAGCTAGGGAGGAGTAGATGTGATAGGCAGCAATAAACTACAGAAGAACTCAAAATTGATCACTACATTTAAGAATTGCATTTATATTAAAGCTTACCTTTTAAAAGTTTGATAATTCTTCTGCTACCACTTAATTTAAAGACAATTTGATGTATGTAGGTCATCAATTTCTGTACAAACAGTTATTTTTATTTCATATATGGGACTTTTGCAAATTTATTGCCAACTTATAAAAATTGTTATTGTGCAAACAAATTTGTTGCAAAATCATGTAAAAAAGAAGAAATTAATTCACTGAAAACAATTGCAGTAATGAAAACTTGAGAATCCAAAATTTCAGGATTGTTTTTAATTTGCTCATGGAGTCAGCCTGATTCCAAAATGGTATATGTTGGAATATGACCTCTAGGAGTAAAGTTGAAAAACTGATATATATATATGAAATTTACCAATCGCACTATATATATATATATATATATATATATATATATATATATATATATATATATATATATATTTTTAAGTTATGAAAAACTTGGTAATCCATATAGGTAGTCCCAAGAGGATGAAATCCTGAGAGTTTAATTATATATATATATATATATATATATATATATATATATATATAGTGCAATTGGTAAATTTCACCATTTTATATTTTTAATTTCCCATATGTGCATTGTTTGTTTTTGATTTTGTTGACTGTGCAGTATAGTAGGGTCAATTGGGCACCATCTATGAAAAAAAGAGCACCATGACGAAATTCCCTTTGCCAGAAAGTTGGAAATGGTTTTCTTCAGGTTATTAGAATTCCAAACTCAACTCTTTATTTCATCCACCAGGGTAGATTGTTCTAGTTCCACATACCATGCCTCTTATGGATGTCTTGGTTATCTCTCTTTAACTCAACTCTCTGTTTTTGTTCACCCTGCAGTTAGCCAGGTAATGAACTCACAACTCTTTGGGTCAAGTCAATGGATCCAACCAACACTCAGCTTGAGTGTACAATGGCCAAAACATAATGAATATGGCAATAAAGATGAGGACAACAGTCCGCACAATGTAAATAATTACAATCCCTCATCTCAGAAATATAGACAGATATTGAAAAAGACCAGAGCGTACAACGGCTGATACATTGTGAATATGGCAATAAAGATGAGGACAACAGTCCGAACAATGTAAATAATGTAAATAATTACAATACCTCATCTCAGAAATATAAACAGACCCTGATTTTTACTTATTATTATTGATAACATTCAATATAAGGAGTCTTTTTTAATTTTTTAATTCTTTCTTTATATTTGTTGATTATATAATCTTTAAGCGATCCCCTCATTCAGTAAAAAGTAGCCATCTCCTCATTCATGAAAAATTACAAAATTTCTTGTATGGAACTGTGTGCTTCATAGTTCCAGTAATGCAATGTTTGTCTGTTGTGCATGTGTGCACACATGTTCAAGGAAAGAAGCTGAATGCTGATTTGAGAGAACACTGTCGCTCACACAGTGCTGACCCTATTGTCTGAGTATAAGGTAGTGTTTATTTTTGACACACTGTCTGTTGTACTTAAAAACCGTGTACCATATTCTTGAATGTGATAAACTGGAGATGACTATCATGCTTCCAGCTATTCTATTTAATTCTCTCTTTTTTTTCTGGCTGTTTTATTGTATAGAACATTTTAATAATTTAATCATGATCTACTTGAATCTCCAAGAAAAGTTCTGTGACAGTAAGTCAACTTCAACAACTAAGTTTTCCCAATTGTCTCTCCATAAAAAAAGAGGCTGCTCAACACTTGATATTCAAATATCTCCCCCTCCTGGGTATGTCAATAAACTACATCCATATCCTGGGTAAGACGATAAACTACGTCCAACAGCAAGCCTCTGATCAGGAGGTTTTGAGGAACATGGAACCACCTCTTAACTGCTGGTGTTCCCAGATCCAGCCTGATCTGGGGTGGTAGCACCTGTTAGGGTCCCAGCTATAGGCAAATAGTTGACACCTAAACTTGTGTAAAAATAGCTTTTAATACCAGAAATACTTTGTAATAAAAAAAATATTACCAGCAATAATTTTTGAAGGAAAAATTATTATCAGCAATACAAAAAGCTATACATTCTTTGAAAAAAATATTACCAGGTATAGATTTCTTCAAGGAAAAATATTCCCAGAAATAGATTTTTGAAGAAAAACATTACCAGCAATAAAAATTTTGTTGACATTAAATAACCCATTGAGGTTGATATGCTGTAAAACAAAACAAACCAAACATCTCCACCAGGAATAAGCAAGAACAAGAGATATATTTGTAGTTTTAATTCTGAATGGGACCAATGGAAAAGTTGGCACTGCAGCTGTAAAGTGAAAAATGCATTGTTTTGCTTCTTATGTTTGCTAAATTAGATCCAGATTTGAATAATCACTAAGAAACCGGTACAGTTCTCAGTGGTGTTTCTAAAACCATTCAGAATGAGATACTTGACAGCCTACTACAAATACAACAGGAGGAGATAAGGACAGAAATTAAGAAAGCTTTGTTTGTAGCTGTCATAAATGATGATACAACAGATGTTTTGAAGCACACTTAAATGGCCATTGTTCCATGGTACGTGTTAAATGAAGAAATATTTGAGTGTTTTTGGGGGATTTTTTATTCCAGAAAATCAAACTGCAGATGGCATATCAAAATCTATTGTAGAATAATTAGATATAATCCTTCAAGAAAATGGATGAAAACTGATAGCACAGACATTTGATGGTGCAAATGTCATGAAAGGCAAAAAAGGGGTTCAAGCAAAAATAAAAGCAGTTTCTAGCAGTACACATTTCATTCACTGTTATGTATATCAACTCAATTTAATAATTAGAAATGCAGCAAGTATTACACAGAATGCAAGAATATTTTTTTCTAAAATTTTGGCTATTCCAACATTTTTCTCCAGGTCACCACAATGTCTATCCATTCTCAGGAGCAATAACAATGTCAACATTCCTCGTCCATACTCTACAAAGTGAAACATTGTTCATGAAATTTGGCAACCTTTAAAAAGCTGCCTTACTGAAATTCAGTCAACATCAAATGCAGATGAAACCATTGCAGAAGCAACAAGAATTTTACAATAGCTGAATGATGATAATTTCAAGTTTTGGTTAGAGCTTTTTCATTAGATAATGCCTCATGTTGAAGTAATTTACGATCAAAAGCAATCTCAAGAAATTATGTTTAAAGTCAATGAATATATCATATATGAATGAAAAATGTCACTGCTGACACTAGAGTTTGAACATGAATCTCTAGACAATGGAAATGTATGCCACCATTTAATATAAATAGAGATATCATGCCTTTCACTGGGATGGTTACAATTATGTGTTGACTATTGTGTTAACCCAGACATTAAACTTGAGTGTCCTGTGTTTCAAGATGAATTAGTACTATTCTTAGCATCTCTATGTTGTCACGTATTAACTGATAAGTAATCAATAATCTTTCCATTGACTCTTTACTTCTTTGTTGTTAATTTATTTTAATTGCATTTGGTAATTAAATACTTCAATATTTTAAATTGAAGTCTTTCTGTTATTACTTGTATTATGTACATGTGACAGATTACAAAATAACATATAGCAGATTTCAAAACTGCTATTTTAGAAATAAGAAACTTGAAGTACTGTGTGAATCCCTCAAAGACACCCATGGTAGAAGTAAAGGATGTGTGACTGCATATGTGTTGATGTAATGGACAGATATTCTTCCACTAAACACTTAGTAACTTCTAAATGGTTCAACAAGCTTCACTAGTTTTAAAAAATTAACTGCCCACAGAATAGATAGTACTGATCACTGAATTATATCCCATAATTGACAAAGAAATGCTTGAAACTAAACTAAAAGTATTTTATTGTAGATCTGATATGCATAAATATTGCAAATTAATTAAGTTGTTGGAATTTATCTTGTAAAATAATGTAGATAGTGTTCTTAGTGAAATTACAAAACTGATAAAAATCCTCTTGACAATTCCCATGACTACATCAGAGACAGAATGCTGTTTTTCAGCACTAAAAAGAATTAAAAAAAAAATTTTCTAAAGGAGCACTATAAATCCTGAAAGACTTGCAGTGCTTTCAATGGAGAAAAATTTCCTCAACAGTCATCCAGGAATCAAAGAGAAAATTATTAACCTGTTTGTACAAGATAAAACAAGAATGGATTTCATTGGATCATGGATCAAGCTTGAACTGTAACAATTTATAAGTAAAAAATAATTTTTTTGCTTAGGATTTTATCAAGTTCATGTATAAATTTTCTTTGTATGTTCTTGTTTCTTTTTACATGATATTTAAACAACGGCTAAAAATTTTCAAAAGTAGCAACCTCACTAATTTTAGCCATGAGCTGCCACTGATTATGAGGTATAATTAATTAATACAGTGAAGATGGCAAGTTTGACTGATTGATACTCATTAGAAATCTCAATGTTTTAAGGTTAATTTCTTTTCATATTGTGACAACTGAATATATATATATATATATATATATATATATATATATATATTCTTAGATAAAATAATGCCAGACTATTTGAAATTTTTCAGATCAAATTAACTTTGAAAACAGTCATTGATTTTTGCTTTGTTTAGTCTACATTTTATTATTATTATATTTTTAATATTAGTTAACTAACATGTAATTAACTATGATAAACATGATAAAAATAGAAAAGAATTAACAAAAAAACATGTCTTTTACTTCTAAATGCCCAAGACGGAATTATAGTATTGGTGAATCTGATCCTACTTATCTATTTTTGTTGAATAAAAAAGAGCTTCCAGGTTACAAAACTTTTGACAGAAAAAGAAAGAAAAGAAATTAACTCAGTAAATAAAATCAGTTATATTTTGTTAAAAAAGTTTCTGATATAGTCGTGTTATGCACAAATGTAAATGTCCTTCATATATTTTACTTTATATTAAAGTTGAAAAATTAGAACAATATACAAACTTTTTTGTAGTTTATCTAGGTCAACTTGTTCAAGGAGTTGGTCTTCAAATATTTCCGGAGACTGGCTTACAAATGGTAAATCTTTCACAACATCAGGTGTATCTTTTATCAGCTGTGGATTTGCACTGAGGAATTGCTTTATATATCTAAAACATAAACAAAACAGGTGAAAGGAGATTTATATCATCTTAACCTTAAGCAAAAAATTAATTCTATGAAAAATAATGAATTGTTTATATTTCATATGAACATCTGAGGAGATATTTTTTGTTGGTTTTACATGATTGAAAAATGAAATATACATCACATGTGAATAGACAAATATTTTTACAAGATTTAAAAAAAAAAAAAGAAAAAAAAAGGGAATCCAATTTTAGTCTAAAATTTGATTCTCTAGACATGTTAACATAAGTAAAACTAATGACAAGCAATAGAAACAAATTGACTGAGAAGAAGAAAAAAAACAATTTTTAACTAGTTACTTAATCCATTTGTTGAGCATCTTTCTTCAGACTAAAGCTTCCCGTATAAGTGAGAGGAAAAAAGTGTTAAAAAAATTAATACAATACATTAATGATAATATAAGTGGTTCCTTGAATAATATGACTGGATCAAATTAATAATGTCTGCTTAACAATATCTAAACCCTTTCATCTTTTTTGGTTTGCAATAATTCATTGCTACTTATATTTTCCTCCTTCTATTAGATTGAGAATAAAGTTGCATTGTTAGTTATTAAATAGTTTTGTATTGGATTTCTGTAAGTCTCTCCTTGAACATTTTATTAATGCAGGTCTCCACAAGTTGAAAGGTTATGGTATTTCTGGACAAATTTTGGAACTGATTCAATCATATCAAATCACCAAATGAAAGTTATCTTCAACAGCCATTCTTCAAGATCTTTTCACATTAATGAGAGGAGAGTGGAAATAATGCTTTCCTTTTTCAGTTCTTGACTGGTCTGGTCAATCAAGAGATCCCAGCATGGGGTAAGCTGATAGATAAGAATTAATGACTGAAAATCTCTTTTGTTTTCACTGCAGCATTTGTAAGTTGGATTTGTCACACCAGCTCTGGGAGAAGGCTGGGGTGGGCTGCTGAGAAAGTGGGAGAGTGAAGAGAAAGATGAAGGAGAGATTAGCACTGCCTATATGGAGCTATGGTGCAAGGTGAGACATAAAGAGAGTTGGAGTTAAGGGGTGGCTTGATCCCTTTGACCACTCTCAAAAGGGGGCTGGAAATCCCCAAATTTGGAAAACCACTTAGAAAAGGTTGATGCTTGGGGTAAAAGACAACCAAATCCAGACCCTAGACAATCCCACCCCTTCTAGATACAGTGCTCCATATAAGCACAGAGGGACACACACAAAGGGAAAGAGAGTGTCTCCATACTACTGCTAGTGGAATCCACATCAATTGCCAAAACCTCCTGACCAAGACTTTGTACCAACCCTGAAGACCAGAATTTAGAAATTTAAGTTACAACTAACACAATCTGCAAACTCCAAAGCAGATCCCAGTGTCATTTGAATATAACTGTAGTGGGAAGGGTTAAAAACCACTGTATACAACAAATCATATATAAGCCAAATTGTTGTTACATTTTTAACCAGAGTTAATTCTTTATTCCAAAGGATTGATTTTTTTGTAGCTCCCAAATTGTTGAACCACCTTCATTCCAATTTGCTTCATCAGCAATCTCCCTCTGAGATCAAAAACACAATGTGGCAAAGGGAATGATTATGAACAGACAAACACCAACTAGATCAAGTGGAATCATGCATACCGTCACAATACCAGGACTAATGAGTGAAGAGTCAGCTAAATGGTAACCACAGTAGTCTGAAGGAACTTGAGGACTGATGAGTGGTGTTACATATTTGGTTACCACTGTCTCGGGCCGACAGTGGCATGACATTATTGGTTACTGTTGACAAAGTGTTGACACAACAAGGTTACACCAAGATATCAGGGGTTACGGAGAATGAAAGAGAAGACTTTAACAAGAAGAAAGGACAATAAAAGAGCTGAATTCAAGAAGTTGTGAATTGATATTACATTTAATCTTTTGAAGGTCGTAGGTGACAGGGAAGCAAGTAACTAGAAAAGAGTTCTCCAGGAGAGAAGTGCAATAGAAGAAACTATTATCATTACATAGATACCATAGCCTTTGAGCTTGTGAAGAAAGCCAGCATGTCAAACCCTGTCAAATCCCTTCAAGAAATCTCAACCCACACTCCAAACCTCGCCATTTTTTCTCAAAAGGTTGACAAATTCAATAATAATTTTTAACACACCAGCATTTGACCAAGAGAAATGAAAGCTATATTGTTTATCTGAAATAAGGCCATTTAACCAATTCGGAGTTGATTGGAGCCTCTAGTATTTTCCAAAAAGTGATAAAAGACTAATAGGATGTGATCAGAAGGTTCACAAGAGTTCTTAAAGATAGGAACTACAGAAAAGGATTTTTAACAAGCTGGAAAGCAAGATGCAGCGAAGCATTTGTTGCAGTGTTTGGAGAGAACAGGGACCAGTTTGGGAGCACATTTCTTTAAGACAATTGTAGGGATACCATCAGGTGTTTATTCTTTGTGGGAATCTAGTTTGGAAATGATAGTAGAAACCATGGACAAAGTTATATGCATATCACTCAGTAGAGATTTCATTCTAGAAGGAAAATCAGGCAAAAATGTTCCAAATGAGTTGAGAATAGAGTTGGAAGAGAAAGTGCATAAATTACTTTTTTATTGCTTCTGAAGAATCATAAATATCGTGATGAACTGCATCAGATTTTTTCATGGCAATTTCCAAAACTCCAAGTGGAACTGCTTTGGAACAAAGTACAGATGCAAGTCCATGAAGAGTGCCATCCAAAAATTCTTGACATTTTTCAATAGAAGGAGAGAATTCCAACTGGTCTGAAATTAAAAGCAAATCTCAACATTAAATGATTAATATGCAAAACAAGTTTAGTGAAAGCAATGTTCCATCAACACCAAACAGACACTGAATTTTTGTCTATCACAATAAATGGGTGTTTTCTCAAGGAGGCCCCTTGCCTTGAATGCCTCTTGGGACATAAGCTCTTTTCATCCCTCAAGTGAAACTTGTATATATGATCCATCACTAAAGATGCAGGAAAAACAGTTGGTTCCTCGTATTGCACCAATAAGTACCTGACAACTCCTGCTATAGTCTACCTTTACATTGTTGATTGAGTGATTCATTTTCTATGGTTTTATACTTTTACAAGAGCCAGATCAGGCCAAAGATGGTGTACTACTACCATATCTGAACTGGAGCTGCCCAGTCTTCAGTTTCTAGTCTTGACATTGTTCAAAAAGCTTTCTATGCAATCTTGTGGATAATGAGTTATTTTCTATCCTGCAACCACTTTCCCACAGATGAAACATTGCAAGTCTCTTGTTACTCTATTGTTATAACCATGGAAAATGTTCAGAAGAGCTACATTCTTTAGTTCTACCATTTCTAACCCTCATTGCTAAGACCCCATACACTGAGGGGAATTAACCTCATTTCCTTCATATTTAATTGGTGAGAAGTAACTTCCACTTGAACAGCTTCCCATGAACTGATTCTTTGTGGAACAAACTCCCAAGAGAATGCTTTCCCAATCACTATAATTTTAATTTGTTCACGTCTAGGGTTAATCATTATCTTTTCCACATATCCTCATAAACTGTACCTATTACTCTTACCACTCATACAACAAACTCCTTCAGTAACCCTCTACCTCGAGTGGCTCTTAAGCCTTGTATAGGGTGAACATTAGTAAAAAATAAACTTTGCTTTCTTTGTACAACAATAACTGTGCTTTGTGTTTGATTAACTGTTTATTCATTTTTATATTTTCTTTATCAGAAGTAAAAGAGACAAGATTTTGTTTACCAAATCCTTAGGCACAACACTAATAGAATTTCAGTTTGAGTAAGGTTACCCTTCAGTTAAGCAAGAAAGTGTTTCAAGTTACCCTTTTTTTATTTTGCTAAAGACAATGATCATTTTACTATCTGACATTGGCTAACATTGAATAAATTAAAACACATCTAAAAGCACAAATAAACATTTCAATATCTATTCTATAAAACACATTATCATTATATTTATTGGCTATGATACCTGATCTCGACTACATACTATTGAGATCTAGGGATATTTTTTATTTTGATTTAAAAAGCAGAATTCTGTCTTATAAGTGACAATAGAGTTAACTGTATTGATAAAAACTATATAGATTACTAATACAGAAAGTATAACCAATACAATTGTAAAATTATTGAAATATGGTAGTCATTTTTTTGACAGTATGAGTTAACCAGTTTGTTAATGTAAAACAAAAAAAAACACTATTTTCTCTTAAAGTAGAAAAGCAAATGTACATATTCTTTTAACTAAAAACAAACAACAATTACAACACTTTTCTGTGAGTAAGAAAAAGCCAAAAGAATGTATATCATAAATCACATTAAGAGTGGAAATTGGTACAGATAAGAAAATACAAAAAAATATTACTTTACAAGAATGCATGAATCAATTTTTATTTAAACAATTCTCTCAGGATTCACAAAGATCTTGGTCATACAGATTTTATACAAGGTAGTATGAGTTAATTACTGGACTAGGATCTCCCAGCAATTTCTATAACTAATTCCAATTATGCAAAAGAGCTGAGAGATTGTTTGGTGATAGTCCTCATCAAGGAGTTCATGAATTTTTTCTATATTTTCTGGTGTTTTTCTCATGGTTGGCCATCTTGAACCATAATCTTGAAAGTAATGTATGTTTAACTTAAAGAATATTCTCCAAAAGCTTGACAAAGCATTTTGAGAGTCTCAGTAACAGAATTGTTTTCCTTCACACAAAATTTGATAAGACAAGTCTAGTGAATAAAAGCATTGGTTTATGAATTTGGTGATATAGTGTGAGTTCAATCCCTGGGCTGGGCATTGTATACTTGGATGGGGGTGGGTAATAATTGAGTAGTACTAAATAATAACTAGACAAGATATCCCTAGAAATGGGCAGTGGAACAAGAACAATCGAACTCCATAAATTAAATAAAGGGTTCAGTTTGAAATTCCCCATAGGTTAAACAGATTGATATACAACTGACGAAGGCCAGAGGGCACAATGGCTGAAACATTGTGATAACAACAACAAAGATGAGGACAATTGTCTAAATAATATAAGCATATCACAGAGCATAATATAATCAAAAACATTAAAATCATTTATTAATTATATAAATGAAAATAAATCTTTTCAAAAACTATTTTTAATGGATACTTTTTTCTATCGGACACCTAAAGGTATACAATATATGAGGCTTGTCAGAAAAGAAACAGGAATGAAGTTACAAAACGTTTATGTCAAATCCAACTTACAAGTTTTTGCCTTGTAAATTAACCCCCACCCTGCCAAGAGTCTAACACACTTTCCCTGGAAGGATTCGCCTGGGATTCTTTGCAGCTCTATTGTCATGGCCTTCTTGATGGCTTTCACATTTGGAAAACAGGTCCCCTTGATGACCCATCCACCCTCGAAAAAAAAAAAAAAAAAAAATCACATGGAGCCAGGTTGGGCAAGTAGAGAAGTTGCTTCAGCACAGGGATATTCATCGAGGAGACCCATTTCCTGGACATGGGAGCTATCAAGAGGGCCATGACAACGAAGCTGCAGAGAATCCTTCCAGGAATTCATGGAGGTGTGGCAGAGAATGATGGGAAAGTGTGTTAGACTCTAGGGGTATAATTTCAAAGGGAAAGACTTGTAGTTTGTATTTGAAATAATTTTTTTGTGACTTCAGTCCTGTTTCTTTTCTGACACTGCATATATTATTTAAAAGAAGCAACTAAAAACTTTCCAAATAAAATATTTCAGTTTTATTGTAGGTTTTATTTTTTGATTCAGCAGATATTTTCATATTTCATGAAGTTTCAAATGAAATTTCAACTAATTTAATTTCTTCAGAGAAACATCTTTATAAAAATATAAATATTTTTAGTGTCCACATGGTATTCAGAAATTTCATTAATTAAAAATGGGTTGTATGTGATTAACTTTAAAATCCTTTCCACAAATTTCTTAGAAAAATTTGTTACTTTAGTAATTTCTTTTTGATACATAAATTCACTAATGAATAAATCCTAAAAATTTTATTGAAATCCAATGATTAGCTGAATTTGGATTTTGTAAATCAAGATGTAATTTGCCTACAAGTAGTATTTCTACAGTTAAAAGTATAAACAACTCTTGATAAAATCACATTTTATGTATATATTGGACACAAATCATTTTTATATAAGAATTTTCCCCAACAAAAAAATTTGTTTTTTAAATAATTATAATAAAATTAATGTTATAAGTTTCAGTTGGTTTATCACTAGAGGTAATCATGTTTTTTCAGAGTGCATAGTGGTACCTAAAATAATGAGCAATTTACATAAGAGGACAGAAATATCAACAAACAAGGAATAATTACCTTTGTCATTATATATAAGTTTAATACAAAAAAATCCTTTCTTCTGATCCCTTTTTTTGCTTTTGAGAATGTCATGAAGAAATATATGGATATGTGATTTTGCAATGGTGAATAAATATTCCACAGTCATTTGGTTGATAAGGAGTACAAAGTTTCCAAGATGGCTGAAAATGATTAAAAGAAAAAAGTAACGGATGAATTTTCATGATATTAAAAGAAATCAAAATCATTTAACCATCCATATTATGTGTAACAGTAAAATCATGGTTTGAAAAGGTTTTTTAATAAGAAAATGATTATAAATAGAATGGAAAAATAAATCCTTTTTTTCTAAAGGATCATCAAATCTTTTTCACGGATTTAAAATCCATTTCCTTAGTGTAATATAACACCACCACCAAGTGAAGCTCATGAAGCATTATTAGACTAAGTCAGCTTTAGTGCTGAAAAATGTTATATTAATTTAATGGATAGTTATAAGCGAGAGGGGGGAGATGGGGGTGTGCTTATTTTATTACCACACTTAGTTAATTTCATATTTACTTGAACATGTAACTTAATGCTCTTAAAAGTTAATGCAATGATTGGAAAAATCATCATTGCTATTTGTGAGACAATATTTTGAGAAAGACCTGAGCATAAATCTTACCACAATATTTTAAAGAGTATGACTGACAAAATTTATTAACTTTTTGTGTGTGGTGATTGAAACATGTTTTGTTTTTAGGCACAAATATAAATTTTTAAAGGCAATCAAAATGAAAATAATAGCTAAGGGAAAATGCAAGTAGATAACAAAGCCCAACTTAACAGACCTTTCCTGAAAATACAGGATTAAACTAAAAATTCTGTTTTAAATCTATCAAAAATGATAACACTAATCAATGACATTCAACAATGAAGACAAATTGTTACCTGGTTTCATTCTTGGCTTTGAGAAAATTTGCTGTCCTTTGTTTTTTCTTCATTTTCATAAGATAAAGTGAATCTCTTGAACTGTGAAATAAAACATTAATATATTAATCTGGTTTATATGCTTATAAGAGGCAATATGTTTTTATACCAAAGTATGAAATCACTTGTGGCTTTATAAAACTTGAAAAGAATCAATTAATGTGCTTAAATTACTTCCAGGTTAGTATGTATATGTGTGCATATAGATAGATATTTAACATGATTTATTTGAATTGCATACAGAAACAAAAGTGTTCAATCCTATGTATATAGCACAATCAAAAGAGCTAAGTTATAAAAAATCCAAAGTATAAATTACAAGATAAATATTTTAAATTAGGGATTGCAGCTGAATACTAAATATATTTTTTATAAGAAATTTTTTTTTGAATCTTCAATTTAAATAAACATTTTTAATGTAGTAAACATTACAACCAACATTATTTTGAACATGATTATTGATTAACAAAGAGCTAAATATTTGTGCTGAAAATGTTCTATAAAATAGATATATAAGAATGAAAAGTATTCTTGGTAGATATGAAAACATTGTTGTATCAATATTAGATGAAAGGATTAGATATTGTGAGTTTCTAAGTGGCAATAAAATGCAGATTTTATTTACGTTGAAAACTTAACACTTAATAAAATATATTTATTAATTTAAACATAAAACCAAACAGTTTGTGCACCTTCTATAGTGTGATGGTTAGTATTGTTTAATTTGTGTAATGAGTGTTCATCACTCGATGCTAGACTAAAATGTTTAGAAAACAGAACCATGAATCTGAAAAATTATTTAGCTCTAATAATCAAGTTTAATAATTATTAAAAACTAGAAATAACAGTGAAAATTTCAGTTTTCCTATTTGAATTTTTTGATGAATCTTAATTCTTAAGTTAATGACTGAATAAGCTCATGGTGAGTTTCACAACTATAAAATACCTATAGTAATACTCTTATTGCATTATTAAATGTTTGAGGTTAACAGCTTTAACAAAATATTGCAATAAAAATCATAAATATGAATGCAGGTCATTATTTAAAGTAGTAAGAGGGTACAAATGACAAAAAAATAAGAAAAAATATAATAAAAATAATAAAAATTGACAAGGTTTTCTATTTTCCTGAAGCAGATGTTAAACTCATGAGAGGGTTATCACTGCCGCTTTTTTTTTCTTTCTTTCTTTATACTTCCTTTTCCTAAAACCAAATAGTACCTTTGATATATCTTTTCTTCTGTCTATCTTTGATCAAAACAGGAATGGTTCTTTGTTTATCTGAAGTAATGGCAGAGCATAATGTATTCACTAAAGAAGTAGAATTATAATATAATTTCATTCTACCTGTCTAAAGATTATAGTATACTAGTATGTATATATTGTTACATTATGGGATCCAAGTGGATGAATGCTGTAAAGGAGAGAGAGAGATGCTTCACTGTTGTTGTAGGATCTTTACTTAAGACAGATTTTTCATCTATAATTGAAAAATGGTCATTCTGTATCGATCATTCTTTTGTCCATGGGCTGATGGCCATATGTTGAAATACCAGTTCACATACGATCACCAAAGTCAAGCAATGTCGAGCCTGGTCAGTATCTGGATGGATGACCACCTCGTACAATAAGCTTGGATATGCAGGTGGTATAATAGATAATGGCTCAGAATTGGAAATCAAAGAGTTGCAATTCCAGTTGAGTTTGTTATATTCAATTACATTCAAATACTCTTGGGAATGGTATGAATCAACCTCTTCTCCCCCCCCTCCACTGCTACAGGTTAATTAATAGGTCTTGTATCAGTGAATCATTATTATCTCCCCCAAAATTCTTACAATCTAAAAATATTTTCTGGCTTTTAAATGACCAGCAAAAGATTGATAAGCCGTGAAAAATAATCAATCAATCAATCAAAACTCCCTTCTGCCTATAAAGTCTTCTATGCTTATTGTCCCACATTGTGTTTACAGTGTAATATGCAGTGAGTAAACTAAATAGATATATGTAATGTTATGCTCATTGAAAAGGAAGGATGATAAAAACACTCACATTCTTTCAATTTTTGTTTTAAACTTCCTTGATAACTCAAAACTGCATGAATATTTCAAGTAAAACTGACTGCCCGAGTCTTTTCTTACTTGATTACTTTTCTAGGATTTTTAGGGATGAACTGGTCTAAGCAGTAGATGTAAATGGAAAGAGCAAAGTACATGACTTGTTATCTTTCATGTCAAGAGGTCAATTAAGAAAAATTATTCTATTGTCTCTTTCTCTTTGTTCTGTTTTCCCCCTGTGAAAACAGTTTCGTTCTCTTCACTGTAATCATTAATGTTTTCTTTTTTGCTTCTTTCTTTACTTGCATCCCAAGCATAATGAGTTCATAGAATATCTATTTTTTTTTTTTAAATTAAGGAAGTTACTTTTGAGAAATTAGATGAGTTGAGAAATCAAACATGAACATCAACTTGGAAATAACTAAGTGATTTAATATAATTGGGTATGACACTGTATACTTACCAAGTTGGGTGAAAAATAGTGACAAGTGATAAATTATTTCCTTGGCCAAAGTAAAATAACTATCTATAAAAAAAAATTTAGTTTTGTAATTTTAAAAATATTAGCATTGAATAAATGTTTAATCATCTAGGTTCTTTTTTCTTTTGGGAAAAGTGTATTTTTATGAAGGCCAGATGATTTGTGTAAAATTTTTTTTTACACTTGTACATGTTTTTCAATTCAATGGTTAAAACCCACCAAAATTGTGAAGGATCATTTTCCAGTTTATGGAAAATTATTTTTTCATATATACTGACCAATGAGAGATGTGGTCTCAAGATCTAGTAACAACCTGAATGGTGGGGAAGAGCCTAATTTTCTGAATATATAGAGCTCAGGTCAGTAGATGTGAGAAGAAAACTTTTTGACAGCAAGGGTCTGAAGCAAATCAACATCAGATAGTAGAAGGCCTTTGACATCAAGTAGAGAACATCAAGAAGATGCCAATTACTAGCCAGCTGCAGAGAGACTAAAAAAATTTGAAGTTCAAGTGAAAAATTTGTGATTGGACAACAAAGAACAAAAAGAATTTTAAGAAATTTTGCCAAGCATGAACTGTGAATTTAAAAGGGGCTTTTCTAACATTGCTATATGTCCCAGGGACGTTTGTGAGGGCAAGTAAAAGTAGGACTTTTTTTTTTTTATCTGAAAGGAGGTTGCATCTTTGTTTTTTTTTCTGCCTTCTTGAATTGTTTTCTCTTTTTGTCTTTTTCAAAATCCTTGTCTTTTCCAAACTGCAATTTTTTTTCCATTTTTTGATGGTAATCTTTTTTTTTACTCAAAATTGTTTTCCTGACTTAATAGGCACACAAAAGAAATTTTTGTACAAACTTTTTCATAAGTGTGTAATAAATTTGTTTTCCTTTTAAAATTTTAGACCCTGGTTGAGTCTTGTTTTGTGATTTGCACCTATTATGATTTGCTATTCCTACTATGTTTTTATGTTTGACACAAGAACTTAAGATTTGGTGAGAGGTAAAATTTTTATATTTTGCAAACAAAAGGTAAATGTGGTCTTTGTGAAATTTAAAAAATTTTATAATTTGTAAAAAATTTCAAACACCTACATAAGTAACAGCTAAAATAAACTCTTGTTAAAATCTTGTTACAGTATTCTGATCTTTTTTATTATTTCAAGATTGATCAATATCAGCTTGAATTTTGTGACCTACATGGCTAACTCAGGCTTGCAAAGTTTCAAACCTGAGCTTGGGACTTTACCATATCTTAATGAAACAGAATATAGGAGTCTCCTGCCCAAGACATAGCTAGACCAGTGACCAGGATAACAAGCCTATCTCCAGCTGTAGTTCTATATGGGAAGTTATCTATGATTAGTTCTAGGTTTGAATCTCCAGCTCATTGTATCAATTATTTTTGGTATGGATTGCCATAAAGTAACAATGTGTGTGTGCTCAATTCAGTACATTTTACAGTTTTTTTGTTTTTTTTTATAAATGTTATCTTTTTTCTAGACATTCTTCTCTAAAAAGCTAAGTATTTCCTTTATAGGTTTTAATGCCAAAAATTAAAAATTTATTTTTCCACTTATCACAAACGTGTCTCATTGTTGTTGCAAGCAGTACTTCCTTCTTATCAAATTTCCTTAAAATTTATTTGATAAATGAGATGGTGTCTTTTATAATACTTAGACTCTTATAATAGTCAGACTCTGGACAGGGTGACACTTGTGAACATAAAAGCAAACTCCAGAAAGATAATATTTGAATATCAATTTATTTTTTTACAGCTTTTCAACCTTTTCTAGGTTATTTTAAAGTTAAAACATTTTGGATTGTAAGAATAAGAATTTTTTTTTTGTGAGTGAATATTGTACTAACAAATTTTTGGAGATAATTATTTTCAGATACAAGCCCTACTGTTTACCCATAGATAGGATAGAAAAGAGGTGGATTCATACCTTTCCCAAGGGTATTTGTGTATAAGTGAATATAAAAAACCTGACTGAATTCAAACTCAGCTCTCCAATTTCTCTTTTCAAGCCGTTATCCATGCACATCCAAGCTTACATCACCCGATATTCCCAGACGGCTACCCCTCTACATACTGACCAGGCTCAATATTGCTTAACTTCAGTGATTAGACAAGAATTGGTGTTTCAATGTAATGTGGCCATAAGCCTAAAATTAGTTTCTTAATTTATTATGAATTTTAGTTCCAATATAAGATCTGTTGAAGTTTATTCTGAAAGACTTACAATTCGTGTTTATTTCTCTTTGAAAATGAAATTCAATTTTTAAAACTTGCCAAAAAATATTTTTTCATTTTTTAAGTTTTGTTCTGTAAATTAACAATCCTATTGAAAAACTACTTTCTAAAAAAAAAAAAAACAAAAAAAAACTAATTCCTTTTTCTTTTCCTGTAAAGCTTTATTTTGGCACAGTCTAGTTTAGAATAAAATTACAAATGTATTGCACCCAGTGAGAAACAAATATATTATAAATCTATTAATTGTGCATATTAAGAAAATCACTCTCAGACTGGTGAATGAGGCTTTTATCTAGAGAAGAATCAAAGTAAAATTTGAAGGAATTTTCTTTACTGTGACACTATATCAAACAAAATTTAATGTGATTTTGAAAAAAATTTTTTTTCTTTTTTTACTCACAACATATTTTTTGCAGTCATCTGCTCTTCACAGAAGCGAAGTTTCTTGAAAGATTCAAACATTATAACATCAACAATAATCTTGCACAACCTGTAAAGAAAACAGAAGAATATACTCCGGATATATTATGCAATGAAATAGATTGGTCTTGTCACAAATGAAAAAGTCATGAGGCAACCAAGATGTCATTCTACCACACAAATGTTGAGAATACTGTAGACGGAGATGTAATAAATGAGGTAATTCTAAGGAGAATAAGATAAAACTGCTGATAATAATCAGAAAGAAATTTTGGGAACACATAATGAGGAAAGAAGGCTCGGAGAATTGAAAACTCAAAGGAGACATCAAGAGAAACAGAAAAAAAACAGCAAATAGTTTACTTACCAATTTGTGCAAATGGTGGAATAATTACCACAAAGAATGGTCTTAAAGGAAAAATATTGACAAGAGTAACAAGAAACAGGATGCTGTGGAGAGGCATGTTATCTCACATTTTAAAAGGAAATGGAATAAAAAGAAAGTGTTGAAAGTTGTTAGATAGAAAAGATGTGGAGCATGGTAAAGAATATTAATGAGGGAAAGAAAGAGAAAGACAAAGGTTACAAAACCAGAGAAAATTTGTAACAGAAGGATGATTTTTTTTGTTAATTCCTTATGCTTCTGAATTCTGAATGAAATCAGATTAATGCAGCAATCATCTAGATTAAAACAGATTAGTGATTACCCTTGCATAAATCTTTATAGATTCCTGCAATGGCAATATACAGCCATGATTGGTACTTAAAATCTATAGATTATTTTCATAAAAGAATGATTTTTATTAAATTTGAGTGATTTACTAGATATATGAACAGTCTTTTCTCAAATAATAATCTGATTTAAGTGTGTGTGTGTGTGTGGTCTTGAGGTTTTAATTCTGTTGTGGTACGTTTCAAGCCAATTCTTTGATATCAATATTAAAAATTTGAATATACTGATAATCAATTAATTAAAAGGTCAAGATAAGTTATAGCCCAAAGCCAAATAAATTGTAGAAATCAAAAAATTGCAAAGTTATTTTAAATATTTGTGAAACCTTTGTCCAAGTTAAATATCAAAGTATGAATGGGGTAGGAGAGCATAAAGATTTTACCTGAAAAATCTTTTCAGGTATTCTTTTGTGTCATTTTGAACCTGAAACACAGCTTCTTCAAATTCTGGCAAAGTATAACTTTTACTGAAAGCAAAAAAAAAAAGAGAATAATTACTCAATTATGCACATAACAATCAAGATTAGCTGCATTGAAATCTCTCTCAATAACATATTTAGCTTTGTTGCATTTATATTTAAAACAGAATTTAATTAAATATATAATTAATGAATTAAAGATATGACTAATAAAGAAATAGGAGGAAATTATTTGCTTAAATGTTTTCTCTAAATTATCAATAATTCAAATTTAAAATATCCCATGATTTACATTGTTGAGACTACCATGCTGGGGCTTGCATAGCCTTCCTTGTAATATACATAATCATTTTAAAAATATTTGTTTGAAAAATTTAACTGACAAGTTTAAAAAAGCATTGTTATAAACTGCTGGGCAAACTTGGACCTTCATACCCCACCCAAAGACTGTTAAAAGTATGGTTTTTCCATTGACACTATTATCTTAATTCACTACCACAGCAATATTTATGGTTTTAAAAAGTGATGATTAAAATTTTAATAAAGCCTAAATATAAGAAAGTAAATTTATACATTTTCATTGTTCTTGAGAATTGACAACTAAAATAATAAATACTACTTATTTATTAGAGTGTTTATTGGAATGTTTGACAAAACATTGGTTAATTTCCTATTGATTCCAACTTTATAAAATGGTAAATAATAAGGATTTCTTTATAGCTGGTTCACATATTTAAATAACTTAGTAAATGTTTATAAATTTATGAATAAAAAAAATTGTTTTTGTATTTATTTCTTTATAAATTGGTAAACGATAAATATTGCATTGCATTAATTTTAACAAAATTGTATTAGTTTTTATAAATGTTGTAAATATAAAATTATTCTTGTAAATAAACAAGTTAATAAATAGTGTTTAATATTTATGTTTTAAATTCAAAAAAGATATATAAATTCACTTTCATCATACGTTTAGGTTTAGCAGTTGAAATAATAATGGTGTCAATGGAAAAACTGTTCTTTTTACATTTCATTCTTTTGCAGACACTAAAGTCTAAATTTGCCAATTACTTTTTCTCTTGTGCATAATAATTTTAGTGAGTATACTGCAAAAAAATCTAGATAAGTATATTATTATCACAAAAGAAATTTTCTTGTTCTTTTAGGCCCATGTATACCTCAATTAGCCTGCCATAATTTGAGAAGGCATCCAATCTTGGATTGTATAATAAAATCCTATCTACCTAATCCTATATCATAAGCTACACATTCAAATGGACAAATCAACTTTTGTGATGGAGGAAAATGTACAAGTTCAGTCACTAAGCAGTAAATAAGACTAACAAAATTGTTTTTCTTATAAATATTTAAACAGGACAAATTTATAATAACACTAGCAATTGACTAAAATTATCCATACACATTAACAATAGATATATTTTCTATTTTTTAGGAATTTGTGTCTCTAGGGTTAAACAAGTATCAAATTAATTTAATCAAGCATGACACCAACTCAGAGGAGAGTGTGTTTAACACCCAGAACGTATCAACAAAATTAATTCTTTATATAAAATACTTTACCAAATGACATTAAAAAAAAAAAAAAAAATCAACCAATGAAAACTGCAACAAACAAAAAGAACACCTCAAAACAAAACATTGTATCAAGTTTCACATATACTTGAGGTCACCAGACAATAGTCAAATGTTAAAAAGTAAATGAAATGCAGAATATAGGAAAAGTTTATGCCACTCTGTAAAATGTGGATTGAAATCAAATCAGAAAATGATTGACTAATTTATGTATTTTTGTATTCACTTAAAATGTCTATGAAAAAAAAAAAAAAAGCATTCTCACTTTTCTTTAATGAGATGTGTTTTTGAGAAAGCCAGCTTCAATATAAATCTCAATAAAGTGAATTAAAGACAATGATAATAATAAGTGCAACTATAAGTTTCATGACGGGTGATCTTCAGGTCTATAGTAAACCTTTTGGGTTATATTTTTATGACATATCAATAGAGAAGAGTTCATATTCATTTAATCAACATTTAAGGTAAAATGTAAAGGTAAGCATAAAAAATGTAAAGGTAAGCATAAAAAACAGGAAAATTTTGTCAGAAAAAAAGAAAGCAGACTAAACTGTTACATAATATTAGTCCTCCTATATGGCAGTGAATACTGAACAATCTCCTCACAGATAAAGAAGAGGGTACTACAGAAGGATGCCAAGAATACCATAGACTGAACATGTGAGCAATGATGAACTTTTACAAAAAATGGAAACACAAAGTGACACATACTTAGCAGAAAGAGAGAGTTGAAATTTTAGAACACATAATGAGGAAAGAGGGCTTGGAAAATTTGATACCTACAAGACAAATTGAAGGCAAGAGGAACAGCATATAACCTACTGAGGAAGCCTAAGTAAATGGATGGCAGAACAAAGTTTAGGAGCAATAACAAAAAGACAAAATTTATTAAGAGTTACAAAGACAAGGAAATTATGGAGAGCCATGATTGCTAATGTTCTGAAGGGACACGGAACACAGAAGAAAAAGCATAATAATAGGTACTTTTTCTAATTCATACATTTCAAAAGTAATCACACTCTTTGTAAAATAGCCTACTAAAGGAATTCTAAAATGCATAATTTCTTTTATGGGGATAGTCCACAGCTTTTAGCACATGCCTTACATGCAAAGACTTTTCTTGCCTTTATTTTTATATTTCAACAAATGCATAGAAAACATTGTACTGTTGGTATACTGTTTTCTCATGAAATAAATTTTGTGGTTATAGTATCTTCATTTCTGTGGTCTTTCAGTAGCACCAATGTACGACATGTTGGGTTCAGCTCTAACTTTTACAGGTGCCTGGTAAACAATATTAGTAGTTAAACATTTAATTCATCCTCCCCAATCCCAGAATCTATTTCTATTCCTACAGTTACAAGGCAGACAAAGGATGAATTTGTATCACATCCAGACAGTATGTTGATTTTTTTTTTACCTGATTATGTTGTCTATGCAACAATAGACCAATTTTTTATCAGATTTCTATTAAATATCTTATGAAGTTTACTAATAAGTGGAAAGAATTTATCAAGAAGCTTAAGAACATGCTCTTCACTGTTGTTATTATAGTCTTTTCATAGTTTTTCATGTATTTTTTAATTATTTCACCTCAATCAAGGTAAAAAAAACCATGAAGATGCAAGGGGTTACTGAGTATTAAGGAGAGAAAACAATAAAAGAACAGGAATTAAGAAAACAGAAGATAATAATTAACACTGTGTTTAAATTTTTCAAGATCAAAGTTCACCAGAAAGCAAGAAGATGCAAGAAGTTAACATCTCCTGGTGGTTACCAACAGCCACAGGAACCTTCTGCCAAATCATATACAAAATTAGGGGAGATCAAACCAAGTAATTGTTCTTTTCTGTATTTTTTCTTTCTTTCTTTTTTTTATATAAATTTGCTTTTATAAAGCAAATTTGCTGCATATTCAGTTTTCATTAACTCTGCTTCATATTCCAGCTTTGCATCATCAAAGAAACTATCTTTATTACTAGAATTTACACACTGTCTATCATATATAGACCTCAGTATCTGTTTGAAAATAACCAGTAGATGATTTGACAATGTGATATGTATTAGAATATTACTTTTCTTTCTGTATGAGTGGTATACTCTTTTACTGAGATCAAATGTGACATTGAGGAAGTCTACCTTTTTCAAACTTGTCTTAATTTTGCTGTCAAACTTCAGCTCTTTAAAAAAAAAAAAAAAAATCTATCGCCTTTCTGATTTTATTTGTACTCCTTCTATTGCAGTGGCTATCATCCCAATATAATCCTATGTCTCTCTTATCAACTATATCCATTAATTTACATAGTAACCATTTAACATCAAAACTCCTCCATAGCCACATCAAAATTACTATAATTGACTTTTTTAATCAATATGTCTGTGAAATAATAAAGACTTTAATCAGTGTTTGATTATATCTATCTGTTGATCATTTATATCAATGTACAGATTAGCCATATTTAAAATTTTGTTGATGCTTAGAGATCACCAAGTTGAACAAGTAGAAAACTTTGATATGAAACTGTACATATGTTTACCTGTTTATCTGTGATACTATTAAAGTAATCAAAGGGTAGCATTAATATATTTCTATTGGTCAATTTATAATACTTCTTTTCACATACACCTTTAAGTCATTTTGTTTACCGATTTTTCGCCCAAACTTCTTAGTGAGTTTTATGAGCCTACAATCAAGTTTCCCTTAAAAATTTTCTTTTAGTGTTATAAACAAAGATAATTTTATGACACAGGTAAGATGGGTTATTTACTTTCAATTTATCAGTTATATTCTTGGCTTCCAAGTTGATGTTATATACTATATTGCTTGATTCCTTCTATAAAACAGTTTTCAGCTCGTCATTGATAATTTTGTTATTGGCTCCATCATGTAAGCATTCTTATATTTGCCAGACAAGATCAATACTTTTGTGGGACTTTTAAATCTTTTTCAAATCATCTTTCAATTTTTTTTAAAACTGGCATACATTTTGGTATTCAAGCATATTCCCTTTCTCAAAGTTAATTTCACTGGACGTGGTGGATATATGTTTTAAACCCATATTTCTCATCTGCTATTACTGCCAAGGAAATAAAATGCCTTTATTTCATTTTCTTTTTAATCATTTCACTAAGATGCAAGGGGTAACTGAGAATGAAAGAAACTGAGAAACATTAAGCAGAGATGGGGCATTAAAGAACAAAGATTCAAAGAAACAGAAGATAGCAATTAACATTGCATTTCAATTTAAATATTCTTTAGAAAAACCTTCCTCTTTTTGAATAAATTTCACTTGTATGTTTGGGGATATTGTATTGGAATATTCTTTAATGAAGAATCCAGCTAATTTTTTTTTTTGTAGTAATTTTAATCGACACTATTAACATTCGTCTACCAATAAAAGTGTTAAGATAGCAAGAGTGTATTATGATGATACTAATAAGCAAATAATAGCACAACAGTTTATTATATGTGACAACAAATAAATACACAAAAAACTAATAAGAGCAACTGTTAGTTTCATGATCTTCATGCACTTAGTATAAAAATAGGAAAAAATTCTAAATGAAGAGACCATAAAATGGAACAGTCATGTGACATGACCTCTGATTAATTGTTTATGGATTTTACCATACTTGTACATCATAAAATTCCAACCTGGGACATATACTACATGCTTACAGATTGTTTAGTATGATACAGTTAGTTGATTTTATAATTATTCTTATGTATTTAATTCATTTTCACAGAGTAACCATGTCTTTTTTATATTGAGTACTGTTTTTACACCAATTATGTGATAGAAAATTTGCATAACTATTTATTAGTATTATATATATATATATATATATATATATATGTGTGTGTGTACACATGACTGGCTATCCTGAATTTTCTGTTTGATGATTAGACATGTTGTGAACAAAAAACAAAATTAACAAAACATACAAATATTAGATATTATTAAATATATTATTCTATTAATATTAAAAATGATTTGAAAATACTTGTGTGTATGCATGAATTGTTACTTACTCTGCTTGAAAAGGAAGGAAGTTTATAGTCACAAGTTCGTTTAATAATCTGAAAACAGAACCAAAATTATGAGCTTTTAAGTTTTACTGGATAGCTTGACAGACATTCATTTTTTGCAGTTGACTGAAATCCATAGAAACTTTGATTCTTGTGTTTTAATTCCTCTTTAAATGTCATCAAGCACAATTAATTACAACCCAAATATTTTACATTATTTACTATGTTTCATTTTTAGATTATTCACTTGTAAAGAGGAAAAAAGAAAATGTCTATTTACATTTTATTGTGATGTCTTTAATATCAACAGTCAGAAGAATCAATAAGACAAGTTGACAAGAATTAGCATATAAAAAATTTGGACAGCACAAATAATGAATAAAAAAAAAATTCATTTTTTTTTTTAAATATATTGTCTTATGTGCTAACATCTGATCTTTGGTCTCAAAGAGAAAATAAGAAGGCATATTTTATATAGTCAAGAAATAAGTTGCACAGTCAGTTTAAAACATTTTGATTTCAAAAAGCGGCTTTTGTTCAAAGATCTGTTCAATATGAATTCTGCATAGACCATTTAAGATAATGATAAAAAATACACCAAAATACAAGAGATCAGAATTTTATATTTACAATCAATGTATAAGGATGGAATTACCAAAAATTATAAAGGCATAAGAATATGGATAGTAACTGGAATTAATTAAAAGGAATTGAATTAAATAAAACTTTGCTAAATAAAATAAATTAATGAAAATAAAGATAATGAAATGGAATGCAGAAAAATGGTTTACTTTGACACTTGCAAGAGTCCTGCTTCATATATAGGCATGGATTGTAACAGTGATCTTTCAAGACTTTCCTTGGTCTTCAAGAATAGCAGGTAACTTTGAGCTGCTTTCCACCTTAAAAAAAAAACAAACAAACACAGACACACACAATAGGAAAAAAAATTGCTTTAATACATTAAAAAATTGCAGTCATTCACAATTACAGTGATCTTTTTTAAGCTTCTTTGTAAGCAAAATTGAAAGTTTTATCATTACAAATGTGGTTACATAAAAAATGTTTATAAATGTTGAGTATTTTCAATGCCTTGATTTGACTGCTATCAACATTAACTTGTCTACTTTTCATGGAGCATTGTTTAACCAGAAAATAACAAGCACAAAACTGCTTTTAACACATTTGAGCATTTACAGTACCTTCTTCGTACACCACACAAGTCATTTTGTGTTTGTTTTTTATCATTCTTAAAATAAAAAAAAAGTATAATATGACAGCTCTAATAATAAATGTGATCTACTTGAATGAAGATTAAACACTCCTAATGCCATTTATTGACAAAATATAACTCCTTCTTCAGCCTGTTTTAGGTAAAAGTTTGTATCTGTAAAACATGTCTTAGTAACACTTTTCAGTTTCCATATTTTCCATTGAAGATTACTGGAAAAGTCTCCAGGCTTTCTGACATATAAAAGATGTAGCAGAAAGGAAGATCTCTTTTTTTTGTCCCCTTTTATCTCATTATTTGAACCAGGATCATTGGGCAAATGCCAACATTTTGCAAGGGATACGATAAAAAGATTTTGAAAAGCAAATACTTTTTGAAAGATTCAACATTGAATTGTTAAATTTTTCATCTTTTTTAAATGTAGATTAAACAGTTTTAAATTTGTATAATTACTCATAATTGTCATTAGTTATTTTATTGTATTATTGTTTATTTTTATGGTTCTTCAAGCTCTTTGAGAAGAACTTAAGTTTAATGAAGTCACTATAAATTGAAATTCAGTCTTATGTCTGTCAATGTTTTTTCTTTTGTAAACTAAATTTAAAGAATTATTATCTTCGTTGTGCTTCAAAGGAAACTCTTCAAAAATGAGGTACATAAAAAATAGAAATTTTTACCTGTAAAACATCTTTGAGATGAGATAGTTCTTGAAGAAAGGTATTTCATGAATAGCTTCCCAGAGAACAGCATGCCTTTGCCATTCTGTAAGCCTAAATGTTTCTGATTGTAAATCCTTATCAACATGCAGAACTCCAAATGATGAGAACAAGTAATATTCAGTATTGACCTTAAATAAAAAAAAAAAAGAAGAAAAGTTTTTTGTTGTAGTTTTTGTTGTGTATTTTGTTTTCAAAACTGGGACATTCAGATTTTGATCTGCTTCATAATCACCATTTGTTTCCAAAATAAAAGGAAACATTACGACTTGTTTTTTTAAGCAAGTTACATCAGTGAATGACTAAATCTTACAATGAGAAATTTTTTATTTTCTTTTTTAATCATTTCACCCAAAGCAAGGCAATAAAGCCATTAAGATGCAGGGAGTTACCGAGTGTTAGAGAATATGAGAAAATATTATTAAGGAGAGAAAATAATAAAAGAACAGAAGTTAAGAAAACAGAAGATAACGATTGATATTTCATTTAAATTTTTTAAGGTCAAAATTGGCTGGGAAGCAAGAAGCTGGAAGAGAGTTCCACAAGCGAGAAGTGTGATAGAAGAAACTATTAGCATAGAACTTACAGTTACATCTAGCCATTTCAAATGTAAAATGATGAGACCTTGTCACCAATCTAGTACTGCACTTAAATTCATAAAGTCAAAGTATCACAGAGGAAATTTCATCAGAACAATTATTGTAAAAGTGTAGATGAGTTCCTGGGGACGAATCCTTTGTCACAGACACCAACTATGACCTTATTGTTGCATGTTTCACTGAATGCCACTCTTACTTTGGTCTATGTCTGCTGGTCCATCTCTAGGATTTGATTTTTCTGCAATTGGAAATACTTGGAAAATCTTCCTTGGATCAAGTCACAGATAGGTTCATCTTGCAAGGACAGTTAGGGGGAATGGTGGTTTGTCTATTGGTTACAGATTCCAGTTGCTTCTCTTGGTGACAACTGCTCAAGGGTAAAAATGAAATGGTTTATATTGAAAATCTATTGGAGTTGTTTGGGTCTTGAGATAACTGATTAATTTGTAAATCCCGATCAATCACTTCCTATACTGTTCCAAAATTGACTTGGTCAATTCCTTGTCCAGTTTCAGCCTTGCTACTCTGTAATTTTGTTAGTCCAAACCGTTCTCATGATCATCATTGGAGTGGGACCATACTTTTACATACATTTACCTTTGGCCAATTAAAGTTTCTTTTGAAAATTATAATTTTTCAGTCTTAACATTAACTATATTAAATAACATGCATGCTATTATAGTTGATAAACAATACAGCCTCTGTTGGTGTTTATCTGGCATCATCATGTACATGGGTCTATTTCTTTTTCTTTTATACTATTGTTCACCCAATACAAGGCACAAGAGCCATTCAAGGTAGAGGGTTGTTGCATAAGAGCATAAAGGGATGAGAAAGAGGTGCATATTATGAGGATCTATTGGTAATCTATTTTAATTTTCCAATCAGTTTTTCCCTAAAAGGAAAAATCCACTTTCCTAACTCACTTTCTTTAGCTTGAGGGATTGAGCAAACCTATTAATCTCTTAAACAAAAGCCTTCTTTTTTTCTATATATAACAAGCAAATATTTTCTTAGCTGAACACCTTGCATGGTAGATAAATCCATCAAGTATTATCTTGACTGCCAGACAACTAGACTTTTTGTATTTCTTAATTGTGTTCCCTTCTCAAATTGTAGGTCTACTTCTCTCCTTTCAAGATTCATTTCAAAATAAGCAAGTTTATTTTGTTTAAACCAGGTAATCTTGTGGCATCTCTTACTTGTTTGTAAAAGCTAAATTAGGTCACCTTTCCTGGATTTTCATATACCTGCAAGTTTAACTTCATTTCACCCAGCTACGAATTGTAGATTTCATTTGCTGGTAAAATCAACACTAATAATAGTGTAATACCAGTTTGTATTCATTTTGGTTCACTGACTATAAATAAATGAGTGGATGAGTTAAATACTAGAATGTCATTAATATTGCAATGAAAATAAAATACCTCTCTTCAGAGACTGAAATAGATCTATGTTTGGCTTAGAGCATATTCTTTTCTTGGTTTCATTTTGTTAATATATATATATATATTTATATATATATATATATATATAACTTAAATGTTATTTTGAATGGATATTCATATTTGAGTAGACAGGAGTTTAAAGGCACTATTCAGTTTTGTTTGGTCATCGATGCAATCAGTAACCAAGGTTTCAAAGTATGTCAGATCTAATGATAGTTTCCCCTAGAGGAATGCAGATTCAAATCCTGCCAGAGAGTGCATATTTTTCTCTAATAAGATTTCTTGAACATTCAAGCAGGTAGACAAAAATAAATAAATATACTGTTTAATAAATAAATGGAGTGTCCACTCAAATACAAGTATTCTCTAAAAATAACATTTAAGTAATAAAAATCTGTCACATTAATTAATAATTTAAAAAAAACAAAAACAACCCCCCCTTTTCTTTGCATTATATATATATATATATATATATATGCAGAAACTATATTCATAACTGGTAAATTTTAGGTTATTCTGTAGATGATTGTCTATAAAAAGTAATATAGTGCTTACTTTGTCCTTGGGCACAGACACTAAATGATAAGGTCTGAAGTGGTGCGATGGTGCAAGGTTAAAATACAGATGTTCTACTTTTTGAAGGAATTGGCACTTGATATAGTACTCAACTGCTTCACGGCCAGATAGCACCAACAATGGTTCAACCTGGAAAGAAAAGAGAATATCAGCAAAATCTTTTTTCTTTTAATAATATTTTAAAAATTTATTTATAATTATACAAGTTCTGTTATAGTAAATATACTGCACCTTCCTCTCTGACAGAAAACATTTTTTATGGGAGGGTGGTAGCTGAGTTATCTCACAAAAGAGAAGTGACTATAATAAAAATAAATTATTCCACAAAAATAAATACCATCAAAACAATACAGATGTACAATGAATAATAGTTAAATTTAATTTTCTTTATTAATACTAGAAGTAATACTGTGGTTTTAGTATTTTTTTAAATAATTGGCAAAGATATTTTTCTCTTGTAGCAAGTATAAAACAAAATACTAATCTCTATACATAGATGATATGAATGAGATAAGTTGTTTGGATAAAGCAGGCTTAATTTTGATTGGTATTCAAAGGGTTAAATGAAATTCTGATTCAGTCATTATCACTTCTTGAATGAAACAATAAGCATTTACCTTTTTTGGAGATTTTGACTTTTTTGTAGGCATGTCTTCAGCTGGTTTCTCGTCAATTTTCTTCTCTTCACTTTTTGGTTTTTGTTCAAGAATCTGATATTATATAGAAAAGAGTCATATATTGTTTTCCTGGCAGAACATATCATAGATGTCATGTAGACTTCTAATGTAGATTAAAAATATTGGCATAATACAAAATCCTCTTAATTTCTACAGAATGTGGTAATTTGATAAAAGCCATACTTTGATGTGATATTTATTTGCCTGACCAGAAACAAAAGATTTTTTTTTTTTATTTACAAAGAACATGCGGCTTCAGAATAAAACTGGTTTGTTTACAATTAACAAAAGTCTATTAATTAAAGTTTTTTATATACAATTTGATAACTTTATCTGCTATATAAATGAAACAGCAAAAAGCTTATATAAAACAAAGAAATCTATCATGATGAATGAAAATTATATCCGGTGTTGTGGTGGGAGGCGTGTTCAAATTGTGTATGACTTAATCCTTCTAAAAATTAAAAATAAATTGAAAAATGTTGACGTATTTCATAAGTCTGGGCAAATTTTAAATACAAGGAAACTGCCTACATAACATATTTTTCCTCACTCAAATTTATTGAAAGAATCAATTTTAATAAGAAAATTCCTAAATTTAGTTTTCATTTTTCACAAATTTAAATGAGCTGAGATATATTTCATAGCTTTCATATTGAAACAACATTTTGAATATTCCATTTTTGTCCATGCTTTAAAAAAGTCAAAGAAAAATCAAATTATAAGAGGTACTGTTTAATTAGTTTATTGAATCAAAGAGACATTTATAGTGATACTAAAAATTATTTATACAGTTCAATAAAAAGTAGATTTGTGGATATAATTAAATCTTAATATGATAAAAACAATATCTTGATGAATTTACTCCCAATACATTGAATCTAACAAAAATTTGGAAAACTCAAATAGTCAATGACCAAAGAATTTAATAATGGCAAAATTATTAGCACAGTTATAGCTTTATCATTTTAAAGCAAGAAAATTCATGTATTTATAAAAAGAACATTAATATACAACCTCAAGAAGATTTTAGAAGATTCTATGCAAAATATTATTGACTTCAAAGAACAACAATTCATCAGCAATACAGATTTGTATCTCAACAACTGTTACAATATCAAATACAAACACTGTTGACATGAAAGAATAGAAATTGATCAGCAATTCAGATTTGTCTTTCATGCCTTCAACAACTTGTTCAAAAATTGATATAGCAGCTCAATTCTACAACAAAATAAACAAATTGCAAGTCCAAACTTGAAGATTCAGGGACAGGAAGCAATGTTGAAATCATGAATTGCAGGTCCCATGCCAAAAATCCCAATACATGTAAATGGTTAGAAATCCAACACACAAACCAACAGTTACATACAAGCCAATGGACAAAGTAGCAAAATAAAAACAACTGTCCCAATTTGAGAACACCAACCACTTTTATTAAAGGAACAAATTTTTCATTGGCTGACATTTGGAAAGAACAAGCAATATTAGCATATTCAAGAAGCATTTATGGCAACAGTTTCAAATGACTTGTTTGTATTTTGGTTATTTCATCTTCAGCATATCATACAGAGCACATGTGCCCTTTTTCTCAGTAAGTGACTTTCTCTTCTGTCTCCCACCCTCAATCTCATGATCCCACTGGTGACAACTAGGGGGTGTGGGTCTCTTAAGCCTTGTGCTTCTTCTCAAAGGAACAACTACTGTCTCCTCACCCAATGAATTGCCTTCCAAAGGAACATCAGATGCATTTCCACTAGAAGCATCTCTTATTTTGATCAGTCCCTCATTGTTAGAGGACTTGTTGTTGACATCAATTGTTGAGGTGTTGGAATTGACAAAGGGGTGCAGATTCCTCACATGGCATGTCATCCCATCAACACAAATCATGTGCAGACTTCTAATCTCTGTGACAGATCCCGCTTGATATTAAGTTGTACACCAGTTTTGAGGAGGTTTTTACTCACACACTGTTCCTTAGCCCATATGTCAATTGTCCATGTTCTTGCTTTGGTGGAGGTGTTTTATCAATACCTAGTGCCAAGACTCTATAATGTTAAATCTCATTGGTGGGGCATGGTGGAAGGTGACATGTCACAGTGTGTAATGTTGAGCCAACAAATGGCTTCCATCACTGAGCATTGTTTCCTTTTGGCAATTCACTTTGCACTTCAACTATCCTGTTACCAGAGGGGAAATCTGCAAGCAGAAACAGATATGGATTCCCCCTACTTGAATGGATTACTACAGAAAGCAGTGTCATTGTCAGTGAGAAGTTCAGCAGAACAACTCTTTAAAAAAAAAAAAAAAAAAAAAGAAAAAAAAAAGGACCTTTGGTTGATGACACTGGCTGAATCTTGTCAATGCAGTTGTCACCAGATTGTGAAATCCAACATAAAAGTCAACAGTTACATGCAAGCTGATGGACAAGGCAGCAAAATAAAAACAACTGTCCCAATTCGAGAACACCAATCTCTTATCAACAGAACAATTTTTTCATTGGCTGATGGTTGGAGAGGACAAACATTTATGGCCACAGCTATAAATGATGTGTTTCTATTTTGATTATTTTGTCTTTTGAATATCATACAGAACACATGTGCCCATTTTCTCAGTAAGTGACTTTCTCTTTTGCCACTCAACTGTCACAATATCAAATACACTGTTGACATGAAAGAATAGAAATTGATCAGCAATTCAGAATTGTCTCCCGTGCCTACAACAACTGTCACCATGTCAAATACAAAAAGAACTTAATGTTCTTAGTTGCACTTAGAAATGAAGTTGTCAAGTATCATAAGAATGATGAAGGGCATGACAATATTGCCAGTATGTCTCATTTTCTTAACAGTATACACCATTATTAAGAGTTTAGAGAAATGGTTAGAGACAAATAAGATTGATGTTTTACCATTGCCAGCTTAAGCTCCAGACCTTAATCTGCAAGAAAATTTGTGGAGATAGTTAAAAGGCAAAGGGATCCGAGAAACCCCAAGAATCAGAGGCTATTTTCAGGAAGAATGAAAGAAAATAAGTGCAAACTTAACGAAAAATTACCAGTAAAGATTACAGAAAGTTATCTCTTTAAAGGAAAGCACACTTGAATATTAATTAAACGTGCTAATAATTTGGGCCTTTCTAAAGTTTTTGTTTGATTATTTAGGTTTTAAGTAATTTTCAAAATGTTTTGCTGGATGCAATGCAGAGTAGATTTAGCAAAATGTTTTTTTTCTTTTTATTTACCATGTCAAAATTTAATTATATCCACAAAAAGTACTTTTTAATGAACTGTGCCAACAATTTTGGCAATCACTGTAACTAATATTTGTAACACATGATGCAAGTATATTCAGTTAATCCAAGAGATGCCATAAATGCAGAATATTTGCTTAGTAACTACTGCTGTCCCTCACTCAAGACTCACTAAATAGTAGAATTGTAGTGCACATATATCAATTTAACTTTATCAACCAAAAGGTCACTATAAAAGGATCCCTGAAATAATTGATGACAAGTACATTTATATGACCATATTTTATTCTTCAGTTATTCATATGAAATAGCAAAAGAGCTAGAATCCTTCATGTATACACTTCTTTGAAATGTCTGACTTGATCACAATCACTTATTATGTTGTGTTTATCATGTTACCATTTTCTCAATAGTGGATTTTTTATGATGCATTACAGTTTCAACATGAAACCTGAGAGCCAATAGATTAACTGGAACACACTCTTTACAGAGAGTGCTTATCAATAAATTACTAAAAGAGTTAATCAACATTTTGACTTCCTTACCTCTTCTGGAAGGCTAACATTGACTGCTTGAGCAGTCAGCCCATGGCAGCTTCCCCAAAATGACTCATCTAAAAAGATTTTTAAAGATTACAGAAAAAAATAATCATTACAATGGAGGTCATAATTCAGCCATATTACTTTCTCTCTTAAGTAAAATAGTCGAGTTTTCTTTGATAAGTCTAATAGACAAGTTTTTAAGATTTTCATGAGGCTCTCCTGGTAGATTTTACAAATGATTCCACTCGTGTGAAAGACATCATGGATTATTCAATGACAGTTCTCATGAAGGAGATAGATTTCTTTTACCGCATTTTCTAGTGTTTTACTGGTGATTGGTCACCTTGAATGCTCATTATCTTGAAATGTTCATGCCAATCAAAAACCTATGTTTGACTAAAAAAAAAAAAAAAAAAAAAAAAAAAGAAAAATTAACAAAAGCCTGATAAAGCATTTTGAGAGTTTCAGTAGGAGATTTGTGAAGCTTCATGCTAAATTTGATGTAGGTACGCAGCTTAAATATTTCAGTCATTATAAAGATTGCAGAGACATTGCAACAAAATGTTATAAAACCTTACATAATAAAAGAACATAATATGAAAACTATTAGCAGACTGACTCAATAGGTGAGGTAACAATGGATATTAGCTAAACATGCATTTATGTTGAATAGTACAATCACTCGAATGTACAATTTGAGAACTTTTTGATAATGTCCATTTCATTTTTTTTTTTTAATGGAATCTTTTAATCCAACCATATTCCCTATTACTATAAACGTTATTTTTAACGGGTACACATTTTGAAGTTGCTATCTCTTTTTTAAAATTTTTTTTAAACATTGAAAAGTACTACTAAAAATAGATCAAGAAGTCTTGTGGAGTCATTCCATTGGACATTTTTGTTCCTAAAGTTGCATGCCACCTGCTGCACTGGTTTTTGAGGCAGTATTGTTTCATTTCCTCCCATCTCTTTACCTTATTTGCCTGTTACCACATTTTTCTTGGGAGAGCAGTTAATTGGTTAGGTGTTCCCCCCTCATCCTCAGCACAGCCTTACCATATTTTACAATAATTTCAATCATTAATCTCTATTCAGCTCAGTAGCCTTCTTTAAAAAAAATATCAGCAGGTGCACAAATTTAAATCATAGTGAATAAATGAAAAAAAAAGTAGTGATATTGAAGATATAATGAAGGAAAATATATAGATTATAGATTTACTGATACAGATTATGTGAATAAAAGAAAATCTTAAATGGCTCAACATAAATAAAAGCAGTAATTTTTATTTTAAATGTTTCAGTAGATGTTAATGTTAGAAAGCATTTGAAAAATAATGCTTTGGAAACGTAAAAATCTTTTCTTTTATGTTATATTATGTATAAACAAAATGATCAATAAATAAAAAAGACCAACATTGACTAACCAGGTTTCAATACCAAAAGTTTAAAAAATTTTTTATTTATTCCTAATTTAAATCATTGTTTCTTTTGCAGTTAGGAACTATCAAAATCAGTGATTTCCCAAATCCATCTGAATCACATTTTACATTTCCAAGTTTGAAGTTTGTATATATATATATATATATATATATATATATATATATATATAATTATTATTTATAAAAAAATTATAACATAAGTATGTTATAAAATCACTACAAAAATAGCTATTTTGTTTCAACACTCGGTGTCTTATCAAGTGATGATGTTGAAGATAAAATAAATGGTTTTATATATATATATATATATATATATATATATATATATAACAGTGTTGTAATTTTATTTGGAGTGTATGAGTTTTCCATATTTGAAAAGTACTTACATGCAGCAATATCATAGGCTACACTTCCAATTGAACGGTGGAGGTCTAAAACAGTCATTGCTTTTGGAAATAAAGACATCTCTTCATTAAGCTGAAATGTAGATCATACTTTTAAAGATGGAGAAAAATAAAAGTTGATAAAGCATTGAGAAAAACAAAATACTCTTTCAAAATGTAATTTTTGCAAAAATGCAAAAAGAACCCAAAATATAAGAAAATTCAAGTAATAAAAAGAGCAAAAAGAGAATAGAAAATTTATTTTCATCAACAGATTTAGAGAAAACAGATATAAACTAACCACATTTGTTGATTAAATTTCTTTTGTACAATTTTTATTTGAATTAAAATATTTTCTGATAAACAAGTTAAGGTGCTTTAACATAAATACACACACACAAATAGGTGTTATAAAATAAAATAAGACATATCTCGGCTGATTTACGGGGAAATAAACTAACCTACTCAAGAGCAAGGCCCCGTCACAAAATGGCCATTATCTTCATTTACGCATGTTCCCGACGCACAAGTTCCGGTCGAAAAATAAAATAATATTTTAAAGTGTTTCTATTTTTCGACCAATAAAAATGCTTCCCTCCTAATTATACTTGCATCGTTTTTCGAGCCTGTCAAGTAATAAAAAAAATGCCATGAAAGGGGTCACACGGAAGTACAACGGCAGTCAACAGGAGGCCAGGGAAGAGACCTGTCACGGTCAGGTTGAGCGGTCAGCAGCAGCCAGCAGCAGGAGCGCCAGCATCAACCAGTGTGAACTACTACGAGAGATCAACCCAGATTCGAAGCCGGCTTATGAACTTTACCACAAGGTAGCTGTCCCAAACCCACACATTCCTGTTGAAATAAATCACGTAAATCTATTTCTGCTGTTGTCATATTTCTTTCTTGCAACCATACGCTTGTCTATAACATAGGCAAACATTTATAAGTCCACCATTTGTTCTTGCTTTGAATATTGTAGCCACATATGGTTTGTTGTGCCTACTATATATTTAGAGATTCTTAAAATCCAAAGAAGAATCTGCAATGTTATTGGCCCAGACCTGGCATCTGGGTTTCAGTCACTTTCTCACTGCCACAACATAGCTTCCCTGAACCTTTTATATAAATACTTTCATGGTAATTGTTCTGATGAGCTTTCCTCTATGATAAGTAAGGACTTTAAGTGCCGTACTAGATTGACAGCAAAGTCTCATCCTTTTACAATTGAAATGGTTAGATGTAACTGCAAGTTTTATGTTAATAGTTTCTTCTGTTGCACCTCTCCCTTGTGGAACTCTCTTCCAGCTACTCACTTTCCAGTTAACTCTGATCTTTAAAAATTTAAATGCAATGTCAATCGTTATAATGCTTTCTTGATTCCTCTTTGTTTATTGTTCTCTCAATATTTTCCTTTTTCTTATGCTTTTACAATCAGCAATCTCTTGTATCTTAGTGGCTTTATTGCCTTCCTTGGAGTGAAATGAAAATATGAAAAAAAATAATTCCTCTCTTTGACATCAGAAATGAATTTTCTTCACTCACCCTTTACAGCTATGAAAAAAAAAATCCTCTACATTTAAGCTTTTTTTTTCTCACAAAAAGCAAAATAAGATTCATTAATGATTTTGAAAGATTGTTTTTAGAAGCCTAATTTAAATTAAATTTGTTAATGATTCATTAATTCAGAGCAGCATACACATTTTGGTTGTTACATTCACAATATTTCAGCTGTTGCGCTTTCATGCATTCTTTGGATGACAATCATACTTAGTAGCCTTCTCAAAACTTTGAATTGAAGCCTTTAAAAGGTTACCAAATATGGTAATATATCTGAAGAATGCTGAAGAGTACAACAAGTGGAATTCATATGATCCATTAATAAAGATTCTGGAAAAACAATTGGTTTCCTGTATCACTCCAGTAAGTACCCGACACCTGATATCCTCTACCTTTTCAGACTGAAAATAGGGTAATGCTGCCATATCTGGGCTGAAGCTGCCCAGTTTTCCCTTTCTAGTCTTAGAGGTCAAATCTACACTGCCTTGTGGGTGATGAATTATTTTATACCTACAACCCCTTTCATCCCTGATGGTCACTCCTTGTTGTCGTGGAGGGGCTTGCTTAGACCCAATGATGGAGTACAATGATGCCAAGAGTTTTAAACTCTTGGTAGAGTTACCCTTGCTGGCATGGTCAAAGATGAGGACCCAAACTAAATGTGACCAACCCTAAAGATCCCAATGGATAGAAGAAGTAGATGATTACAACAGATCTCAACATTTGAATCTGTGGAATAAGAAGGCTACACATGACAGACATGCTATAGAAGGCACCACTTGGAATTATAACAGTCAGCAGCAGTCTGTTGAAATTTCATAACTGGATTCTGCATGTCTCATTCCATGAGTCGCAGAGGAAGGTCATCAAATCAAGTGTGTGGTTCACTTCCTGGTAAGTTGAGGTTCATCTTAAACAAATTCATGCCATTGGCACTTTCTCCTACTCTAATTTTCTTCCACCTTCAACCAATTCTTGCAAAACCAAACAGTGATAGGGAATGGATGATGGGAGCAGGTTTTGGTGGAACTGGAAGCTTCAAGTCCTGAACCATCACATTGGCATCAAATTTAGTTATCAACACCATCATCATAAAGGAATCAATCAGCAAAGAAGAAATTAAATTCTTGAATAAGAGATAAAGTTGACAACAACCCTTTTCCTACGGACAAAACATTCCAAGCTTCTCAGTTACTCTATCGTTATTTCCATGGAAAATGTTCAGATGGTCTATATTCCTTAGTTCCACCAGTTCTAACCTTCACAGCTAGGACCCGACATGCCACATACATTTGAACAGCTTCTCCCTACAAACTGCTGCTTTATGGAACAGACTTCCAAGATGGTGCTTCCTTAATCATTACAATCTTAACCTCTTCAAGTCTAAGGTTAACTGTTATCATTCACACATATGCTCATAAATTTCACTTCTTATCTCTTACCACTCATTCAACAATGTCCTTCAGTAACCCTCTATTTAGAGTGACTCTTGGGATTTGTATAGAGTGAACATTCTTATGTGCTGTGTCCCTTGTAGATCTTAATAAGTTTTATCTTTTTGCTATTTCTCTCAAACCATCCATTTACTCTAGTGCATCAAGTATATTATGTGCTGTTTTCCTATGTTCCTCTTCTCCCAATCTATCCTGTGAGTATCAGATTTTCCAAGTCCTCCTTCCTCATTACATGCTCAAGAAACTTAAAACTGTCTCTACCTGATGTTAAGTATAAGTTTCATTTTTATTTCCATTTTCTCTAAAACCTCATCATTGCTTACATGTTTGGTCCATAGTATACTCAGTTTCTGTAGAACCACATTACTGTTCATTCAAGTCTCTTCATCTCTGAAGAAATTGTCCAGCATTCACTGCCATATAGGAGGACAGATATCACATAACAGTTCAGTACTCTTCTTTGTTTCTAGTAAAGTTTTTCTGTCTATTAATTTAGTAAAAAAAAAAAAAAAATAAATAAATAACGGCCAAGATGAGTTACTAGGCGGAAAGAAAAGGCATATAATAATGGTAATTCCTCATTTTCATATGATTCTTATTTTTTACTTTTTTTTCTTTTATTAATTTAGTATGACAATAGGTTGACTTACAGTAATTTTTGTTGAAAAAATGTCCAAATTACTTTTGAGGAACAGTGGTCTGGGACTCATACTTGATGCTGGATTTCTTGGAGACATTGATCTCTTTGGGTGTGACTTTGGAAATGTCAAGTCAGCTTCTTTTTCTACATAAAGAATTACCTATGAAAAAAGTGCAGAAAATGGAAGATTGTATTTCTTGTCTGCATAATTTGACATATGATAAAATATAGTTTTAAAAAGTATGCTATATTTATATGGCAAAAGTAATCAATATGTAAATATCAGCAGTGTGGATGCAAATCAACACTGAGTGACAACAGTCTGTTTTATGCTTGAACAATTTTCAGGACTGAAGATTGCATTCAAGCATCAAACAGACTTATCACTTAATGTTGATCTCTGTGTACACACTGCTTATATATATATATATATTATATATATGCACACACACACAAACATTTTACTTCCTTGAATAAAAGGATCTCATTAGGAATTGTAAGTAAATTATATTTTTTCTTTTATAAACAACTAGCTATCAGTTCTGTGTGATATTATAATGAATTTATAAAAATATATGATTTCAACACAAAATGTATTGAACATGAGTAGCCTTTTCTAGGCTAACAAATAGACATTTCAGGTTTACATTAATTTAACTATTTCCTCCTTTACAACCACATTTTTTTTTACTCAAGTGATTGTATTGTGCTTAATTTCTTACACTGAGTAATATTCAGTATTTTCCTCCCTTTTACATTTTCTAAAATTATTCTAATTCCTTATCCTCTTTCTGTGACAATTTCATATACTAACAGTGCTCTCTTAATCAATTAAAAATACTGTATTATAAGTATCTATTAGGTTTTGCCCTTTTAGTTCAGTTGTCTATCCATAATACCAGTAAAATTAATCTTATTAGCCAATAATTGATATATTTAAAAAAAAAAAAAAAAAAAAAATCAAATATTAAAAACATAATATGCACTTTTGATCATTTTGATTGACTTTTGAATCCACAATACATAATCTTATTAATATCTGTTGTTCATGAGATTCCGAGTTTTGTATACAATGAAGTCTTTTCCCATTATCATAACGCCTTAATACTAGCTAAAAAAAATATCATTAGAATGAGAAACGTCAAGTACTTACACTGGGAAAAATCTGCTTCAGGATCCCCAAAATATCAACATATAACTTGTCCTTCACAGCGCTTAAATGGCTCCATATTCTTTTCATATAATGCTGAAGCTGTTTAAAAGGTAAGTAAGTAAAATACATATTGCTAAACATGTGAACAGTTTGGCATAAAATTTGGTGTCACTACAGGCTAAAAGGATAAAATCAAATCAAGATTGAATAATATGAGATGACAAAAAGAATAATTCAAAAAGGTAAACAGAAATCTCTTGGATTTAATCAATTGTTAAACATCCATTTAAAGCATCTTCATAAATGCTTCAATAGTTGTCCATTAAAATTAACTCTTTTGGTTTCTCTTTCTTTAGTATGATTCAACTTCTGTTAGTGGTATAAAATCAAATACAAACATCTACAATTGATGACTTTGACATGATACGAACATGCAGAACTAAAAATCAACTATAGATATTTTTTGAAAGAAAACCAAGTGCCAGTAAAAAAAAAAAAAAAAAAAAAATAGTAAGTCAACCAACTTCTCTACCTATCATACCATGCACGCAGACATAAAAATAATATTTTTCAACAAAAATAAAAATTTACTGACAAATTTGTGATTAAAACCCAATGTAAAAAGTAAAATTGCAAATTTCAAAACTACCATATCTGGACAAAATCGTCTCAAAGTCAGTAAAATATTTTTCTACATGTATGAAAAAAAAAAAAATACTCTAATAGCCACTATGACAACTACAACAGTCAGCAGGTGAGCAACACTCTTTTTTTTTTTTTATCTCTATTATAACTTAATCCTTTGGATATCTTGAAGCCATTTGACAGAATTTGGCATACTGGTCTTCACAAGTTGAAAGGTTATGGTATTTCTGGACATATTTTTTGAACTCAGTCTTTTTTATCAAATCACAAAGAAAAAAAAAGTTGTTTTGAATGGCCACTCTTCTAGATTTTTTTACATTAATGAAGGCATCTTCTACAGCTCTTATCCTTGGACCTATTGAACATATATAGGTGTGTATAATATATATTATAGTCGACGACAAAATTATTCATACATCCATCAATTAAATATTTTTATCCGTTTCTCAGAATCTAATGATGCCCATATGATACCAGATTTTTTATATGTTAATAACCACAAAAAAGGGAATATAAAACTTAATTTTCAGAACAATAGTTTAAATACAACAAATTTGACAGGTGAACTATGCAAAACAAGAAAAGACAAAAGTCGTACAGTAGAAAATATCATTTTAAATTGATTGATTCATGTAAGTATAAGTTATTTGCATAATTATTTTATTGGTGAAGCCTGCTAGGCTATTTATTCAGTAGAATATTTGTCATAATTACAGAAAAGAACATCACATGCTGCATAGAATGTCACCCTTGTTATTCTTACATTAACAACATGGGGAAGACAAAGGAACTTAGCATTGACTTGAGACAGAGAGTTAACTTCCAAAAGTCAGGAAATAGTTACAGTACTATTTGAAACTGATTAGCTGACCCTAGATCTACAATACAGTCAGTTATAAAGAAGTTTAAACAGTTTGGCATGGCAGAGAATTTGCCTGAACATGGAAGAAAACCCAAATTGTCACTGAGAACTGCATGAAAACTGTGTCACGAGGCTAATATAAACTCAAGAGTTGATTTGAAGGATAGCGCCAAAAGTTTAGGTATGATGGGTATCAGTGTAAGTACTTGCACAATATGTTGATTAAATAGAAATGGGTTGTATGGAAGCCTACCACAACAAACCCCTCTTCACAAACCATGTCACATTGTTGCTGGGTTTAATTTTGTCAAAGCATTATTGGACAAAGAAAATTGTTTTTGGGAACAAGTACTACGGAGTGATGAAACAAAAATCGAGATTTTTGGACATAATGATGTACAGAAGATTTGGCACAAGAAAGGTGAGGTTTTCCTCCCAAAGAACACAGTGGCAACATTAAATCATGGAAGTAGTTCAATGATGTTTTGGAATTGTTTTAGTTCAAGGGTGACTGCACAATTAATTGCAATAAAAAGAATAATGAAATTTGCATACTATATCAAAATTCTGGTTGAAAATTTTCAACTATCAGTGCAAAATCTTCATCTAGGTCAGTGATTTACTTTCCCCAAATATATGTCTAAATTAGTGATTGTGTGGCTTCAGAAAAAGAAAATTACAGTTCTGCCATAGCCTTCAATGAGTCCTGACTTAAATCCTATTGAAAATCTATGGCAAGGCTTGAAAGTTCAAATAAATTGATCACCAAAAAAGCTTCAGGAGTTAAAACATGTAACCAGTGAAGAACGGAAGAAAATTCCAGAAAAGACTTATTCAAATCGCATCAAAAACTTTAGAAAATTATTGCAGCAAGTGGTAAAGATGAGAGACTATTGACTATTAATATTGTGAAAATTGTTCCATTTTTTTTCTATTTTTCATACTGCATGAATAATTTTGTCTTTTCCTATTTTGCATAATTCGCCTGTCAAAATTGTTGTATTTAAACTATTGTTCTGAGTTTTATATTTCTTTTTTGTGCTTATTAACATACAAAAAAACTGGCATCATACCAGCATTAGATTCTGAGAAATGGATAAAAATATTCAAAATTGATGGGTGTACGAATGGTTTCATCGTTGACTATATATATATATATATATATGCACTATTATTTATTTACTGATGCATTTTTTAGCTAAAGAATATAACAAAGTTGAAGACATTTAAAACTAATTTATTTAAGTTGTGCATTATAGTCACCATAAATACAGTATGTCTGAAATAAAATGTTATTAAAAAAGTTGTTATAAAATAACAAATGTAAAGCTTTTATAACCAGTTAAAATAAAACTAGAAGATTTTTATGACATGTGATAAATTTGTTTCTACTGACATAAAACCTCAAAAGACATTTTGTTGTGGAAACAGACTCACTTCATGATCCCAATCTGGAATTTCAAGGCAGTTTTTCAATGGTATCAATAACTGAAGAACATCATAAAGGAAGGTCCAATGTCGAGAGCTGAAATAGAGAAAACTTGGGATATGTTTAAATATTACACATTCCCAGATGTTATATTGAATTGTAACTGATTAATCTATTTTTAGTCTTCATTTTTTTCTTTATTCCGAGAATTTTAGGAATGTAATCAGAAATAAGAACACAAAATAAAAACTGTGACTGATTTGCTCAAACTTTTTCACCTTTATTTTATATCAGATGTTTTTATTTTAAAAGGTGTCAATTAAAAATAACTAAAAAGTTATTCGAATATGCATATTTAATGTTATGCAAGATATATTAAAAACAGTCTACAAAATCACTGTATCCTATATAGGAATGTCTACTTAATATTATTTACTCAATCACCAAGTAGTAGTAGTATAATAACAAATTGTAAAATTTAAAAAAAGAAAATAGTAATTATTGCAAACATGAAAACTACCTAACATGAGAAACCTTGCTTATAGAAATTATGAAGTAAATTATGAGTAACATTAGCAATCATGAAACATCCCTTATAAGACAGAAGCTTAAATATCATCTTTCCATATATGTTGAAAATTCCTGTTCATGCTCAAGATCAATTGCCATATTTATATAACAGATGATAGAACAATTTTTGCCTTTTTAATATATCAATTTGAGTTTCTCTTCAACTAACACATACCAAATGTTATTCTTAACAATTGCAATGTGTGCAAGGGTTGGCTGAAAAGTTCATAGGCTGACTATGAAGGAGTGATGCTAGAGCTGTGAAATCTTGTATGAATTAATTACAGCTCTTCTTATTAATAACTACATTGTTTCTTTCCATGTAAACTGATATTTGACTGTTCAAAGATGACTTCAAAAGTATTAATGACTTCTCTTGAAAATGGACAAAATTTAGCATTATGATGTTATCAAGTACTTACTGAAAAAGGGTTTAGCCCCTAAGGACATTCATGCTGACATGGTTGCTACATTAGGGGATGATGCTCCAGGTTTATGAACAGTACAAAATTGGGAAGGAGGGAAAAAGAATTTTTGAAAATGACCCAAGGTTTGAATATCTTGTAACTCTCACCACCGAAGAAAACATTGATCATGTTCACCACATAGTGACAGATGACAGGTAATTGATTAAAAATCAAATAACCAGTATTAATTCATGAGAGAGTTGAAAATATTCTGGCATGATGACTGTTTTTGCTTGGTGGGTGACACCTGATCAAAAAACTCAGCAAGCTGATCACATCATCGGAAAATCTAACATTGAGGCAAATCCAACTGGTTTCCTTGAGTGTTTCCTAATCTAAGATAAATGTTGGGTTTACTTTGAGCCAAAAACAATCCATGCAATGGAAACACACCTCCTAACCTATTCCAAAGTGGGATAAGGTTGTTTCATGTGCATGGAAGGTGATGGCCTCAATTTTTTGTAATGCAAAAGGTATCGAGTTTATTGATTATTTTCAAAAGGCCACACCATCAATAGAGAGCACTATGCCAACTTGCTGAAGTAGTTATGAAAGGCTCTCAAGACAAGAAAAACTGATGAAAGTGTTCTTGTTTCATCAGGACAATGCTCCAGCACATGAGTCCTTGGTTTCAATGGCTGCTGTGCATGACTGTAACTTTGAACTGGTTGATTACCTTCCCTATTCTCCTGATTTGGCCCCATCTGACTATCAACTGTTCTCCAACATGAAAAAACACTTGGCTGGAACCAGTATTGTAGCGATGATGATGTCATATATGCTGTTGATGACATTTTTGACCAACAAGGTGAAAGTATTGTCACCAATGGGATCCAAGCACTGAAACACTGATGAAAGAAATGTGTGAACCGAAAGGGGGACTATTTTGAAAAATAAACCTCATTTGGTTACATTCCATGAGAGTGTCTTGGTAAGCTTATGAACTTTTTATGGTCCTTGTATGTTGTTACATCTAAGTGGCATCTACTGGTTTTAAGAGACCATGTACCTATGCAAGGTGAGTTATTTTGTTTTTTTTAAGGTTCAGCTGGTGGAGGTAGCACAGTATCCGCTTTACCAATTCAGCTTAGGTGTCACCTCCTGGTCATAGTCCTGGACAGGAATTTTTTTTCTGTGGGAGATCAAGTTACCAGTGAATTGCATCTGCCATCTCATGTTATAGTGCCTCCACCATAAGGGTGGAGAGGGTAGTGGTTGAACCCAGTATCTACAAATTAATTAATTAATAATTAGTGTTTATTCAGGCATCTGTTTATATTGTGAAACTGACAGTAAAGCCAAAGAGCTTGTAAAGATTAGGATTTTAAAATTTTTTGAATGATTTTTTTTTTTTAATTTGACCCCAAGCAAAGCAGTAAAGCCACTAAGACTTAAGGAGTTACTAAGTGTGAAAGAATTAAAAAATAAAAAATGAAAAACATTACTAAGGAGTGTGAGAACAAGGGAAGAGTAATCAGGAGGACAGTAGATAATGGTTGACATTACATTTAAATTTTTTAAGATTAAAGTTGACTGGAAAGCATGGAGCTGGAAGAGAGTTTTACAAGTGAGAAGTGTGATGAAAGAAACTGTTAGCATAGAATATACTGTTACATCTAGCCTCAATTGTAAGTTGATTAGACAGTGTCACCAGTCTAGTACTGTGCTTAAACATCCAAACAATTATCATGAAAGTATTTATAGAAAAGGCACAAGGAGCTAATTTTATGGTGGTGGGAAAGTGACTGAAGCAAAGATGCCAAATCAGGACCAATAATATTGCCAATTCTTATTTGGATTTTACCAAGAATCTCTAGATATAAAGCAGGAGATCTGGACCATATGTTGCAGCAATATTCCAAGCATGGATGAATGACAAACTTGTAGATATGCAAGATAGTTTATAAACATCAGTCTATATCTGACTTTTGTATGTAGCTCTAGCTGATACATCTGATATTGAACACTACAAACAAAAAATTTAAAAAAAATCTTAAGTTGTATCTATCATTGTTATATAAATTGCAATTTTAAAAAAATATTAGCTCCTGTTTGGCAGCGAAGTGTTGTTACTGTTTTTTGGCGGCGGCGGGGGGATATACACAAGGCTGGAGGATGTAGACTTCATGCTTTCAGTTCAAGATTAGAAGTTGAAGTGTATTGAAAAAGTTTGGAGTTTACTCAACCATATATGGAAGGTGTTTCATTTTTTGAATAACAGGACTAAAAGTGAATACTACAATTTCAAAAGTCTGAAATGCCCACTAATAAAACTAAGGTCAAAAAAAAAAATATTCTAAATATGTTCAACTAAATTTAGAAGTGCAAGAAGCAAATTTCAGGCTGGATTATACAGCAATGCGATGAAAATTAATGGATTGTCTAAATTGTAAATAGCAGCCAACAAATCAAAAATGACATAATAAATGTTGTAGGGGACAAAAAAAATATTAAGGTATGAGGAGGTTTCAAAATTTTACAAAAAGGTGCCAAAAGATGTTGAAGAAAATATTAAATTTGGAAGCCAAGAAAATTGCAAATAAACTAAGAGTGCATAATTGGGTTAAATGTATGCCAAAAACTACAAGCTTTCATTATATTGAAAGACTATAAAGGAAAACTCCAAAACAAAACCATCATGCAATTGGGGAGAAGGAGTAAGAATGCATTAAACCAATGGGAAAGTATGAGGACAGACTGAACAAATGGTAATAAGCTAATTAACTAATTTATAGGTACTACTTAACCATTATCCTCAAAGCAGAGGCAGTAATAGTCATCGTGCTGATAAAATTGAAAATATTCCCATATTTTCAACTTTCAGTCTGGAGTTAACACGTAAATGTACTAAATGACTGATAAGATCAAGATTTTATAAAGGAGACAAAAAATAAAACTGCATTTGTCATAAAGCATAATAGTAGTATTTATAAGTCACTTGTAATCATTACTGATGAATCCACTCTCTCATGATTAATCGAGTTTATATAGAACATTTCATCCATATACAAAATGATTGCACTATTACATTTACATTGCAGCATTATTAAGCTGTTAATATTGTTCTTGCCATTATTGTTTATGTATGATAAATTTAATATGTATCTTATATCTCATGTGTAACTTATATCTCATATTCAGTTTTTACCATATTGAAATTTTCTCTGTTGCTAGAATTTACAGAGTCTTTTTGTAAAAGATTTAGGTTTTTTCTTGAAGACAGCAGGTGGATGGTTGGAAGCTGTGTTTATGTAGCATAGGGTAACATTATTTTTTTCTGTAGATTGATTTTTTTTTAGTTGTTTTTTTTTTTACAGCTTATCAACCATCTGTGGGTTATTTAAAGCCAAAACATATTTCAGATTATAAGAGGTTGGTCATGGTTGCCCATTTAAGTACTGACTGCACTCAACACTTCAGTGATCAAACAAGAACTAGTGTTTTCAGCATGACCTGACTGTAAGCATATTTTTTTTTGTAGGATAACACTGTTTCATTATCGAGGTCACATGTGGCATCCAGGTAATCTATTACCTTTCTGCTGGTTTTAACCACAAGGATGAATCTAGATTCTTTAAAGCATTTCGCAATTTTTACCTCAGGTTTTTGACTTCTCTACCATTCATGTTCCTAAGTATTAGAAGTCAGAGCCATGTAGGTAGAGTGGTGTGTTGTGTTACAAAAAAAAACATTCATGTGTGCATCCCTGAAGAATTAAAGATAACATTGGATTGTCTTCTTGTTGTCATGTGTGGCTGCAAATGTCATTTGACTATTGATGGAAAAACAGATAACTCTATATAATTTTGGTAGAGAAAGATATATGCCATGTTTGCCTTGTTATTCCAGAAGAGTGTTAAGAGAAAGGGCTACATTTGCAATTCACAACATTTTTCATTCAACAGTCATTTTCTTAGTCATACCTACATTTATAGAAGTTAAGGCCTGAAAGATTTTTTTGTCAATCAAGATATCTCTGATAGAAGACATATCACAGTGACTCTGCAAGGCCATAAGATGTTTCAGTATTAAGAATCTGACATTGTTCAATAGAGAAAACACTAATGTAGAAAACTTCTATATAAAGTGACATACCTGTTCTCTTGTAAAGCCTTGATAAAAACTTGAACAAGCTCATTTTTCAATAAGAATAACAGTTCCTTTGGGATATTTTCATTTTGATTCACAAATGTTTGGATCCTAAAATAGTTCAAAGAAAATATATAATTGTATATTATTGGAAATGTCAATCAAAAAGTAATAAAAATGGGTACATGTAAGTATTGTCAAAAGATTATTTTTCCTTCATTATATAAAACTTCAATCTACCAATGAAATTCAACATCAACCTACACTATATATTATATTATGTAATAAGGTATGTTCTCATGGACAACATTTTTTGTTTCTTTACAAAGTCAAAAGCATAGAATCTTTTTTTTTAATAATAAAATAGATGAACTATTTCCATTTAGTTTGAAGAAAAATCATTAAAATATTTAATTTAAAACTAAATATTCAAGAATCTGGCACTCAGCATGTCAATTAAATTCATATACAATTTAAAACCACATTTTGAGGCAAATAAATTTGTAGTTTAATATAGTTTAATAATTCTGTTATGATAGAAAAGAAAAGAGCAACAGAAGTATGAAAATTACTTCTGAATTAAACATTGTTTTTTTTTTTTATATCTGATCCTAATTTGAATAAATAGCTGAATGGAAGTTTTCAGTAAATTTACTGACACTTTCCATTTTTCATTATATATACAATAAATTAAACATTTTGCCTTTAGTGTTTTAGTCTGACCAAGTCAGTTTATTGGATGAAATAAAAATTTTTTATGATAATTTTTTTAAATGTATTTTACATCCCTTAAAAATGTTTTTTTTCACTTTAATTTGCTCAAAACTAGCATTAAACTATACATAAAAATATTTCAATTCAATAAATCATTGGTGGTAGAGAATCGAGTGTCAGCCTATAAGCACAAGTGACTTGTAAACAAATAATATAGTATTTCATGGGCACGAAATTTATGCAAAGATTAGTAGTGACTTAGGCAAAAAGATAATTCTGTGCTGGTTGTTAGATGTCTTTAGGGACATTTTGTTTTAACCAACTTCATTTGAAAAAAAATTATGATTGTATTGTGACAAATGTCATTTTTTTAAAAAATTTGTTGAAATGGAGATATTTTTATTTATTGACCAACACTGACAATGGGATAAATTTTTTTTAGCATATTATGCCTTTTTTTAGCCTAAAAATGCAATTCAAAAATATAAAATAATTTTTTTTTAAATTGTGCAATTTTTAGAGATTACTATTATTATTACTTTTAAAAATTCTGTCAAGGCTGATAATGAAGAGAGCAGCCATTTTCTAAGTTGATAACTACTCTCAATGATCCACATATTTCTCTTTTTTTACTATTGTGAGGTGTTTGTGAGAAGATTATTGAGGATAAAGAACTTTCCACACAAGATGCTAACCATGAAATCCTTAATTAACTGGCACAACAGGTGCACAAAACTGCAATGGAAGAAGGAATGTTTGATGGTTTCTTCCCACTCACCACAGTGTATGCATTCTGGCAAAATTGCCAGTCCCACTGAACAAAGCCTTTTGCCAACTCAGAGGAGCATTCACACCACTAGGTGAGTGATCCTCATCATTAGTTTAGCATTTCATCTTGGGTGACCAATAGGAAAATGAAACTCCTGCTTCGTCAGACTGAGCTCATCTATCAGATCATCTCAAACCTAACTAGCACATTATATAATGCCATCCGCAACAACACCTGGACATTAGAGAGTTGATCTATTACTGGGATTTTCCCAATTATATTTGGTAACAAAAATATTGTAATGCCGGCAAGAAGAAAGGAACACAAACACAGTTGAAAATGTTTGAAAAAACTTGTATTTGTAGGAAAAGAGAAGTAAAGTTTTTTCAAACATTTTCAACTGTGTTTGTGTTCCTTTCTTCTTGCCGGTGTCACAATATTTTTGTTACCAAATATAATTGGGAAAATCCCAATAATTTGCAAACAGTCAGGTTTGCGGAACTTATCTGACAGATGTGTCCTTATAACAGTTTTATATTTCCTGTGTCATTTTGGCTGGGTTGAAGAAAATAGAGTCTTGACTTCTGTGCTTCAGTTGCTGTCTAAATCCACACACGTGTCCTGGTGTTTAGATGACGGAGAGTGCGGATGGGGAATGTGTTGTCTCCGAGGTTCCCAACAAGCAAAAGAGGGAAAGAGTTTGTAAAAACCACTCACATGGGGGTTTGGTGAAAGTCTAAAAAGGTAGCCTCTGATTGGTTGTTTTTCATCCAATCACAGAGCACCCAGTAAGCGACTCCGTAATAATTTCAGTACTATAGCCTGCAAGAACTTGTGAGTGTTTTGGAATTCATGACAGAAGGAGCACTTGTCTTGGGGTAAATGGTGGGCCTTCTCCTCACACAACTGCACACTCATCAAAGATTGGAAATTCTTATAGATAGACAGGAGTGGAAGCATGGAGAATTGGTAAAGGAGAATGGGGTAGATGTATGAAACATAATTTCACCCCCACCTTTAAGGAAGCATTCCTCTGGGACCATAGACTAACTGCAGTCTTTACCTTCTTCCTGAACCTCTGCAAAAATTCATTTCCAACTGGAGATTGGGACCAAATCAGACACTAAGTATCTTATAAGGCCCATCCATCCATCCATCCATCCATCCAGAGGAAAGGCATGGGATGAGGAACTCCTTTCTATGCAGCACAAGCTGACAGACTTATGGTTGATCTTGGCTCCTGTCACCATCTTGTACCCACTGATTTCTCTGCCAACTTCATCTGTTGGTTACCAAAACAATCATGTCATTAGCACAGGTGGAGTACCTAGCTGAGGTGGTAGCACCAGTTAACAAAATTCTGCATAAGATTAGATTTGTCTCTAAGTTCCAAAGGAAAAGGTTTCAACACAAGAACATACAGCAAATGTGAAAGTAGACAACCTTGACAAATAGAGTGAGATAATATGAAAGGTTCTGATATTACTACTAGCACACCAGAAGTTGTATACTGAAGTTTGATCCAAGAGCAAAAGTACAGACCAAAACTTGTTGCCCCTGGTGAAGCATTGGGCTATAAATCCCTGCTTCATCCATGCTGTTGAAAATCAGTTCCAGCAAAGAGGGGTGACTGCCCTAAGTACAGGTTTTTAAGGAAGACCATCCAGTCACCGAGATTTGTCCTGGCCAACATGTTTCAGCAATTACCATATCACAGACTGTAATGGGATCTTTGCACATATCTGCTTCAGGATGAGGAAAGTCGACTAAATATACATTGAACTGAGCAGGGCTTAACCTGGCTTCCTTGGTAAATTAATCCTTAGAAACCTCACATATGCCTGTATTTGTAGTCACAGTTTGCCCATCTGGCAATGAGATGATCACAATATATCAACTGGGCACATTTTGATGTTCTTCTGCAAATCCACAGTTCAGTGGCAATATTCATTGTCTCATAGTCATAACTACCAAAGCTTTATTCTTCTTGATAAGCAAGGAGGCCTTAACTAGGGTTACTTCCCAATTATCTCATAACTGGATAGCTCAATTTACTTTAGCTTCACATGCAATTTGTGCTGCTAATGTAAGCTGAACCTTCAACTGAAGTCAGCGGCAAACAACCTAACAGTAGATTTCAAAATAGCCCACCACTTATTCCCATGTAAACTAAAGAATGGAAGCCTGGGCAACATAAGAGCTCTGTGTCAACTCACTTAACTTGGTCTCAGTCAATGTAGCTAGAATGCATCACCAAAACTGAGCTGCTCCTATTAGTCCAATTCCATGACATACTGGGGATACTTATTTTGATACTTATCCACAAGATCAAACTTGTCGATAAAGTCAGGAAATGGCTTTTTGTCCTGGTTTTAGTACCCAATTTTTCACCTATGTGATCTAAATTGGACTCAAGGATGATAATCCAATTGCTTGCTAAGCCTACCTGCAGAGATGTTGTCAAAAATGGCTTGAAACAAATTTGGCTGCTCAGCATGGTCATTGGGCACATATGAGATGAAGTACCTTATCCTTTATGGCAATATCCAACATGCAAAGTCTGCCTGCTGGATCTCTATCTATAAAAGGCAGGATGTGTGTGTGTGTGTGTGTGTGTATAACAAATGCACGGACGCAATTTTCAACAGATTGGCACCAAAATTTACATGCACATGTGTCAGAAATTTAATTTCTGTATCTATCTTTCTATCTCTCTTACTTTCCTTCCTCCTCTCCTTTTCCCCCTGTGTGCAGTGTAAGAACTGCTGCTGCTGTGTCACATGGTGAAATCGTGTCTAACGATTGGTTGTACGTGATTTTCCCCACTTGTTTTCGACTAGATTAGAGGAATCTAGTCAGTAGTAGCGGAAAAGGGCTCCGCAGTGTGGAGACGATAAGTCGTCTTGTCTTGCAACAAAAAGGAAACCTGCTTGGAGATAACCTGTTGTTGCTCTGACAAGGAAAACGGTCATAAAAGACCAGTCAAGAATATTTGTCTAAGAAAATTGAAGATAAAGAACAAGTGTGTTCACCGTGTGGAAAAAGCTTATTCTCTAGACAAGTGAAGTCAAGTCTGTTCAAGTAATCAAGTGGATTATTGTTCAGCAACCAAAGAACAAGTCAGTAAAGACTTATCTAAAAAATCAGTTAAAGAAATTATTGTAAAGAGAATTTACAATAGAACATTCTCAAGGAAGTCTTCTTTCGACAATCGGGTCGAAGAGAGAAAAAAGTCAAAATTAAGCGATTGAAAAGCTACCTTCCTCCGAGGAGTTATTTTGTCCTATTGGTGGACGAAATTCTGACGTAAAAAAAAAAAGTATGAAAAAAAAAAAAAGATCTTCTAAGTTGTCTCTAGAAGTTGAATTTGTGTCGCAGAGAAAGTTTGAAAATACAAGTCTGAATTTATTTTTAACAGGAAGCTTGCTTATCTTCCAAGGAGAGCAACTCAAAAAATATCTAAAAAACCTTTCTGCCCAGCTACTTAAAAAAAAAATACTAAAGCTATTTTTTTTTTGAACAGTAAGTCTAATTTTTCCCCTCTTTCTGCTATCTCTCTACCTCTTTCACTCTCTCTGAACTGTTATTGGAGTCCTTTTTAAGGGCTCGCCAAAGGGATGTCTTTGGCAGTTATTTTCAAGTTGTACCAGTGAACTTTAACATCAGACTATTTTTCCCCCCTCATTTTATTTTTTTTCTTTTCCCTCAATAAATTTTATAGCTATTTCAAGTGGTTTTTCCTTCTTTATCTTGCTTGTTATGGTTGTATATTCATGGTTTCAGGTCTCTGTTAACTGTGTTACGTGGGATTCCTGTCATTGGACATAATGACAAAGTTTCCCAACCTTTTTTGCGCCGAGTTTGGCTGTTACTAAGCTAAATTTCGACAAGCTCCAAGTTAGCAGGAAGGCCAAGACCGACTTTGCATTTCCCAACTCCCATTGATAGTGGAAATAATCAATTTTTTCATGCTTCTACAGCAGTTTTCATGTAGTTTGCGGCCATTTTCTACTGGTCAGAGTGAGAGCCTATAGCTGGCTGCCATGAATAGGCAGGAAGATTCTATTGGCCAGTGTGAGAGCCTACAACAGACTGACACAAATGTTAACTAGCAATCAATAGCTGCATTTGTCACAAATAGGAAAAATTTAAATCTGCATGGCACTTTACTCCAATTGGCTCATTCACTTGCTTAAACTCAACATTGATTCTGATTCCGCAGAACTGGGTTGGGTGTGAAAAAATATTTGTTGTTAACATTCTTTTTTTTCAGTTACTAGTCCTTTTTTAAAGCTGATCGTTTTGTGTTCATTTTGTTTAGTTCTTTTTTCGTAACAGATTTAATGTTTAGTATAGAGCTTAGAAAAAATTTGTAGTGTGAGATAGGCAAGAAGTAAAGAATGTAGCAACATCAGCACAGCAAAGGGCACTTCTTTAAAGGCAAGGAAGGGCAAAAATATTTTAAGTCAAGTGATAGTGATTGCTGTATGAGTCATATGATTTTTTTTTTATCAAGAGTTGATCATCTACATTGAACATGGCTGGGGTAAGGACATTAAGAGCCTGTCCCATTAAGCCCACTCTCACTACGCCTTTTACCTTGGGGAAGTTTTTAGGGATTTCTATATTTTTGTCTATTTGTTTTAGGTTAAGTAGAAATTTTAAGTCTTTTTTTTCTAAACTGTGAAAGGGTCTTTTCCACTTGCTCCTGGGATATACAGCAGACATCTTCTGAGTCTGTGAGGAAGTTTGATTTTTTTGCATTTGCCAGTGGTGGTGTTAATTTATGGGCTCTATTGCCATGTCAGATTTTTGAGGTGATTGAGAAAGTGTCAGAATTGGGATGGAAACAGGAGTAGGACTGTCTACATTAGAAAATACTGTTGTTTTTTTTTTTTATTAAGGTCATTTTAGAAGGAGTAAGGATCATAGATCTAGTCAAAGGTGGAGGAACAATGGATTTTTTAAGAAGACAGGGGCGAGAATGATAGAGCAGAGGATGAGGGACCCACCAACTTTTCTAGATTAAATTTTTTTTCCTTGCTTAGCTTGTAACTCCTTTTATAGTTGTTCAGATTTTTCTATTTTCTTGTAGCCTGGGTTGTATTTTATTTGTAGGTGTTTTATTCTTGATGCATATGAAACTGGAGCCTTGTTCTTAGAACTGGTAGAGGGAGTGGGGCTGTTTGCATCTTTATTCCTAGGGGTTTCAGAGGACTGAGGGCCCACTGTCTGGTGCTTCCCTCTACCTCTACCAATGACCAGCAGTCCCCATTTGCTAGTTTATATAGGAAATAGCGAAAGGAAGAAGTTCAGTTTTGGTATAAGTCCCCAGAGAGGATAAATGAAGTTATACCTTTTTATTATTTTTGAAAATTCCTTTTAACAGTATTTATGCTGATGACACAACCATTTATTCCTGTCTTAATATTAAGTCTGAGCAGTTTATTAAGGTCAAATTGGCAGCTGATCTAAAAAATGATCTACTTTCTGTTGTTTACTGAGACAAGGAATAGCTTGTTAATTTTAATGTCTCTAAAAAACATAACTGCTTGATTTAAATCATCTGAAAGAACCCCTTTTTACCATCCATCAGCATGACTGATGCTAACCTTCAAGAAACTGATTTATTGTGTCTTCTCAGATTAATGTTTTTTCTGCTGACAAAGTGGACAAATTATATTGAATCAATTCCAAGCTCTGCTGCTAGAAAAGTTGGTTCCCCTAGTAATGCTAGACAGTTTTTCTTGCCAAAATCTACCTTACATATTTATAAGTCTACCATTTGTCCTTTCTTTGAATATTGCTGCCACATCTGGTCTGGTGCTCCTGCTATATATTTAAAGATTCTTGAGAACATCCAAAGAAGAATCTGCAATGCTCCTGGCATTTTGGCTTCAGTCACTTTTCCATTACCATAATGTTACTTCCCTGTGCCTTTTCTGTAAATACTTTCATGGTGATTGTTCTGATGAACTTTCTTTTATGGTAACTAGACTTTATAAATTTAAGCACAGCACCAGATTGGTGGCAAAATCTCATCATTTTACTGTTAAAATGGCTAGATGTAACTGTAAATTCTATGCTAGCAGTTTCTTCCAGCGCACTTTTCACTTGTAGAATACTCTTTCTGGCTTTTTGCTTCCCAATCAACTTTGATCTTCAAAAATTTAAATGCAATGTCAATCATTATCTACTGTCTTAATTCTTATTCCTTTAATGTTCTCTCTCATTAATAGGGTATTTTCTCTTATCCTCTAACACTCAAAAGAGCCCTTTGTGTCTTAGTGGCTTTATGACTACCTTGGAATGAAATGATTAAAAAAGAAATCTTTGTAAAAATATTTTTTTGTAACTGTTACCTCAAAACTCATTTAATTTTATGAAATTTTGAGAATTTTTTTGGTCAAACAGAACCCCTGGTTACAGAAAATCTTCTCTGAATCATAAAATAAAAGAGGCCATAAAACTAAGACCTTATTTAGTTAGAAATGCTTTTAATTGCTTTTATAAATATATTATGGATACGATTGTCTTCAGAAAAAATATTTTTTTTTTACAGAATTGTTTCCATTTTTTTTATTTTAATTATAATAATTTATAAATCTAAAGTCTTTTAAAATTCTGTCGTCAAGTGATTTTGTTATTAAATTAAAACTGTATTTACTAATCTTAAATGGAAAAGCTTACTACAATTCAGTGGCCCCCATTTTTTTTAAATAATTAGTGTAGATTTTTGTAAATACAGACATCCATGTACAACATTATCAGAAAATAAGAATCTATATCAAATTTAGAATTTATTAGTAATTATCTAACATTTCCTCAACAAGCATCTTCGTAAGTAAGGCTATAAAGCCAAAGTACAAAATTTGATAAAATATTAGAATATTTAAAATTTTTAATATTACTGAGTAGTTAAAAAAAATTATATAAAATAAAAGTTGTTCACAATGTTACACATATAATTTTATTTCTATTATGTCCCAAATTCAAGTTAATTAAACTTTAAATCAGATAATATTTCATTGCAGAAAAAGCATATCTTTTTTAAAGATTTTTTAATAAGGAGAATTATGTTGTGTTGACAGATCTGTCAAAATGGTTGATTTTACATAGTTTACTGATAAGTAGGAAAAAAACGTTCCAATGAGTTTGAAATACACTCAAGTATTTTGCTTATTGGGAATATTAAATATTAAAATTAATCTATTGGAATTAAAAACTAAAATTAATGCTTCAAGAAAGATTTTCCATTCTTTAAATACATTTTAAACCTTAGAGATAGTTTTTTTTTTTGGCAGGTGAGGAGAAACTTAGGAATGTAATAAGTCACTTTCAAATTAAAATCTTTTTTTATCAATTTTTATGATGTGTACTTAAAATGTAGTTGCAGTTGACACATTTCTATTTAAGCAAAACTAATGAATTCAATTTATGTTCATTTAGAGAAAGATAAATCATTTCAGTAGAAATAATATGAAACAATTTTAAAATAGAGGTGTGTGTGAGTGAGAGAGTGTGTGTGAGAGAGAGAGAGAGAAAGAAGATAGATAAATAAAAGATTCAATGACATATCCTCAAACTTGAAGTTTCACATCTACATAGCTGAGTTAGATAAATCTATTGAATTATATAAGAATAAAAATTAATAAACTCTAATGTAGCAAACCAATGGCTATACCCTCATTTAGGAGCTTACCACATATGAATTCAAAGCCTCAATAGAGATAGTAATTCAAACCAATATATCTACTGACCGTTTTCTATAAGTCACAAAAAATGGATGTAGGTCTTTAATTTTTTTTTCATGTATGTGCATCAGATTGATGGCAACTAAACTGTTTCCTCTGTCTCTCTTCAAATGGGACAAGGATGGCACTTAGCAACACAGAAGGATGAAAAATAAGGCCTATCAAGGGGCAGTTAAACTGAAAAGAGTCAACAGCCACCTAACTAGAGGTAGTGTCTCAAAGTCATTGTGGAGAAGGCAACAGGAAAACACATCACTATCCTCCCCAAGAAAAATAATGGCAGTAAACCAAAAAAAAGTATCAGAGTACAGTGAGAAGAGAGTAAGCTGTCTTGGTATGGACACCTTGCCTGGTAAGGAGAGATATGGGTAACAGGTGTCATCTTACCATCATCCAGGGCCTGTTTGCAACAAGGACAAAATTGTAATTGGGGTATGGAATGTTAGGATACTATATCTATATACGAAATTAGAAAATTGGAAATGGAAAAGGTAATGTGGGGAGTGAAATGAAAGAGGAGTAGGATAAAGAAAAGAAATACACTGAGATACTTGGCAACAAAGAAATTATCCTCATGGGAGACTTAAATGAAAAAGTAGAAAAGGAATAAGAGAGTGAAATAGTCTGCAAGTATGAACTTGGATCACACAACATAGGCATACAAAAATGGGTCTAATAGTGCACAGGGAACAGCCAAGAAATATTCAACACCTGGTCTCAAGAACACCTAGAATGCTTGTGAACATGGAAACATTCAAAAAGGGATACAAAGAGCCAGAATGAAGTACTACACTAAAAAAACTGAACCAATCCCCAACTCCAATATGCAAGCTCAGAAAAATATAGAAATGAAAGAAATTCAAAACAATGCCTAAACTACAGGGTGCAACATAATGGTAAGCCACTAATATCTTACCATTATGTGGGAGATATTTCTGCTGCACCCTGTACAGGATGACTCACAATTTGCAAACAGCATTAAAAGCAAATATAATAGTACTTAGAAAAGGTCAGGAATTCAAAGTGGAACACATTGAGAGAAGCATGGATGGCATTGGTGAAAGAGATCATCCCAAGGAAAGAGAGACAAGAGAAAAAAGCATGTTAAACAAAATTATGAAAAAGAAATGCAAGCAGGCAAAAGATGAATGGATAAAATGAGAAATGTGCAGAGATGGAAACACTGTAGAATATAGAAATAGTAGACATGTATAAAATGATAAAATAACAGGACAGAAGGCATATGCTCTTCAAGAGGATGCATAAAATCTAAAAATGGAATCCTCCATGAAAAATAAAAGATACTTTAAAACATGGAATGAATACATTGGAGAACCTTTCCATGACAGGAAACGAACAATACATATAAATGTAGAATTAAAATAGGAGATATTATTGGCACTGACTAAGATGAGCAGAAACCGAGAAGCACAGAAACTGCTCAAATTCCACACTGTAAAATTACTATGGAGCAGCCACACACAGAATTTCACCATCCAAAACACATCCTTGATAGTAGCCAAAAGCACTTGGAACAATTATAACTATGGACAATTTTTATATTCTTTAGAAAAATGGAAAAATGTTAGATTGCTGGAAAAACTTGTTTTCAATGAAAGAAAGGTTGCTGCCCAAATACATCTCTCTCTCTCTCCCTCTCTCTCTCTCTATATATATATATATATCTCAATAACCCTCATACTGTCAACTGTAGATAATTTCAGGATTGCTAAGATTAATGAAATAATAAATGAAATATAAGACTGCAGCAAAATACTAAAAGGTCTCAGATCTATATTCATAGCTATGCCAAAGAAGCCATATTCAAATGAATATAAACTCCATTACACAGTCAGCTTCATGAGCCACATAACTAAACTTATTAGGATTCTAATGAATAGAGCATATAGAATTAAACTGGAAATAAGGAAAGAACAGTGTGACTTTGTCCAACACACTGGAATAAGAAATATTACCTTTATGATCAGAATGTTAACACACAAAGAAATACAAATACAGGAAGAGCTATACTTAGGTTTCATAGATTATCCAAAAGCACATGATAAAGTATGACAAAAAAAGACCTACTTTAACTGCTAAGAAAGCTTAATTTACATGGATAAGACATTAGAATAATCTGTAACATTGACTGGGAACAAGTCACTCATATGTGAATTGAAAAGTATTCAGCAAATACAGAAAACTAGAATGTGGTGTAAGATTAGTATGTGTTTTCTCATTGGATTTATATAACCATTGCAATGAGATGATTATAAAGAGAACTATTGGAACTAGAAGGATTTATTATCAGCAAACGTAATCCTAATCACCTATGTAGATGATATACAGATTCAGAAAGGAAACTGAAAGAGTAATAAAGGAAAGCAAAAAGAAAGGACATGATTGTAAAAATAAAGAACTTATGGTCATCAACAAAAGAGACAATAAAAGGTATGAGTTACAAATTAGGGACATCAAAATCAAGCATGTACAGAAATTTAACTATCTGGATAGTGTAATAATTGATGACAGAAAATGTGATACAGGCAAATGAAAGCAAATTAGAATAGCAAAGGATTGCTTGTAGAAACTAAGCAAAGTATTAAGAGATAGAAAAATATTTTTAGAAACAAAGAAAATAGTGCTGAACTGCTATTTTTTATATGGCAGTGAATGCTGTACAATTTCCTCACAAATGAAGAAGTGACTCAAAGTGATGGATGTGATTCTACAGGTGGATGCTAAGAATAGCATCGACTGAACATGTGGGCAACAAAGAAGTTTTAAGAAAAATTGGGTCTAAAAATAAACATGCTTAGATTGCTAAAATTTCTGAACCACATAATGAGGAAAGATGGCTTGGAGAATTTAATGCCCACAGGGCATATTAAAATATAAGAAGTCTAGAAGAAATATTGATTACCCTACATAATGAGTTTGTGTTACAGATGGTAGAGTGGGGACAAAAAGGATGGTTAAGAGTCAAAAGTTACTTCAAGAGTGACAAGGAACAGGAAACTGGAGAACCATGATCACACACAACCTGAACCTAAATCTTGCAATAGAAACAATCATTTTTACATTCTATCTGCTTACAATAATTACCAATGAATAAGCAATACCTTGTTAAAGACAATTTTTTTTTAATGATAGACATTTGTAATTACCTTTGTCTGATTTCAAAGGCCCACTGGTCAGTTTTAAGTCTATCTTCCTTTAATGATGGATGCATTAATCCTGCTGGAGAACTGCTTTTCAAATTGACAGCATTTTCAGGTAAAAGTGGCAATGACTGGAATATACTATTTTTATCTGTAATAAAATTCAGAGTAAGGTAGATATTAGTCAAGGGAAAAAGTACAAAATTTAATTCAATATAAAATAATACATTATACTTTAACTGTGTTTGTAAATTTTCACACTGTAAAATGTTGAAAACATGAAATTATTTTTAGATAAGTATTTTTTGTAGAGATTGAAAACTTTTAAAAAGCTAGAAACCAGGATTTAAAGTTGATATTTTTGGTATAATTTTTGAATAATAAAAATGTCCCCATTAAACTTTAATTATATGACAAATTTGTAGATATGTCTTTGCTAAAAGAAATGTAAATTTAAATATCTATTTTGAATGACAACACACACAAAAGCAGATCCTATGCTACTTTTAGCAAAATAACAGGAAAGAGGATTTTTTACAGTACACTGAACCCTCCTTAATCAAAATCCACATCATGTTGGCAGGTGGCACAAGATATTAAAAAGCAGATTAGCAATTTCATCACATAGGAAAATAAGAAAGAGAGTAAAAACAGTAGATAAAATACCTTAAGTATTTTTTATAAAAATTTACCTAATTGCATAGGATAATTTTAAGCTTAATGCATGAAGACTATTTTCTGTAATCTCAGTCTGCCTTATTAAAAAAGCAGAACTGAAAATGTATCCCATTACTAGTCTAATAAACCCAAACCAACAGATTAAATGTCAGGAGGATTGACACCTGTATTTTTGTTTACAGTGGTGTTCCCCCTGTACAAGTTGAAGTAGAGGGTTGCAGAGTAAGAGGTACAGCTTACACAGATATGTGTGGATAATAATGGTTAACTCTTAGGTTAAGATTGCAATGATTGGGGAAGTAGTCTCTTGGGAGTCAGTTCCACAAGGCAGTGGTTCATGGGAAGAAGCTGCTTGAGTGGAATTTGCATCTTACTAGGAGGATATGAAGGGAATGAGGGTGCTTTGCTACAATGGGCGTGGCATGGCAGGTCTTAGCTGTGAAGGAACTGGTGGAACTAATTAGTATAGTTCAGCTGAACACTCACCATGGAAATAGTGAGAAAGGAATTGCAGAGTGGAAAATAATTTGCCCCCCCCCAAGAATGTGGAGATGCTTTTGGACTCTATCGAGAGAGTGGAAAGTAAAGACTGCGCAGCTCCTTCCTATATACAACAGCAGTACTCCATTTTCAGCCTGATCTGGCTCTCATACAGATAGAGGATAGCAAGAGGAGTGAAGTAATTACAGCAGTGGTACAAAGAACTGATCGTTTTCCCCAGCATCTTTAGCAACAGATTGTTTGTATAAGTTTCATTTGAGGTCTGGGTTGAGTTTAACTCCCAAAAGGCACTCAAGGTATGAGGCCTCCCTGAAGGAACATCTGTTCATCACAATTGGCGAAAGTTCTGGGTCTGATTGGTGATGGTAGATGGTTACTAGTTTGGTCTTTGAAGCATTGACTATAACCAGTGTATTTTTCCCCCCACTGAGCTGCTAGAAATTTTGTCAGAAGAGAGATCAGCTGCCAAGCTCTGGTCATCAAGGGGTTTAGAGGTGCACTCATATACTGTTATATCATCAGCATAGATATTCACAAATGATCAGAGTATACTCTTAGGAGATAATTTATATAGAGGAGAAAGAGTGTTGGACTGAGAAGCGAACCTCAGGTAACGTCCATGTTAATCACCTGAGATCTAGAGGACTGGCCATTAACAGTTACTTTCAGGGACCTTCTCATTAAGAAATATTTTTTAATTGAGAAGACTCTTCCAGTGACTCCATAGCTAGAGACCTTTGAAATATCTAATGTGACTGTCCTTGAGATATATTTATTGACAAGTGACTCACTAATTCTGTGAGTAATTGCAGTGGACTGGGCAGATTGAAATCCATACTGCTTGTCACTCAGGAGGTTGTACCTATTGAGGTAGTCAACAACCTTATTGTTAATTATAGCTTCAAAGTGTTTGCTGATGAGACTGATGGGTTTATACTGTAAAAAGGATGAACCCTTACCCACATTCTTGAAAACCATGCATATACTTGACACAAAAGATTTTTCTTCAAGCAATGGTTAAATAGTTTCACTAGGATTGGGAATAACTGGGTTAATATTTTCAAAGACAATCACTGGGATTTTGTCTGGACTGGTGGCCTTCTTAGGTTCAAGAGTTTTTGATAAGACTTCCTGGGTTGTAATGATAATGTTACTGAGATTGTGCTCAGTGAGTGGTGGGCAATTAGGAGGAGGATGACTTTTGTCATCTGATATTGAGTTTGAGGCAAAGATTAAAATGAAGAGCTTAGCCTTGTCAGACAAAGAGGAGATGACCTCAGGGCTATTTATAATAGTAGGCACTGATGCACTATTCAGAATTTTGTTAGAGATCTTCCAGAACTCCTGGGATCCCATTTGTTTGCTTTCAACTTTGGCCTGAACTACTTGAACATAGCTACACTTTGCATTTTCTAGAACTCTCTTGCAGCAGTTGTGGGTAGTTCTGAATGCAGCAAGTGTCCTACTACACCCCTCTGTGTGATAGGTATTGTAGTAGTGATTACAATGAGCTATGGCTTCAGCACATTCAGGGGTGAACCAGGGCTGGCTGTTTAGTTTCTGATGGAACTTTTTCCTGGGTATAAAACTTTCCATTCCAGTGAGGATCCATTCTGATATGAGGCCAGCAGTTTTGGGGGCAGAGTGTTTGAAGAAGGCTGAGAGGAGCTTCTGGCATGTAAGATTTGAGGTGTTCATGTACCAAAGGATTGTTCTTTGGAACAGCCAATCATGTATACCTTTGGTTTAGCATCAACTTTGACACCCAGTGGGGGTAAAAGTTCTGCAAAGCATTTTTCAGAGCAGAATGTGAGGAAGAGGTCAAGGAGGTTCACCTGATGTCCTGTCACATCAGGAATGAGGGTCAGTTCTACAATGATCTGCATTAGATCGTAGGTGATGAAGAAATCTCTACAGTATCTGCCTTCTTTGTCAGTTTTGTTTGAGTGGACAGGCTAACCACGCTTTATGGTGAATACTAAAGTCACCACACATATGAAAGTTAGCTGAGGGAAATTCAGTGAGGACATTATCAATTGTCGAAGATATTCAGTCCAACATTAAAGTTCCATTATCCTGAGAGTGATATGGGGTGAAAATAAAGGTGGTACTGTGGATAAGTGCCATGCAGAAGCACATATACAGGAGATCAAAGTGTTTTGTTTTTTTTTGGGAAGGGGTCTGCTACAGGGAAATCTGTCCTTAATGCAGATGCCAAGTCTGTGGTTGTGGTACTTTTGACAACCCTGCTTGGTTATTAGAGTGAATAACCTGGGACTGTGAGCTCCTGCAGTGGGAAAGAGTTATCAAGATCAGTTTTAGACAGGAATAGGAGGTCAGGCTTGGATTCCAGTAGATGGTGTTCCACCTCTGGAAAGATGGTGAACCTGGAGTCTACTTTTATTTTTGCGAGGTTGGATTTGATAATTTTGTTTTATTTAGTTGCATTTATATGTAGTTAATAATGTGTTTGGTAGAATACTAGGTAGAGAGACAGTCACATCCACAGGAGATGCCTGCGTCTATAACCTGGATTGAATCATCTGAAGATACTGCCATGACTGTAGCCTTCATCATGTCATTGAGAGACCCGACTGAAAACTATTGCATAGTTCAAAACCCATTCACAAAAATGGCAGTACAACAGCCCCAATATTATACACCTTCTTTGAAGTTACTCAAAGGTCAAGATCCCTATAAGGCAGATAACACCAAAATCCAGAAAATGTTTATCTCCAGCACCTTTGACAAAGGGACAAATAATCTAGGAAAAAAAACAGGCATGATCCCCCAAGTGTACATATCCTGTCTACCCAGAATTCAAGGTAACAGAACTCCTTGTTCATATGCGAGCACTAAAAGACCCACTGGGACAAGTGGGGAAGTGACATAGCCTGCTTGTGGGTACTTCAGCATCCTCTACCCTCATTTGATTTAATATTAATAGAGGTGAAAGGTTAATTGGACTGAAGCTACACTTATGGGTTTGCAGGGACTTCTTTTCTGTCTGGTATCTGTGTTATGTGAGATTACTTAAGGAAATGAGAATTTGAACCTAGCGGACCATTTATGAACAGTACTCTCAGCTGTGGCACCATCTCTATAAATGGCACATATTTTTTATTGCTCTTTGTACAGTGTTCCTTCCTTTCCAGAAGTAAAAGAGCATCAAATGATAAAAATGAAACTCATTTTCCTCCATTTTCACTTTTAACTTAAAAATATTTCAAACTCACAATCCACACACAAATTATGCAGAAAGATACATTGAAATGTCATCTAAATATTTATATGTCATAAATTTCAGATACATTCAAATGAAAAAAAAAACAAACACAATAAACCATTGTTTTAGCCAACTATACTGACAAAATGTTTGCAGACAATGTAGATTTTAGTGGGGCACACAAGTGACTTTGAAATCATAAAACACTTTCTCTTGTTTTCACACTGACCCAGCTTGATAACTTTGACAAGTTAAACACCTAGCACTAAAAATATTATTCCTGCATATTTTTGATGGCTTTATTTTCATGTTGATCATAAAAATTTTATACTAGACTTCATGAAATTGCTTACTAACTGTGAAATAAATATCAAACAGAAAAGTCCTTACATCTGACACAATGAAGACATTGTTGATGTTAATGTGGTATTAAAATATGAAGTTGGGATAGGAATACACCGCTCTATAATACAAATAGCTTTCAGCTATGTTTTCTTAGGCATTTGCAGATCTACTTGTCCTAATTCTTACATAATTATCCATTCACAACATACTTTGATCAAAATTGCAAAAATTGCAATTTGTTGTTATCTTTCACACACAAAAGAAAAAACATACAGATATAAAATTGATAATTACATTTACTAAGTATAGTTTAGTTTGGTACAGAGTTAAATGTAGTGGCTGAAAGGGGAATGTAGAAGAGAAAAATTGCATTGTACCAATATTACAAGTGGGGAATGCCTACCTTGAAAAAGAGTCTTTTTTGGATACCACTTGAATTAATAGAGTATTATTTTTCTTTATTATTTTTTAACAGATTGTGATTTGATCATGTCTGAAATAACTCTTTGCAACACAAAAGGAGACACTTTTAATATATCACCCTCTACTGATTCTACAACAATGAAAGTTGGAAATTGATTTTTTTTCTATTTCATTTTCACTTTCAGAAGTCTCATATTGTCTCTTGGTTTGCTTATAAGAGATAGCCATATAATTTTAATTTTTGTATTTGCTGTCTGTGCTCCCCACCCACCTTGGAGTTCCTTCTTAAGGGATGCTATCAGGGAGGACTAATCCCATTTGCCCTAATCTGCCAGGGCTACACAGACAGTATAGTTGTGATGAGAGTGAATACGAGCACCCACACTCCCCCATCATATCTACTCAAGTATAGTATGATGTAAGGTTTCGTGGCCCTGTCGGACCCATTATCTATCATCCCAACTAGCCCTTGCCACTATGTGACTAGCTGATTGGAATGGATTGGGCTATTCCATCCACCCATCTATCTCAGGTAGGGACCGAAGTGATGTGTTGTGGAAACTTCTGGTCATTTTATACCAGATCATGAGTCACTCAGTCACCAGGACTGTCCCCACGCATCACAGGTCACCACCCACAGCAAACGTGTGGCCCCATTTAGGGGAAATTTTAATTTTTTGAAATCGGGTTTTGTGAATGTGCACTTTATATATTGCAATTTGTGTTGATGGTATTATTATTATTACAAAAAACCCTTCTTACACTTTCCTAGTATTCCAACTCCAGATCAAGGGAGGGGGGGAACTATTTACCCATAGCTGGGACCCTAATGGGTGCTACCACTCTGGGTCAGGTTGGACCCAGGAACAACAGCAACTAAGAGGTGCTCAAAACCTCTTGATCAGAGGCCTTGCTGCTGGATGCAGTTTATCATCATACCCAAGACATATTATGTGGGTAGGAGAACAGGTTGAGATTGCAGTGATTGGGAAAACATATTTGGTTCCACAGAGCAGTGGTTCACAGGATGATGTTCAAGTGGAACTTACTTTTCATCAATTGAACACTAGAACGTAGTGGTTTGCTACAATGTGAGTGACATGTTGGGTCCTAGCTGTGAAGGTTAGAACTGGTGGAACCAAAGAATATAGTTTGTCCAAGCATTTTCCATGGAAGTAGTGACAGAGCAGTGAGTGACTTACCAAATCCCACCTGTGAGAGAGGTTGGAAGGTGGAAAATAATTTGTCACCCACAAGGACTTGGAGATGCTTTTGGACTATTGAGGACTGGGAACTTCCCAACCAAATATGACAAAAAATTAATCCATTTTTGGCTCTTGTAAAGATAGAGAATAACATGCTCAGTCAGATACTTACTGGAGTGGTTCAGGGAGCTGACCATTTTCCTGCATCTTTTGCGATATATCGTATGCACAAGTTCCACTTGGGGTCAGGTGTAAGCTTAAGGTTCTCGAGGACATCCATTCATCAAGACTGGCAGTAGTTCAGTTGGTGATGATGAAATGTAACTAGTTTAGTTTTCAAGACACTGAAAGTAACCAGCCAGTTTTTCTCCCACTGACAATTTTAATGCTAAATCAGATGAGAAATCAGTTGCCAATATCTGATCATCAAGAATTTTAGAGGTGTACTCATATATTGTCATGGATGTTTACTAATGATCTGAGTATATTCTTAGGCAGATCATTGATGTAAAGTAAAATGAGGGTTGGTTCGAGAAGTGAGCCCTGGGGAACACCTGCATTAACTGCCAGGGCTCCAGAGAACTGGTCATTAATAACTACCTTCAGGGATCTACCTGTTAGGAAGGATTGTATAATTATGAAGACCCTTTGAGACATTTCATAGCTGGAGAGCTTGAGCAGCAAACCTTTGTGCCATACCTTGTTAAAGGCCTTTGGAATATCTAATGGTATGGTCCTTGAGTTGTGTTTGCCGTTAGGAGCCTCACTAATTCTGTGAGTAATGGTAGTTAGGGCATCAGCAGTGGATCAAGCCGATTAAAACCAGTACTGCTCATTGCTCAAGATGCTGTTCTTATCTAGATGCTCAATGACCTTGTTGATTATACACTTGACACTTTTCACAGACTTGGGAAGGATTTCTCTTCAAGCAGCAGTTAAATAATTTTGTTAAAATTGGGGATAATATTTCTGGGTTTATATTCTTAAGGACAAACACTGGTATTTTGTCCGGACTAGTGGCTTTCTTCGAGTCAAGGCTTTTGATAAGTCTTGAAACCTCTTGTGCTGTAAAGAAGATATTACTGAGATTGTGCTCAGTGAGATATGGAAAGTTGGGAAGGGTGTAGCCTTTGTCATCTAATGCTGAGTTTGAGGCAACGATTGAGATGAAGTGCTTCGCCTTTGTCTGTCGAGAATGACATGACTTCGGGACCATTTACAATAGTGGGCACAGCCGCTATGCCTCAGTTCATAATTTGGCTGTGACCTTCCAAAATTCACAAGATCCAATTTGTTTTTTTTCAACCTTGGCCTGCATAGCTACATTTGTTAAGAGAACATAATTTTTGAACAATTGTAAATTGCTTAACTTAATAATGTAACAATTTATTATTTTATATATAATTTGGAGTACCAGTACAATATTTCTGACTCACAGTGGAGTTCTGTTGCCCTGATTTCTGGGTAGATGAGACATGTACACTCAGGATATCACACCTGTATCTTCTTTCCTGGATTATTTGTACCCTCATTAAGAGTGATGGGGGTAACAATTTTCTTTATTTTGGCACCGTCCACCTGATACTCAAAAGTTCAGATCCCTAACTAACTTTGAAGGAGGCAATCATATCAGCAGGAATATAGTATTGAGGCTATTGTAGTGCCATTTTGTGAATGGGTTCTGGACCTTGTTGGGGCCTCCTGATGCTATGGTAAAGGGTACAGTTATAGCTGTATCTCTGAACAATTCAATCCAGGTTATTAAAGCACACATCTCCTAAGGGTAGGATTGTCTCACTAACTAGTCTACCACTCCAGCAAGTACCTGACACCTCCTGCTATCCTCTTTCCATAATAGGAGTAGAGAGGTTCGCCTATTGCCTGGTTCATGCACCAATCTTTTGAAAAGGAGCAGAGGTTTATCCATTGTTTTTTTATTTAGGATTGGGTTTCTGGTTACTTCTAAAGTCTACTTCAACTCTATACTTTTAACGTTTCCACCTAAAACTTGAACATTTACTTACTATTGAATTACTTTTCCTTTTCTCAATTAGAGTAGATAGGTTTGCCTATCATCTAGTTCATACACCTCTGCAATCTTTTAAACAGGAGTAGAGATTTATCCATCGTTTCCAGTTTAGGATCGGGTTTCTGGTTCTTTCTAAAGTCTTTTCCCTTCTTTCACTTCTGGTGGCCCCTTGCATCTTGGTAACATTATCTCCTTCTTTAGGGTGATGCCTCTTACTCTACCTTGAGTGGTTCTTGGGCTTTGTACAGGGTGAATATAATTGAAGCAAAAATAAAAAAGTGTATTCTCATTATTAAGTAAAAGCAATTAAAATTCAGGAATAAAAGAAAGTCCTGTTCAGTCTTTGAAAATATTTGAATAATTGTGTATTTGTTTAGGAATCGCTTTAAAATATACTAAAAGAATTATCTTGAAATCCTCTGTATTCTGTAAATATGAATTTACAATTTTTTGAAGATAATGTTTAAAACTGTAACTTCTTTAATCTTACTATAAGCACAATTATTTACTTTACAAATGAAAAAAAATAGAATCTCAAAAATAGCAAATGAAACACACATGTATGTCAGTACTCTTCAGGACAAGATACCTCAAATAATCCTCAGATCACAAACACAACCTGCAAAATCTTACACTTAAGATTGTAAAAACATAATGAAGAGGCAATGTGGTAAGAAATTAAGATGATCAATTAATACAAGACAATTTATAAGCAAAAAATTTACAATTCTAATTGCCTGACAGCATGACAAATAAAATGACAAGATATGAGTAGAAGCCATTCTGGCATTGGGGGCAGATGGTTAAAATAAAAATCATTATGTATGCTGGAAAACTCAATACAGAAGCTGCTGACCAATGCATAATACTAATGAATAAAATATTGAAAATTGTCAAAAGTATACAAATGGTGCCGACACCAAAGAAAAATAAGAGAGCAAAAAATTAATCAGATGAAAACAGCAAGTAAGTATAAATTAAATAAATTGTAATGATGATGATAATAATTTCCTGCTTGTTGGAAATCATCTTCTAGAGTTAGCCTTTAAGAACTCAAGCAAACTATCTGATTCTTCTATCAGCTTATTAGACTTCAACCTGTTTTTGGCAATATATTAGAGGCTCTAATGAACTCTGGATTGGTTCAGCATCTCACATTGCAGGGTCTTCCTTTAGATAAGCAATATGGCTTTCGCTTCTCTAGGTCAACTGCTGATTTGTTAGCACTTTTGAGATCAGCTCAAATTTGATCTTATCTAACTTACTATTAAGACAGGAGTAAATAGTTGTGTCATCAGCATAGATACTGAGTTGAGAACTGATGACACCAAGAAGATCATTTATGAAAATTAGAAACAATATAGGTTCAAGTATTGAGCCCTGGGGAAACACCTAGATCTAGAAGAGTAGTCATTCAAGATAACTTTCATTTTGTGATTTGATAAATACTGAATCAGTTCAAAAATTTGTCCAGAATTACCATAACCTTTTAACTTGTGAAGAAGTCTAGTGTGCCAAACCCTGTCAAATGTCTTCAAGATATGCAAAGGAACAGCCTGAGCTTCACCACTCTTATCTAAGGCTTGATAGACTCTTTCAGCAATCTATTCTTAAATGGAGCAAGGAGTGACTGGCACCTTCTCAAACTAATGTTTTCCACTGACATGAAGTGAAAATATTGAATCAATTACTAGGTCTGCTGCTAGTAAAGTTGGTTCACTGTGATGCAGAATTTATCTTACATATTCATAAGTCTACTATTCATCCTTGCCTTACATATTTCTGACACATTTGGTTTAGTGCTCCTGCTATACATTTACAAATTCTTAATAAAATCCAAAGAAGAATCTGCAATGTTATTAATCCAGACAAGTGCAGTACTAGATTGGCAGTAAGGTCTCATCATTTTACAGTTGAAATGGCTAGATATAACTGTAAGTTCTATGCTAACAGTTTTTTTTCTCTCGCACTTCTCACTTCTTGTTTCCCCAGTTAATTTTGATTTTCAAAAATTTAAATGCAATGTCAATCGTTATGTCCATCTTTTCTTTTATTGTCCTCTCTTCTTAATGTTAGTTTTTCTCATATTTTCTAATACTCCGTAACCTCTTGCATCCTATTGGCTTTATTGCTTTTACTTGGGGTGAAATGATTAAAAAAATGAAAGGAAAATGAAGAGAGAGAAAAAGTGACCGAAGGAATTCTAAAAAAATGGTTCTACAAGTAAAAACTTTTAGCCAATCAATAGTTGAATCACATTCCTCACCTTGCAATACCAAGTTTTTTTCAATTTCTTCCCTATTTTGAATTTTCACCATTTATGATTTGAACATTTGGCTGAAATCCTTCTTTTGACTAAAATTCCTCCCAATTTCCTGTTTGAGAATGTAAGTTAATTTCTGAGTCAATGGTTCCAAACTCTTCAAGAAATTTGCTACAATCATTAGATACTAAGAAGGTATGAATTAGAATGATTATAAAGGGAGTTAAGCAGTCTTCCTGTCTGGCAGATCTCTCACTTTGGTGGCTGCCCAAAGAATTGTAATTCTATGAATTCTCCAAGTAAGAGAGTTCATGAAAGTTAAAAATTTTGATTACCAAATTACATTCAGGTAAAAATCAACATATTTTTCCTGTGGGAAATTCAAATAGAAACTGTTTACATTGGTTAATTTAACAGCATATCAATCCTTCTTGGGTTATTTAATGTTGAATATATGTCTTATTGGCCAAAAATTACACTGAAGTAAATAGTACCAATGTTAGCTTTTCTAAAATAACCATCAAGAATATTTCCACAAAATTTTTAATGTTTTATATAATTTTTTTTTTTCAATTTGAAAACTTCAATGTAAATATGAAAAAACAATATTGTCAGGCAACAAATAAACATTTATAGAATTTAAGAATTTGATTCAGCTGGTGGAAATAGCATTTTTGTCAACAAAGAGAATATAATCCCTGCTATGACAACAATACCAGAGTAAATGCTCCTTTAATAGTATTGAGAAAGAGTGATGTGATTTAAATTTATGAATAGTCTTGCCAAGATGATTCTAACAAGCCCTCAAATGTCTGAAAAATTAATGTAGTTGCCCACTGTGTGGTTAGTTCTAAACAGATGTAGGTCAATATCAGGTAATATGCATAAAGTCCACATGATTTTGTGTGGATCTAATTTAGAGATGATAGTAGAAGCCACAGAGGGAATCATATACATATAACACAATAATAGCTATGTGAAAAGTTAGGCAAAAGATACTACAGATGAGTCATGATAAGAATTTGAAGAGAATTTACAAGCAAAACATTCTGCTTTATCAGCAGATGTTAACACCTCAAATTGAGTGAAGAGAAGTGGGATAGAAGACTTACTCTTATTTAACACACTATTACATGTGAGCAACAACAAGGTTTTGGAGAGAATGGAAACAAAAAGGAAAGTTAAATTTAACATCAGGAAGAGGCAGTTGAAATTTCTGGGACACATAATGAAGAAGGAGGGCTTGGAAAATCTGATACACACAAGATATAGAGGGAAAAAGGGACAGGGGAAAGCAATATATGACATACTTAATAGACTTGAGCAAATGAATAGCAGAACAGGGTCTGCGGGAAATAACAAAATGATAACTTATTAAGAGCTACAAGAGACAGAAGGATGTGGAGGTCCATGATCGCCTATGTCCTGAAGGGACACAGCACATAAAAAACGATGATGAGAACCAAACTTGTTAGAGATTACGGTGCCTCATTCTATCAACAAACAAAAATAATAATCTGTTATGAGCAGAACTATCTTGTTGCTACAGCTGGAAAAGTGATTCTTGTAGACTATAGCGGCTGAACAGCTGGCTAAGAATATCACTCCAAAGGACATCTCGAATAAAGTCCTGAAATGAATCTCAATCAGTATGCTGGTGGCAGAAAGAAGTTTTGTGAATAAGAGATTCCTTTCTAATAGATGATTCAGAAGAAATACCAACAGATACTACAATTAATTTGAATTGCCAAGAGAAGAGAGTTGTGATGCTTGACAAGAGCTTAAAGAGGAGGTAAGGAACAAATCAATTAAAGAAGCTTGTTGATTAGAATTATTAGGGAAATGAGTTGATAAATTTTCTTGAATATATACCCCAGTTGATGAAATATAATAATGTTAAAAAAAAAAAAAAAAAAAAAAAAAAGTATCTACTCAAATACAGGTATCCATTAAAAGTAATAAAATATATCTTATATTATAAATTAAAGGCCATTAATTCTTATATATAAGTGAACATTGAAGTCAACACTCAGAGGCAACAGGCTGTCCAGCATGAAACAGCCTGTCGCCTCTGACTGTTGATTTCAATGTTCACTTTTATATTTACATAGACTATCTATAATATTGAGCACTTTATCCCATAAATATAGCACTTAAACTATATATATATATATATATATATATATATATATATATATATATATACACACACACACACACACACACAAACTGAAGCATTTTATTAAATTCTATCAACAAATTCTGCCTATTCTGATGTGGGTGTTTATAAATATATTTTAAAATCATGCATATCAAGTGGCAGGAGCTATGATTTTTGATTTACTGCTTTCAATATGGATTTTATGAGTTTTTTATTAAACCATTTGCTATTGAAAAACCTCTTTTTGTACTAAACAATGAGCACTCACCCATCACCTCTTAGAAATACATCATCTGTGAAACAAGAATGACTATGCTTTTTGTAAGAGTTTAAATTTAGAAACACTGCAACTAAAGCAGAGAGAAATATCTGCCTGGCATTTGAAGACAGAACTGCAAGCAAGAGGAAAATTCAAAAATGGTTTCTTTCTGGAGATTTGGGAAATTCAAAAATATATGAATGTCATTAACAAAGGATAATTCAGAAAAAAAAAATTGCTGTTCATTTAGGAAACTTTCAATTTTATCCTAAACTATTTCTTGTTATATGGCTGTCATAGGAAAGATAAGAAATTTGGAAAAATGATTATTAATATTCAGGCTAATGTCCTTATCTTTGCTGTTATTATCATCACAAGGTTTCAGCTATTGTGCTCCCTAGTTTTCTTCAGAGAATTTTGAACTGAACTCTTTAATTTATTTAATCTCATCTTGTTCTTTCTTCCATCCTGCTCAATTATTGCTCATCCTGTTTGTACTACCCAGCCAAGGGATTGAACTCTCAATTAATATGCCACCAAACTAAGGCTTTAAGCTGTTAGGCAACCGTCACGTATTAAAAAAATAAATTCCGCATTCTTTTGAGGTGCCTTTATTACTGTTACTTGCAACCAATTTCTGAAACATCATTATTTAAAAATGCAAAAATCCTTCTTGAAGCTTTTAGTTTTAATTTCAAGCTAATAGATTAAATTTAATATTTCCAATAAGCAAAATATTTGGCAGTATTTTAAAACTAATTTAAATTGTCTGAAAGTGTTCATTTTGAAACCAATAACAGTCACTGATTTTACTACCATTTTTAGCCAGCTGTCATTGCAATTAAAAAATATTTCAAAAATAAAATATACTTTTCTGAAACTTTATTTGAGGAATATTAGCTGATTTAAAGTTTAATCTTATTTGAAACAAATATTACGGTAGGTTTAAAATATTACAGAAATATATTTTTTAACATGATGGTAGCTGTTTTTAGGTGTTGACAGCTTGAATGACATGAAAGTTTATCTAATGTTTTTTTCTACGGTGGATATATCTATAAAATTTACTTGAGGATTATAATGTGAGTGACTTTTTTTAATATAATTTTTTTTAACTATGTGACACTATTTAGCTATGATAATAGGCTAACTAATTAACCATAGAAATTAAAACAAGAAAATACTGGTAATGGAAAAGAACATAGCCGGAAATTTTTTTTTTTTTTTTTACTTAAGAATAAAATCAAATTACTTTCTCAAAGACCTGTAAATTGGCGTAGACAGTAGACTCGCAGAAAAGCCATATGCGAGCTTTTTGACAATTGATTAATGTTGTTTGTAAAAAAATGCTTGCTGCGAGAACACAAGATTCAGAAAAGGCAAAGCTGAGCATATGGTGATTATAAAACTTTCAGCATGTGAGGCTATACCAAAATGATTTGCCGATACGGAGTAAAGAGAATCAATATTAATTATCTTCCCAAGATATTCTTTTTCTTGAGTGCCAGCAAGACAGGGTCATATGGTAATTGTGGAAATTTTGGCATGAGAAAATATTTATTCCAATATGGGGTGGAGAGAATTGTTATTATTTATTTTTCTAAAGTGTTGTCTTCAAGTGCCAACACGTTGAGTAACCATATGGGGATTATAAAATTTTACCAAGAGAAAGAATATCATGGAAGAATCGCAATTTGGGAGATAAGAAATTTAATTTCTCAAGAAGCCAAGGGTTCCAGTAAAAGCTAACTTTATGAAGATAGCAGAATTTGACAAGTGATTGTTGTTTGTAAAGAGTGCTCGTTAAGAAGACGCAGAGTGACCAAAAGATCTGAGAGATTTTAAGTGGCAATGTGTGATTCATAAAAATTTTGGCCGATGGAAAAAAAAAAAATTTTGTAAACAAAAAATCTGGGTTATAATTTTAAGGAGGTCAGCTTAGCAACACCCGCATGGCCAGGATGCCATTGGTCGAGTGGTAGCAATGGTGATAGGCAGAGGTAATTTGATGAGAAGGACGGGGAAGTTATTAACGCCCAATGAAGGGATTGGTACGAGGTATCAATGTGAGAGAGGGGCAGTTTAGGAGGATAGCTCTCCTCCGACCTCTCCTCATGGATGAAGAGATCCCCCCAAAATGGAAAGTGATTAATTTTCCAAAAATGGGAAGTAATCAATTTTCCTGGCCTGACAAAGAGATTTCTTGTCAGAAATCCAGAATTACCGAAAACTCCAGACTGCATCTAACCCTGCTCTGATTTTCGGTCAGTACCCATATAAATGAACGTCCTCAGGCCGTTGGACAGTTCATTATGAGTCAGTAGTTTGGTAGTTTGTTCGATTAGTTTGAGTCACAGGAACCAGAGTGTTGTCTAGCAGAAGCTGACTGAGAGATTCCACTACCTCCGACTTCGCCTATCCTACCAATAGCAAATTATACTGATGAATGAAGCCAAGCCAGCACCTAAAAACTAAACCAGTTGACTTAGGAGACCAGAAATTGCCTAAGAAGTGTAGAAGTGTCACACCTTATAGAAAATGGGCTGGGAGAAAAACACACTCCTGTATATAACAGATAAAGTTAATTTGTTATTTTTTAACATACTTGAACCTCTTAGGTTTTTATTTGCTTCTTTTTCTTTATGCTTGTGTGATATCACCTCCAGTCTAGACTCATCTTACACTACGCCTGATTGATCTTGTCTACCTAAGATCAAAATCGCAACCTGGGTAGGTTTGACTTGAGATCGAAGCAGTTACTTCGGTAACCAGACGTTGGAAGTGAGCTAGGAATGACAGAGCTGGTGTTGAACCGGTTGCAGCTGGTGTGAAGCTGTTAGCATCGACTGACCATCCCACTTGGACCAAAGGATTCCGCCAGGTAGTGACAACCAAGATTCCACACTTGATGGGCTAGTGTCACATATTGGTACCCTGACTAAGGGATTCCGCTGGGTAGCGATGACCACCGATCGACTGGGACACAGGCTGGTGGCAACAACTAAGAGTCAACTCCAAAACGCCGGTGAGAGAAACATTATAGTTTCACACCATGACTGGGAGTTGACCATGGGCCGACAGCTCAGTCTCACATATTGGTGCCATGACCACAGAACTCGACCCTGGACAGGCCAGTGTCACATATTGGTAACCTGACCAAGGGATTCCACCGGGTAGCGATGACCACCAATCAACTGGGACACAGGCTGGTGGTAGCGACTAAGAGTCAACCCCAAAATGCTGGTGGAAGAAACGTTACAGTTTCGCGCCATGACTAGTAGTTGACCACGGGCTGACAGCTCAGTGTCGCAACTACCATAACATAATGTTTTATCAAATTTTAGGTACTTTGGCTTTAAATTTACTATAGTTATTGCTCTTATTTTCTGATAATGTTGTGCATGGATGTCTGTATTTAAAGAAATATTGGCATTCAATGAATTGTACTAAACATTTCCATCTATGATTAAGTTCTTGCTTACTAACAATATCAACTCACCAGCACAAGTAATGAAGAAATTTAAAACTTCATAATATATAGCATTCATAAAAGCAATTAAAAGCTTTTCTGATTAAATAACATCTTACTTTTATTGCATTTTTTATTTTATGATTCAGAGCAGATTTTTGGTAACTGGTGTTTCTATTTTAAAAATTGATGATTTAAATTCTCCAAAGCCTTTAACTAATATAAATGTTAAGTGGCATATAATTTAATTTCTTGAAATTTCATACAATTAAATAATGTGTGTGTGGGGTGGAGGGGGTAACAGATGTAAAAAATATATATTTTTAATCAAAATTTTCTACAAAAAAACATTTTTAAAATAATTTAATTTTTTGGTGGATAAGTCCTGGAATTTTCATTAAAATCTGACAATTATTTGATTTTTGCAAAAATTTCAAAATCAATGTATTTTTCACTGAAAAAAAAAAAAAAAAAAAAAAAAATCCGAAAAAACACAACACTAAAATTTCCTATACTAATCTTTGGCTACTGGGCTGATGCAACAAAAAGCATTTTTAACCAAAATTTTGAATATCCTAAATAGGAGGAAAAAATATAACTTAATCAAAAAAATCCCTTGGCCTTTCCTCTTAATAATAACAAAGATTTTGATAAAAATTTGTTTTTATTTGTTTGGGACATTTTTTTCACTATGGTATGCTAATTTTTTGGTAGTACCTATTTTTGCATTATTGCCTTTTTTTTTTTTTTTTTAAAAAGCATTTCCCCCTAAGCAAGGTGAGAGTGCCACTAGTATGCAAGGGGCTACAGAGAGTGTAAAGGAAAAGACTGGGTAAGTGGTGGGGATGAGGAAAGAATAAAAAGAAGAGGATCAAGGCAACAGAAGATGTCGATTGACATTACATTTAAATTTTTGAAGATTATAGTTATCAGGTAGGCAAGTAAGAGGAAGGGAGTTCCTCTGTTGGGAAGTGTTAAAAAAACATTGTGGTTACATTTAACTGTTTCCATAGTAAAAGTAGGTACCTTCACGAAATCGCTAAAAAAAGAGCATAGCTTGATGAAAAAGTGCCAACCGAAAACAAAATTTTATCGTCTAAATGTTTATGTTTTCCTTCTTTTTAGAACATTCTAAATTTTGATTAAAAAAACCTTGTTTCTCTTTGTATCACCGGAACTAGTAAAATAACAGACAATTTTTAGCATGTTTTTTTGGTATGACACACATTAATTTGGAAAATCTTGCAAAAATAAAAATAATTGTCGGATGTTAATGAAACTTTCAGGAACTATTCACAGGTGATCGAAATTATATATGTTTTTTTTTTTTTATTAAAGTCATGGCAGAAATATTTTTTTTATATTTATTACCCCCCCATGACTAATTTTATGAAAATGCTAGAAATTCGATTGCATTGGATTTAGTGATTACAATAGTTAAAAGCACAAGGCTTTGAGGAATGCAAATCATGTTTTTTTTTGTTTTTAATTGGACCCCTCCCTACCTGAAAATCAGCTCTGAATTGTAACATACAAAACTCAATAAAACAAAGATATTATTTAATTTCAAATGCTTTTTATTTGTTTTTTAGTTGTTTTTATGAATATGGACAATATTTTCCGAAAGCAAAAAAATTTTTTGAAAAAAATGAATTTTAATACAATTATTTGTTATTTCTTAATTATAATAGATTTTTACATTTAAGTTGTTAAAATATTATAAAATTAGTTAAAAGCTGCATTGGGTTTGCTAAGTCTCCTTATGAGATAGATCTTTTTTTTAGTGTGTTGTAAATTGTATCATTTTGACTAATCAGAAGATCCGCAGTAATTAAGAAACGTAATTTTGTGTTTATAATCAGGCTGTAATTATAAAGTATGGAAGACCAACCAGAATACAATTAAGTTGCGTTATTTGAGTTAAGCATTGTTCTCTGCTGTTAAGGCCTTTACTTTTGTGAAACACATGTGGAGAAGTTAATTTGATTTTTCAATTTCAACTGAGAAGGGTACCTACAAGTATCAGTATCATCTTATGAAATTTATAAGATCTTATTTTTATATTAATCTCAGTTATGGCATTTTTCCATAAATGAAATATCAAAATTAATAAAATGAATGGAAATACAAATAACACAGTAAAATGTAATAAATGTGCATAAAATTATAGTATTTTATGTATATTCTGATAAAATTTCATAAGAAAGGTATCTAATTAATTTATAGGTACCTTTCTTATGAAATTTTATCAGAAATATGAAATTTAATCTCACTCTTAACAGTCTTATTTTAATTTCTTTATGATATATTTTCCATAAAGCCTTGTAAATGTAAAGGTGAATGGTAAGTACAAAAAACAAAAAAAATTAGAGCGCTGAAAGTTTTCCTTAAAAATAACGAGGTAAATAATTTGTTCACTTAAATGTAAATTATTTCACTTTTCTCCTTCCATAGAACAAATTATCCTCACGGAATCCATCAATATGTCATTCATCACCTGTTAAGTGACGTGAAAGTTTATGACCTGCTTTGTTTCATTTTCAAATTACATCTTTTTGGTGCAGAAGCTAAGTTAAGCTTGGTTCAAAATATTTTAAATAAACATTATAATTTCTGATTTTCTTAAAATAAGTTTTGAAAAATGATAATTAATATTTAAAAGAATTTCAAAGTAAGATTTCAGGATTTTTTTATAAAATGGAAAAAAATGGTCAATTTTTTTGACTCAAAAAAACAAGATTTTTAATGAAAATTTCGGACTTGCTAGGAACGATTAAAAAATGAAAAAAAATACCCCAAAAAAATACTTTAATTGACATTTCCTCTAATAATAATAAACATTTAGATGATAAAATTTTGTTTTCGTCAAGTTTGGCATCTTTTTCATCATGCTATGCATTTTTTTTAGCGATCTCATGGAGGTACCTAAGTAAAAGGGTAGGACTGAGATGCCGACCTAGTAGCACACTTAAATTCATGCAGTCAGGGCACCAGTGAAACAACTTGTCAGAGCAGATGACATAAAAATATTTAAAGAAAAGACATAGTGAAGCCACATTACATTGATGAGAAAGTGACTGGAGTTGAGATTCCAAGTCAGGATCACTCATATATCTGTCTCTGGATTTTGTTGAGAACCTTGAGATCAACATGGGGGCACCAGACCATATATGGTAACAGTATTCCATGTATGGATGAATGGTAGATTTGTAGATGAGAAGGATGGACTCATACAAGAAAAACCTTTTGGGGCAACACAGAGAACCAAATTTCCTTGCAGTAGATGCAGCTATTGATTCAATGCAGTTGTTTCAACTCAGTGGAGAACATGAGACCAAGAAGGTGCAGTGAGGTGCTTTTGTGGAGTTGAGCATCAACCATGCTGATAGTAGGCAGGGACGTTTTACTATGGTGAGTAAATGACAGCAGTTTCATTTTGGATGCATTAAAATTTACAAGCCATTTCCTACCCCAGTCAACCACAGATTAGAGCTTGTTTTTGAGACCAACAGCCAGGTTAACTTTGTCAGCAATGCTGGGTTTACTATTGAGACAGGAGTAAATGATAATGTCATCTGTGTAAATGCCAACTTGAGAACTGATGATGTCAGGAAGATCATTGATGAAGATCAGAAACAGGGTAGGACCAAGGATTGAGCCTGGAGGAACACCAGTGTTCATATGGAAGGAACTGGGAGAGAACCTGTTCAGGACAACCTTCATTTCACAGACAGGAATGATAGGATTAAATCAAATCATTATGTAATTCCATATTCCTGAAGCTTACATAGAAGACCAGCATGCTAAACTCTGTTAAATGCCATTGATATATCTAGAGCAACAGCTTCACTATTATTATCAAGAGCCTGGTATACATATTCAGTTATAAGCACATCAGCAGTAGACCAGGCAAACCAGAAACCATATTGTTTGTCAGAGTGCAAATTGTGGGAGGTGAGATGCTTAACCACTTTGGCATTGATTAAAACCTCAAAGACTTTGCTGAAGAGTGGTAGGAGACTGATGCTCTTGGGAAAAAAACAGCCATCCATAGCCTTCAACCCACCAGCACTAAGTTAAATATCAAGAGAGGTTAAGTTGGGATGGCAGCCTGAGAATTAAAACTGTAAATTCAAAATCATAGAGAAGCCAACATCGTCATCATCTTTTGACCTCCCTATGATTTGTTGGAACTCCATTGACAATCCCATTCCATACTGTTTGGTCCTGCATTGCCCTCCTCAGATCCCCAATGTCCAACTCTGAGTTTCAAGGTATGGTGTCTGGGAAGGCAACAAGAAAGCCACTTCCCAAGAGGTCATGGTAATCCATATGAATTTGTGGAAAGCCATCATGCTCTGTGTACAACTAAAGAAATAAGATATAGAAAGAAGTAAAAGGAATGGCAGAAGACCGATTACGTTTTATAGTAAACAAAAAAGGGTTTTATTTTAATTTTAATGATTTGGTTAGTGGCTAAAAACGAAGAAACAAAGTCATACCAGCAAGAAGTTAGAAATACTTCAAAATAACTTCAGTCAGGAGTTCCTGGGGTTTTTGCGATATAGTTTACATGTCAAGTTAGTGAATGGTAGTAAATGGACTACTCTAAAGCAGATTTCAGCAACTACTGATTTTGCCTGCTAACTTGCTTAATTTTGGCCCCAGACTCGAAGAAGTTTCTTACATAAAACTAGATATTTCTTAACAAATTCTACCATTAAAAAAAATTGACATGAACATTGAAAACTTTTCAAATAATTTCACATAAAACATGACATTTTGAATAATCACAAAGAACAAAACATAACGTTTTTAACAATTTTAAATAAAATATGACATTAAGTCATAATTGATATTTTCTTGATATTGAAATTTATCAGGATCAAGAAGGTATAAGTGATTTTAAATAGTAAACAGTGCATCAACTATAACATTACCCTTTAATATGATTAATAAGGGAATTGTATTCTTGAAGAGTAAGAATACACCATGTCAGTCTTTGATTTTTTTGGTTGTCATCTTTTGAAGGAAAGTCAAAGGGGTATGATCAATGTAAAAGTATCAGATTAAAAGTAATGCTAAGATAAACCTGAAAATGTTGAAGAGCAGACAACAATGCTAAACATTTGTTTTCAATTGTGGAATACTTTGATATTTAATTTAATAACACAGAGTTCTGTCAATACAATCATTGATTCTGGGAATCAAAAACAAATTCATTTTGGTCACAGCATTTAATTTGTGGTAATCTATTACAAGTCTGTAAGGTTCATTTGACTTGGGTACAAGAATGCATGGTGAACTCCATTCACAGTCACTTAGTTCAATAATGTCAATGTCCAGCATATATATACTAAATCTCTTTTCTTAAACTTTGAAGTTTAATTGGATTTAATCAGTAAGGATGTTGTTTGATGAGTTTTGCATCTAACTATAACATCATGTTGAGCAGCAGCAGTTTTTCCTGAAACATCAGGAAAATTTCTTTTGAACTCATAACCATATCAAAAATTCCTTTTATTTAGAGATAAATGTTTTAATTTTTTATCTAAATTACATATGATTTACATACAAATACCCAGATAAAAGATCTCCACTTGTAAGGTTATTTGATCCCATTGAGTTATTTGAAGTCTTATGTAAATGACCCAGAACTTGGAGAAGTTTTATTTGTAAAAATAGATTTCAACACCTGATAGGATATGTGTGCATATATATATGGTGCGATGAGTAAATTGTCGCCATTTTATATTTTTTAATTTCATGCATGTGTGTTGTATGTTTTTGTCAACTGCACCATCTGTGAGAAAAAGAGCCCCATGACACAATTCAGTCTGCCAGAAATTTGGAGATGGCATGCTATACTGTTTGGCATTCATACCAGAAGCTCCAATACAAACATTTGGGTATTTGGGTGTCAATATTAGTGCAGAGAATTCGGAAAGAGTTAGATGAGTCTAATGGTAATTACGAAGGTACGGCAGCTTGGAAAACTCACTGATATGAAAAGAACTCCCAAATTTGTTGGTGAGATCCAGACCATGATTGAAAACTATCCCTCCAAGTCAACCAGGTCCTTACATTTGGTCACCTAATTCCCCAAAAGGCAACCCCCTTAATTATTATATATAGGGCACAGTTGAGTGAGAGGACAACAAATATCCCAATACCAAAGATGAAGTGAATGCAAGGATTATGGCAGCATTTGTCAACTTGAACAAGGAGAACATCCAGAAGAGCTGCAGAAGATTCCAAAGTCATTTGGAGGCTATAGTTGAAGTCAAAAGCAATTTTATTGAATGAATTTACTCTTTAGTATTTAAAGATATTTTTGTGTAATTTTGGTAAATATATCTGTTAAAATGAAATGTCAGTGTTATCATTTTTGTGTAATTAAGACGACAATTTATCTATCGCACCCAGTGTGAGTGTGTATTATTTTTTAAACAATAGTTATAAACCTAACCTTCCATAATTAATACCCTAATAAGATTACACCAAGCCTGATAAAAACAAACTATTAACTACTAAACAAGAAAAACAAAAAAAATGTGCAAGTGAAGACATAAACAAATATTTCCTTTCCTTTTTAAGAATTAATTAAAAAAAAATTATTATTTAAAACAAAAAAAAAAAGAAAAATCAGAATACACCTATGTTTTGAAAACTTTAGAAAGTCCCAGAATATTCTGAAATATTAACCTAATTCTAAGTTGTATCTGACCCCTAAAATAACTTTTGACATTCAGAGCCGAAAGATAAAAAAAAAAGAAAAAAAGAAAAAAAAAGAGTAATGAGAGTGTAAGGAGATAAATAAATTATGAAAAGAAATAACCATGGCATCCTACACCTGTACTCACATGTATACACATGCATAAAAAGAAGAAAAATCAACCTAAGACCAACAAAAAGTCCATAAATTATTTTTTTAACTTGATATAAAAATAACAAAAAATGAGAAAATTGGCAGACATTTGCGGATATCTCCTGATGAGTAGATTGAACAATTGCACAAAAGTTCATCTATCAAACACCAGAATAGAGTTGATGAATATAACATCAATCAGCTAAGTGACAAATTTTATATTTGTATTAAACCTACATACAAGATCAATACTGTTTTTACCAAAGTTACCTTATAAAATCCTATAACCCAGAATCCATCATCATGGTAATTTCTATTTTTTTTTTCTTGTAACACAACAATCATGGTAAGTAGTAATTTGTGTTTTCACACATATTACAAAAATTAATGACAATGTGGGAAAAATTTTGTGTGACTAATTTTGTGATTTAAGACTTCAGACTAAAGTGATGTTTGTGCTGATGTAACTAAACATGCACATGGAAGAGAGACGCTGAAATTTTAAATTTAATTGTTTTTTTTTAATGTTTTTGGGGATATAGTCTAGTCAATTTCATTTAGTTTCTTTTTCTTTGTTTTTATCACTTAAAAACCTAGAACAATTTGCCAGAGTGTACCTGCTTTCTATGATGCTCAGAATTTTTCTATTAACTCTTTGTGAGTAATCCCTGAGTGCTTCTTTACTATTCTTACAGTTCTGCATGCAGCACATTTGGAAATCTTTCAAAATGTAGCAGAGCAAAGACAGTTCATATTCAAACTATGTTCATTCTACTTGCAATCTACTGAACCAGATGTGCAAAGATGAAGTTGTTCAGCTTTACTGATGACTATAACATTAAAACTTATGATAAAGACTAACACCAGTAACATTGAGTTCTGTAGAATGTTTCTTAATTTTTGGAATTGTGGTTGCTCCTATGATAATGGTAAGTTAAAACATGCCATCATCATAAGAATATTAACTACTACTTAGAATCATCTAAAATAAACTACATCTGTTTAGAACCAACCACACAGTGGCAACTACTTGAATTTTGCAGACATTTGTCCATAGTATGGGTGATTGAGGGCTTGTGAGAATCATCTTGATGAGACTAATCAGAAAAAGCATGAGTTTTTAATTTTTCTCCATATCCAGAGATTTGAGGCTGGATTTTTATATTTGGGCATTTGGGCCCTAAACATCCAAAATTGGAATAATTTGAGTAAAAATAATGTTTGGGAGGAGATCAAAGGCTTGTTTGATTCATATTAGTGATACCAGTTTTGAAAGTGATAAATTTTTCAAATTTTCTTAAAATCTGTGGGTCTGGTGCCAAATTTTCATATTTTAAGGATTTCAGGCCCAAAATCTGAAAATTAGCATAATTTGAGTCAGAATAATGGTTGGGTGTTGTTTAGAGCTTGTTTGAGTAGTATTGGTATGGTCATTATGAAAATCATAAAATTTTAAAATTTCCATATTTGGGCATAAAAGGGCATATTTTGGGTTAAAACTTCAAAGTGTTTTGAACATGGATGGTTACAAATAGGATAACTTAGAAACTTTATGAGTTACTCAATCATCATACTGACAGAATATAAATGAATTAGTGAAGTTTCACAAAACCTGTGGATCAACAAACTAAAACAGATAAACAAACAAAGCAAACGAACTTACTAATTTATAAAGATATGCTGAAAAATACATTGTAAAATAGTTAATACTTGAATTAACTTTGAAGTATACACAATCCAACTTCAATCTCAGTTTCAATACAAGAACCATAAGACAGACTTTTGTTACAACTTCAGATTCAACAGGATTAGGCAGTGGACAATATTTGTAAATGATTATGGCCAGTAGCATCATATTAGAATTGTCTGTAGCAACAGAGGAGCAACACTAACTCAAATCACCAGACATATATATAGCAGGTCAGTTCAGCATTCTTTAGTTTCCATGGGCATGGGAACAGAAGACCCACAAGGGTACTTCTGTTAACATGATGACAACAAAAACAATGTCTTATCTAGGTTTTTAATGTCACTAACAAGACCCTGGAAGTGGTTTGAAGAGTGGTGTGGTTTGAAGAGTTGCAGTTCCAGTTTTTTTTTCAGGATAATGGTAGGGTTGTGGTGTTGTGCAAACCCCATGAAACCATGGAGTCTAGTTGCCAACAAGGCACTGTGCCGATTGGTGGTAGTTCCATAACAGTGTAGTGTTGTACCTGCTGGTCTGCCTAAACAGATCATTGACTAATGACTGCTCCATTACACTATGTAGACGATACCATTATTCTTAAATCTATCTCTCACAGCTCAATAGAGGAGGAACTGGCTTGTAACATTAAATACTGCCAAAACCAATCTAGTAAGGTTTCATTACTAAGCAGACCCTGAGTTTTCTCCTCTCATGATGAATTGTATTTTCAATGAGGCTTGAACATTTATTGGGAATTAAGCTCATTCTAGACCTCAAGTGGAATACCTATAAATCACTAAAAATGCTGAAAAAATGGTAAGTGCCTTGTACCAGTCCAGAAAGTACTTAACACATTCTGCCATACCTTTAAAAGAGCTAGATCAGACTAAAAATGGAGTATTGCTGCCATATCTCATTTAAAGATGCTCAAACCTCACTTTCCAGCCTTGACAAATGTTCAAAAGCATTTATGCAGCCTTATAGGTGACAATTTTTTTCTATTTACAATCCCTTGCTACTATCACTATTTTCATGATGTATGTTCTACATTCCTTAGTTCCACTAGTTCAGACCTTCACAGCTAGGACCAATTATAAATTATACACAAGACTGACTCATCTTCATTCTCTTTGTATCCCATTTATGAGGAAGTTCCACATAGCTTCTTCTACAAAATTGTTACTTCATAGAACAAAAATCCAAGTGGATGCTTCTCTAATCATGACAATCTTAACTTCTTCAAGTTGAGAGTCAACCATTATCTATCCTACATATCCTCATAATTTGTGCTTCTTACTTTCTCCTTTTACACCTTTACAACAACCTCATTCAGAAACCCTCTACTTTGAGTAGCTCTTGAGCTTTCAATTGGATGAGTAATAGTATTAAAAAAAAACAAAAAACTATGACACATTACACCTATTTATAGACTCCATATACCCCAACAATGACAGGTTATTCCAGCAAGATAATGAACTGCACCATTAGGCCCAAATTACCTAGAATTGGTTCAAGAAGTATTCTGGAGACTTCCAACAAATGGTGTAACCACCACATGAACCCAATCTAGCATTCATAGGATGTGATGCAAAAGTTCATTTTCACACAAAACTTGCATCTAAGGAACTATAAAGATGGCATGACTCAATATCTCTTTGGAGGTCTTCCAACCACTTGTGGAAATGATGCTATGTTGAATTGCTGCATTTTGTTGGACCAGAGAATGTCTGATGCAATACTAAGCTGCTATCTCATCACTTTTGGCATGGGAGTGTATATGAGACTCAAAAATTCTTTAAGTTATTATGCATGATTACACACACACACACACACATATATATATAACTGAACATTAAGGTCAACACTTACAGGCAACAGGCTGTTTCATGCGAGACACATGTTGAATGAAACAGCCTGTTGCCTCTAAGTGTTGACCTCAATGTTCACTTTTATATTTACACATGCTTCATCTCTGATATTGAGCACTTTATCCCATAAATATAGCACACCTTAAGAGTATATTTCTTTTTATATATATATATATATATATATATATATATATATATATATATTTTTTATTTTTTAAAAATGGATCTATTTATGCTTATTTGTGTTTGATTATGTTTGGGAGGATTTTCTTCATTGTTTGTTTGGGATGACACTGACGTACATAGACATGCGTACACACAGGTGCACGCTCATATAAACAATCTAAGGCTAGGGGCAGACACACATCTATATGTTCGAACATACATACACAATTGTCACTCCACCACCTCAGTGTCAAGACTGCAGTGTTTATATGTAATGATGTTCTCAGCAAGGAACAAGTGGGGGTGGTCTTGACGCTCCTATTACTTTCAGTATTAGTGTTGTTGTTACCACTTTATATACCTACTGGAAATAACTACTACTATTATTTTCACTATCAGTACTGCTGTTACCACTTTAGGAACAATCACTTCATAACCATTTCTACTGTTTTTTATCATTATTATTATTACTATTTTCAGCATCATTATCATGGTTACCATAACTATTATCATAATTACCATTGTCATTATTGCCACATGTTTTTGTCATTATTATATTATTGTTTCCATCATCATTAAGGCTAAATTTACCATTAACACACCAATAACTATTATTAATATATGAATAATATCGCAGTTATTATTAATATTAGCAGAGTCACAACTGTCAATAATACAGAAGCAGTTAGCATTGAAAATACAAACATCATCATCACCATGGCCACAAACAGAACCCAAAACCAAAGTAGTGGTGGAAGACCCAGACCAATGAGAGTGTGTGTACGTGTCTACATGTGTGTATATATGTGTGCTGAAGCGTAAGTTTGTCTGATGGCACAAATCACCAATCTGAGGGGCATCAAGACCATCCCCACCTGTTCCTTGCTAAGAAAACATTGTTACATATATAAACGCTGCAGTCTCAACACTGAGATGGAGTAACAATTGTGTATGTACGTATGCTCGTAGATCTGACATTTAATTGGTTAATCAAACATATCCACAAGTCTATTTTTAATTCTGACCTTATGTTCTCCCCTCCTTGCTTAACTTTCAGAAAAAGAGGTAATACTGATTTTAAAATTTTTTTACAAATCATTTAATTACCAGTTACTTACCATCACCTGAAGAAGTACAACCAAAGTATTGAAACATGAAAGCTTTTGTGCAGCGATTTCAACATATTTTTATTATAATATATTATAATAAAAATAAATAAATATATATATATATATATATATATATATATATATATATATATAAATAATCATACTGTGCAAAATCTGACATCATTTTTAAAATATTGTAAATTTCTAATAATTGCCATCTTATAATTGGATGTTTGTTAATTTACTGTCTACAGATTAAACTTTGGCCATATTAGAATCATTTTCACACCTAATTATCATACTACTTAGCAAGAGTTCTGAAGATGTGTGGGAAATGTGAGATAACTGCCTAAAATGTTTGTGCAAAAAACTTTGGCCATCTCACAAAAACTAAGCTGTATTTTAAAACAGGAAAATGTCCAATGAAAATTATATAATGTTGATTTTGAAAAATGAATCCACATTGTTAATATTTTGTATAATCGTTTCAGTGAACCTGAGATGGGATGCATAAAAATCCTTTGCCACCTTCACATGTACTAAATAACATTCCCTGTGGTTGGGCTCACATGACTCAAAATCAGGTAGTTTCTTCTGATGAATTCCATTCATTCATTCTGTCAACATTTGATTCAGGATTTGTCAGGGATCTGATTGGCCAAATCTTTCAATATGGTGCCACATTCATCAATCAGTCTCCATTGTGTTGCATATAATCTCTGATAGGGAGCTTTGTTATGCTAAAAAATCTTGTCTTCATTCAAGTCTGGTATCAAATGTTCAGCAACAGGATGTATTGTATAATATTCAAGCTATTGTCAAGTTTAACAAATGTTCTTGAACTATCCATTTTCATACGGCTCTGAAGTATCAGAGAATCTCCAAAATGTCCGTTTTTGTTGGGTAAAATAGGTCCTTTTGCTTTCCTGTCAGCTTTCTGACAAATTCACACATATTAGAATACAGATCCATCTTTGTTTTATCAATGAATGTGATCATATCACAAGCATCTGCATCCCTCAGTTCATACCATTTTGACCAAGTTAATGTTGCCATCAAATACTTTTTGTTTAAAGTTGGTTTCTTTGTTAAAATGAGACTCTTCAGTCTATGTTCTTGAAGGATGCACTTAATGTTATCTACTGACATCAAATAGAACAAGTCAAACTCATTATTTATCAACAAGGACTACCTGATATCACTTATGCTGTTGGAAATGTAGCAAGATTTGGTTCCCAGCCTATAGTCCAAAACTGGAAGGCTGTAAAACATGCGTTACTTAAATGGTATACGTAACTATAGGTTACTCTATGACAAAAAAGGCAATTTAATGAGATATTCGGATACAAATTTGACTGATGATCTGGATGACTGCAAGTCAACTTCAGGATACCTGTTTAAACTTAGTGGGGCAGCCATCAGTTGGAGAAGTAAAAAACAAACCTGTTTTGTATTATCTACAGCTGAAGTGGAATATATGGCTTTGGCAAGTGCATCACAGGAGACAGTATGGATGCAGCATCTTCAATACAATTTTAATGAAGCCCATATTGGCCCAACAATCATCTATAAGGACAACCAATCTACAATTTGTATGGCTAAAAATCCACCGTATCATGGATGAGTAAAACATATTGACATTAAGTTTTGAGAGCAAGTTGCAATGAAAACTATTGAACTACAATACTGTCAGTCAAAGTAAGGATATAATTGTGGATGTGTTGACAAAAGGACTGACTAGAACAAAATTTTTGAAGCTCAGAGAACTGTTGGGAGTTTGGGAAATAAAAGAATAGTCTGATAAGTGAGTGAGGAGGAGTGTTAAAAATGCCACTCTAGTTAGATGAACACTTACAGTTAGATAAAGGAGTTGGAGTTATCTAATCTAGTTTCTTTGTTTTCATTGTTGTTATGAAGCTTACTATTGTGTTGTCCCTAATAAATAAAATAAGTTATCACATGTATTCAGTACAAAATGTGTCTGTTTTCTTCTTGAGTTTATCCTTCTGTCTAGAATATGAATACCTGCATTTCACACAAAACAAGATATGTCTATATTTGCTATCTAACTTGATGCGTAAATTTCTAATAGCTTATAATATTGTCCATAATGGGGGAAATGCAACTGAAAAATATTCCTTTCTTCCACCTATTAGCCAATACCGATTCACTCAAAGGTTTTGGAATCAGTATATATTAAATCTTATCAATCATCTCTTTGCAGGTAGAATGGGTAAATGACAGGCTTAAAAGGTAATTAGCCTTTATAATTTTAAATATTTATAATTAAATTAAAATATACATTTTATAATTTTTATTTGCATATAACATTAATCTGAGTTTATTATTTATATTTTTTTGTCTCTGTGCAAATTTTTTTGTCCTTGATTTTTGTTCTGATGAGCCAATAAACCAGTTGTTTTTAATTGTTATATTTTGGTTTTACTAATTTATAGCAATATATAATTTGTTACCCCCACTTTTTTTGTTTTGTTATGAATGGCTTTTTAATATGTCTATTTTCATTGCTCCAATCTCTCATGTTTATTCACACTAACTTAAAACAAGCCCTATTTTTTTCTTTTAAGTTTTCATTTTACTTACACTGACACAGGAGGGTATACTGAGGCATAGTTAAATGCCTCTGTGCTGTAAGTGGAGCTATGATTCTCCTCATTTTAGACAGGAGAAATTGTTCAACCCTGGGGATTTCAACCCTGCAGCAGCACATTTCTCATGGCACTAAAGACGTTGGGTCGGTATAATGCTGATATCAACATGACAGCGATCACTGGGTCTGGGAAAAAAACAATTTTTGTCCTTGGCCCATATTCATAAGTATGTGTATAGCGCTCCCCACATTAAAACAACCTTGTGTCACATCCTGCCTGGGTGGGGAGGCCGGGTAAATATTGTTGGGATTTCCACATTTATATTCAACAGCCAACTTCAGTCACATTTAATCTGCAGTGCAGGATGGGCAGGTGGCATAGTGGTTATTGAAATTAATGCAGAAATAAAATCAGTGAGCCGAATTATGATTTCATTTTTACTTTGTTGCGTTTTCACGTTTGCACAAATGCTCTTGGGAAAAGAATGAATTCAACTCTACTACTCCTTCCTGCAATGGGCAAAGTGAGCACTCGAGACTGGAATTGTAACCAGTCTACAAGAAAAAAACTACTCTGAATTTAAGACTCCGGTGAAGGCAATGGGAAATCACTTATTTATTTTTTCCAAAAAGTCATGTCATTCGTAGATTTAAAAAAAAAAAAAAAAAAAAAAAAAAAGAGTTATGGCGAGCCATAATCATCTCTACGCTCTGAAGACATGATTAAAAAAAAATGTAGTACGCACACACGATTTTACAGTATTTTTAAACATATAAAGAAAAAGTCATTGAAAATGATTTTTTTTAAATAATAGTTCTAAAAACTGAATGATATGGGTGACGATTAGTTGAGGTGATTAGTTAAAATTTAAGTTTGACAAGAATTTTTTTTTTTTTTACATTCATAATAAAGTATAAACAGATAATAATATACAAATATTTCATTTTTATATTTTATTATGAATTTCAAAAAAAGGAATACATTTAAATAAAATTTAGAACCCAAATACATACAAAAAAATAGCGAGTAAAAGACGGTAGTCGAAAAATTGTAAAGAAAAAAAAGTTTTGAATTGAAGATTTTATAAAGTTTTAGGATTTTTTGAGCTATCATAAATAAAAAAGCAAAGGTTTATAAAGAAGAAATCGAAAATAAATAATAAATCAATTAAAAAAGCTAATTAACTACTTTGTATTTAATTAAAAAGTCAAGCAACTGTGAAACATTCCTGAACAACAAAATAACTGAGTTATTGGCTGATAAACAAAAAACACCTGCTTTGAGTCAGCCAAGTAATTCATTTATACATTAATAATGTATGTCATTGTCAGGAAAAGTTGGCCATTGTTTTTCCCAAAGAGAAAAACACACAGACACAAAAAAACAACGTAACAGTTTACAAAAAAAAAAAAAATATGGTGGCCCATTGACCATGAACTTGGAAAATAAATAATTAAGAGGAAAATATATATATAAAAAATAAAAGTGGAGTTTTTACTCCTAGTTTATGTCTTTTCTCCACTCACGCTGGTTCGATAAAGTAGTCTTGATGTTGTAGTCACGCATAGCCATTGTCGGGCCAACGAAACAGCGACATAGACGGTCCGTTCAGTTTACATTATTTACCGTTGCTAAGGAAAGCGGACATATTTATTTTTGTTGACAACGATTCCACTCTGATTCCGTCTTCTTGGAATGGAAGTTGATTTTAGTAAATAATTAATTATAATTATTTAATAATTATTACTATTAATAGTAATAATAACAAAATTAATAATAATAGTTTTTCACGCGAAAAAAAGAAAAATTACGTAAAAATATATTTCACGTCGAAAAACGGAAGTGAACCATGACTTACATTTTTTTTAAGGTACCGATGTTCACAAAACTTAAAATGATTACTTGGTTACTTATTATTTTAAATACATCATTTTATTTACATTTATTACCACGGGACGCAAACAATAGCACAATAAACAAATAAGTCATAAATACTCAACAGTGCCTTTTTGTAGGCATCAGTCACTTATTGCTTAGACTGTTTTATATTTTTAACGAAGTTATCGTTCTAAAACGCAATTAAATCAAAATAAGTTTTGTAATCGGTTACGTTTTTAAATGGTCTTTTTTTTTTTTAGAAATTAAATAACAAATTACAATATAGACGATGGAAGATTCTGAATATTATTTTTTTAAAAAGTGGACGACAAATATATTTTATTTTTCAAGAGAGAACATTTATAAATATGTTTTTTTTTTTACTTTTACTTTAGTTTTTTTTTTAACAATTGTTCTTGCTGACAGAAATTTAAAAATAAATGTAAATGTCACTAGACTAGAGTGATTAACGGTGTAAGTTTTAACTTTGGACACCTCACCATGGAGCAATAGTCAACAGACTAGTCTTACATACTATTATTAATTTATTAATTTTATTTTTATTTTTGTAGTGAGTGTAATTCCCACTAACAGTTCAATGTAGAAAATGGAGTAAGGAGGCGGTGTTTACTCATTCCCCCACTAGAATGAGATGTGACACAAGGTCGGATTAATGTGGGGACCCGAGCGCGTACACACGGGCAGGGACAAAAATTCCCCTCAGCCCCTGCAACCGTCAGTTGCGCTGGCCTCGGTGTGAGCACCGATCCCTCCCTCTTGTGCAATGGAAGGGCGCGGCCTCGGGCAGCTGTTCCACAGGGCTGGGCACCTCTTCAGTATAATTTCCCTCAGTTTGCCCCTCTGTCCTCAGACAGAGAAGCCCCTGAACGCACTCTGTTCAAGGACAGAGATGCAACTGAGAGATGATAAGAAAACGTGAAATTACCCCAAAAGAGGAATTTATACGCTGAGTGATTTTCTAAGCCCGGCTTAGATGTGGCACAAGGCCGAAAGTATGGGGCACCCAGTGAGGATCGAACTCACTACTCAGTCATAATTGATCTAGCAAGACAAGCTTTCTAACCATTACACCACATCGAGGTGCCCTTATCTGTAGAGTAAGGAGGCCGAGTTCAGGTTGTTATGTATGTGAGGAAAATGAAATAAAAGCAATAAGTAAAATAATAATAAAGAATTTGAAAAAAAGATTATTTTTCCCATGTTGCAAGATATAATGAAACCAGAAAGGGTTTCTTGTCACATGTGCAATTTTATGACTCTACTTCTACAGAATCTTCCTCTTTCAACTTTCCAAAGAGATCGTTTGGATGTGTTTTCAGCAGCCCTATTCATGAAGTAGAGATTTGATCATCCCAACTCAGTGCAAGGCTGACTTGAGCTCAACCGTCTTTACCTGTTCTTATAAACTATTTCTGAATCAAAATGGAAAACAGACATACTCAAGAGACAGTTAACTTTGTTTCCATAGTCAACATAAAAGAAATAAACATCTTTTGCAGAAACTCAAGTTTTTTTGTATGTTTCTGTCTTCTTTGTTTATATATTGAACATGTACCTGTGTGGAATAATGTATTATTCCATCTACGACATTTTACGCGCGCGCGAGTTTCCTCCCTTTCTTTCACACTCGCGGGCGCGCGCGCGTTTGACACCCCTTTCTCCCTCTTTCGGTCTAATACAGTAGTAACTGTTTTGGTCGGCAGTCAAACGACCTGCTATGCAAATTAGATTTTTGAAATCTTCCCGCGAAAAATTTGTGACGTCAACGACAAACTGTTGTTTCAAAAAAGAGTTGTGATCCAGACTCGGACCTAAGCAGACTCATTTTTGTCCATGTCAATATTTACTGGTTGACTGACGAAGGATATCTTACGATGCCACAAATAATTAATTCCTCGTCCTTTTTGGCTCGTCATTCAAAGTCCTTCTACGAGATGATGCATCACCAAATAATTAACTTTTCGTCCCTTTTTGGCTCGTCATTCAAAGTCCTCCGAGACGATGCAGAACATAATCTGTCGTCCACTTTGGGCCTCGTCATAAATCTGTTTTGAACCAGTACAAAAAAAGAAAAAAATATATACATAACATTTCACTCACATTAGCCAAAACTCGCAGTGAGTATCTTTTCCTTGTATGTATATTATCATGTACATTGACTTATCTGGAACCTCCTTCTTCTTCAAGAACTTTTCCCGCCTTTAGCCATCTTGTTTTTTATATTTGGCGCGGAACATTTTTATTGATCCCTACTACGGGATAATTGACTTGTTTTTCCTGCATTTAATAAAAATTACTCTTGTTGGAATCCAGTCTTTTTCTGTCATTCTGTGTCGGCTATCTTAATATATTTTATTTTATGCACGTGTGGATTAACCACATTTCTTCGTAGTTCATTCACACATTTTTATCTTTTTACTTTGCTTGTAGACTCGGTAGTTTAGTGTGGTGTCTGGCACAAGGCCACTTAGTAATAAACCAGCACTGCACCCTACCGGGACTGCAACACCTTCACCTAAAAAATACACACAAAACCCATAACCTTGATAACATTCCCATGTTTACTTTGCAATTTTGGAGTTTTAAAAGGTATAATCCTTTGTGTGATTTTGTTCAAACTCCAGATCTGTGTTGAATTCTTCTTGCTGCAGAAGGAAGAAGGAGGCAGAGACACTGGAAATGGATGTCCAAATTTAACTTACGCCATTGTAATTGTTTCCCTAGAGAGTCTAGTGACATATTTAATGGATTTAGGAACTTTATTACAGTAACAACAGTCTGTTGAAGGGAAATGCCTTCCTGAGCAAAAGACATGTTTACCCATTGAAAGTTCAGAGGAAAAGAGAACCAGTCTTCTAGTTTGTCTTTGGCACCAGGAAGCCCCTCTTTTCTTGTGCATGCATCATTTGTTCTTCCTGTCAGGGGGCATCCTAGGAGATTCTTCTTTTTTATTTTTATTTTTTTTGTATTTCTTTTATATTATTGTTTTTTTTATTTTATTTTTTATTTTTTCAATATACAATCCCCACACAGTAATACTCTCAGATTTTTTTAATGCCATGTTTCTGCGGGACAGAAGCAGTCATGAATCTCCACAGATTCCTTTTTATTTATCTGTGAATTACTATGCATTCATGACAAAAATAGTGAAGTGGTCTCTCATTATTTTCTACATGGTTTGAAATTCAAAGTTTTCTTTATCTGGTTACCAACAAAGTCCAGAGAGTCCATTGCACCCTATTATTTCTTATATAAGTTATTTTTTCATATTGCTGGGGGAACAAGTGATTGCCCTTTCCCAAGGGCATTTGTTTGAAAGTGAATACAATAGACTAGCCTAGAATTTGACCTTGGCTTCCTGAGTCTTCTTTCTGCCTCATTATTGTTACACTACCCACATATCCATTCTTAGAAAGGATATGACTTAATTATTCCACTCTCCATAGCAATGGGTAAAATAGTTGGACTGACTGAGTTCTTGAACTTTGAGAGTTAGTCAAGTACCATATGTGATACATGCTTGTGTGATCATGTCTCTTTTGATTCATGACTGACTAGGCAGAATATTCCCTGCAGTAGGTTGTTGCTTCTTTCAGCTGTAGACTGGTTGCCAACCAAGGCTATAGAGCCCAGTCTGTTCTACTATTCACCTCATATCTGGGGGAAAAGAGATGGATTAATGCCTATAAAAAATGTATTAGTTAATAATACAAAATTATAATAAAATAGTGTAAATAAATAGATAAATATTATAATTGTCTAGGCTTGTCTTATACATTTACTTTTTAGAGAAGTGCATTTTGAGATGCCATTCGTGACAAAATTGTGACAAGTTTTGTGATGACGTTTTCCAAACATCCGTTGTTCACTGCACCTGTGATGACATCCAAGGTTGATTATATTTGTATATACACTCAACTCACAGGTTTGTCTTCTCAGCTGTAATTGGTTTCAACAAAAAAATGAAGACAATTGTTTTTCAAGACTCTCTGATTGGGAAGTAGCAACAATACGATTTCTCACTTAACTGTGGAATCTTTCTTTAAGCTTTGTGTTGTGGATTCTAGGTTGAAATCTGGTACCAATAACAAACGCCAGGAATGAATATGTGAAAATAATGTATTAACGTAATAATACAAACTGGTAATGCAAGTTAGTAGTTCCAGGAATATGGGTTAGTTGCAATATATATATACAGTCTTTGATATCGACGTATCACTGTATGACTTCTTACTGAGTCTACGTGCTTGCTCACTGTGAATCTTGCTCGTTCTTTGTTCTACTCGTTCTTCTCACTTTCGTACTTGGATCTCGTTTGCTCACTATGACTCCTACAATGCTGCTACCTCACCCTCATTCTTCCGGTTACCTACAACCGTTTACTCTGTCACTCTGGACTCAACTTGACACCTCGGTCTTTCTCTCTCTCGCTCTTGCAGATATGTATATACTGGGTTAGTTCATTTGTATAAAAAGGGGTGGACCCCTCAACACTTTGAGAGGTGGGCTGCTATCTGCCTAATTTTCCAGCCACAGAAAATGACCCTTACATTCACTGTCTGTTGCTTTGGTCCCTACTAATTCCTAACTGTCTGTCCTTCCGTCACTGGGCAGCTCTAACTCCTCTGGTTACCTATCTACTTCTCTCACATCTGAACTCCATTTTCTTTTGATTTCCTGTCTCTCTCTGATTATATGGATAATCCTGGGGTTCTATCCCCACATCTGGAAGTGTTGAGACCACCCCAAAGCCACATGGGTGGTCAAATCTTCAAAAGACTACTTTTATGACTATCTAAAATCCTTGATGAAATTTTCACGTTTCCCAATTCAAAGGTGAACTGGAGTTATGAATCCTGAAAACACTGAAACTTAAGTTTACTAAAAGATGGACTGGAGAAAAAAATTCCTACAAAACTCAGATAACTAAGTGGACTTAAAAGGAAGGAAATTATTTCGTTATCTTCTAAAGATTTTTGAGAAATCATATTGTTACAATTTTAAAGAAAGCTAGATGGCTTATGAAAAAATAATTACATTTGTTTGTAAAGATTTTTATTTTTAGGATTAGCTGTTAAAGAACTGCCAAAAATATTTTGCTCTGGGTGGATTGTTTTGAATTTATTTTTTAAATTAAAAAAATATACCTATTTCTATTTATTATCCAATCAAAAGCATGGGCTTATGTCCATGTAAGTTTGAAGTTAAGGTCTATCTGGAGCCCCTTCAATTGTTGTCAAATGTGTCGAAGACTACAAGTATCTAAGATCACACATCAAGAACTCGGAGAAAGACTTCAACATTAGAAAAGGTATAGCATGGACTGCTTGTAACAAAATAGATAAGATCTGGAAATCCAATCTTGCTCGTCAATTCAAGATCCAACTTTTCCGCATACTTATTGAGCCAATCTTACTCTATGGCTCTGAAACTTGGACTCTCTCAGCAAAACAACAGCGTCGTTTAGATGGATGTTATACACGTCTTTTAAGAAGAGTGCTTAATCTCTCATGGCGAAACCACCCAACTCTAGAAATGATATATGGTGACTTGCCAAGAGTATCAACTTTAGTTTGTAAGAGACGTGTCCAGTTCGCCGGGCATTGTGCACGTGCCACAGATGAACTTGTGTCATCATTTGTACTCTGGAGGCACCCATCATCTGTCAATCGATCACGCAAGTTAACCTTTCCAGATAGGATAAAATGTGACACATTGTTCCCCAAGGAAGATCTTTTAGGTGCTATGACAGATAGGGAATATTGGAGAGGTGTAGTGAGTTCAATCTCGGTTGAGGCCGCAACATGATGATGATGATCAATTGTTGTATAAAGAGAAGGACAAATAAGCTTCAGAAGGTAATCAGATTTTCAAGGAAGAGGGTATTCCAATTTCAAGGTGAAAGGTAATCAATTTCAGAGAAGGAGATCAAAGAAGATATGGAAGGCTTGAACTCCTTAATGAACAGGAGTAGAGGTTCATCCCTTGTTTTCTGTTCAGGATATGGTTTACTGGTCCTTTTTCTTTCTTTCTTCTACCAGGGCCACAGTGATTTAACTGCCTTAACTTTTTTGGTGATCAGACTAACCAGTGACTGTGACTTTCCATTGTGAGGGTACTAGGTTGGCAGTTTGCTGGCTGCAGCTTCCAACTAGCCACTAGGAGATCAAATTCTTTGGCAGCATTTAGAGATTCTGCTCTCATCAACCCTCACGTAATATTGGTGTATTTTTAGTGCCATGTTGTACATGAGTAGGTGCTCCTATGTGTATTTCTGGGGAGCAAACCCGAGGCCACACTATGCTTTATTCTCAGCCATGCTCTGACTAGTTTGTATTACTATTGACGACAGATAGTAACAACCAGTAGGAGAGCCCGGCGTTGCCCGGGGATGTAACAGTAAGAGATAGATCAAGTATCGACCATCATAAAGACTGAAAAATAAAATTGACAAAGATTATTGTTTAAGGTTGTCTTAATTAGTTTTTTTTTGTTTTGTTTTGTTTTTTTTACGAATTGGTCAAACCCAAACTCAAACAAAAACATTGTTTTCAATTGTTATGAGTCTATCGATTGAATAGAATTTTATTATAAACAATTGTCTTGTAAATGAAATTTTTAAAGCATTCAGAATGTAAAAATAAAGAAAAAAGTGTGCAAGACAATAAGAAACACTACCTGCCAAAAGAAAAGTGATGTTTTGTTGAAATTGGTTGAAAAATGTAGGAAATCCGATCCCATATATAAAGGAACACAGACACACACAAACAACCTGGGTTTTATAAGTATAACTCGAGATGAGTTGTCCCCCTTTCATTCTGATGACAGAATCGTGTTTTATCGTGTTTTCAAATTGATTTTGTGCAAAAACAATTGTGTTTTTCCAATTTTTGGTGCTGTCAGAACCACCGCAAGGTAATTTTATGCATTCCTGTGAAGTTTTGTTGAAATTGGTTGAAAAATGTAGGAAATCCGATCCAATACGTAAACGTATACACACACACACACACACACACACACACACACACACACACACACACACACACACACACACACACACACACACACAATCTGCGTTTTATAATAAGTAAGATTCCGGTGGTCTTTTCTTTCTCTCCTCAAAATGAATTTCATGGAAAACACACACAAAAAAAGACTAAACCAGTAAACAGAAAAAAATCCTTTACCCACCTCAGCCTTTCTTTCACTAATATTTGTTGTATCTGTTCCAACTTTTACAGTGTAGAATCTTTCCTCTTGGAACAGTTGCCAGATATCTGTGAAACCAACTTAAATTTTTCCATTGCTACCAAAGAATTTTTGGTTCCAGGCTATCTTACCATTTGCTGAAAAGATTCTAGCAGTCATATGCATGGCCTTGGTGTTTACATCCAGGATAATCTTCTGATAGCCTGGGAATTGTCTCTTGGGGACCCAGACAATTATGCTTTTCGTTACTAAACTCTGTTAGCTATCTCTTTTTCCTTTATTAGTTCTCTTCTTCCCAGGACTGGAGTATATTAAGCATAATTGATGGCAGTATAGAAAAGGCATTTTTTCTCCATCCATCTGCAAACATCTTTGTCTTTGGTGACTTTAATGCTCACCACAACATGTGGTCTAAACAATCTAAAATCACACCACTGAGTTTTTTTTCTTGGGTCAAAGCTGGCATGGACACTTTCATCACTTCTCAGAAATACCAGGTGAAACAGGTGAGTTGCTGCCATGGAACACATTCACTCAAGTCCTGTAGACTCCACTGAAGAGTATAGGAACTATAGCTCACAAGTCCCTTTTGAGTTGCAGGTAATATATATTAAATCTTCTTCTCCCAGATTATATTTTTAAACATTACTATTGTTACAAGATGAGATCTTGGCCTGCTTCGATAAACGGAAGTTACCATCACGAGTCCCCGACTCGAAATGAAAACTGCATATCTACGCATAGGCTCGACGCAGATACTTCCGTTTGGGATAAACTCAAAAAAAAAAATGAAAAGAATTAAATCAACCAATCGGACCGTCTCCCGCGTATTCAAAAAATTGCCATTTGGAGCCGATAGGCGTGTATAAGTTCAACACGGGAAAGTCAAAAGGTGCCATTCACTGGCCCAGCGACGAAACGAAGCATGTGACCGCTGCTGCTAATGAACTCTCGTCCGACGCTTTGTCAAAGGGTACCTTTCCCCTTCCATAAGTCAAGTTAACTCCACGAACTTTACTTGCCATTACCATAGACATTCAACTTCTTAAATACGAACCTTTTATTTGTTCTTACTTTCCTCACTAAAAAGACTATAAAATATATTTACAGTCTTTCTTGTTCTTTCGATTCTGAATTTCATTGTTTGCAACCAAACGCAGTATTTCGCCCACATTGTTTTCACATCGCCCACGCATCTAAATACGGAATATAACACTATTATTTAATTTACCCCATTCTCCCAAATATTTATTTAAACTCCTCACACTCACACAAGTCCCTTACACTCTACTGAAGAATACAGGTCCACAGTTCTCAAGTCCCATAGATTCCACTGAGGAGCATAGGACCACAGGTTTCAAGTCAAGTAGACTTCACAGGTCTCAAGTCAAGTAGACTTCACAGGTCTCAAGTCAAGTAGACTTCACAGCTCTCAAGTTCCATAGACACCACTGAGGTGTATGGGGCAACAGGTCTCAAGTCCCATAGACTCCAACGAGGAGTATTAGGCAACAGCTCTCAAGTCTCGTGAACTCCACTGAGGAGTATGGGATTATGGCACTCAATTCCTGTAGACTCCTCTAAATCATCAATTGAATCAGTACTTTGTCATGTGTATCGCTCAAATGATTCATACACTGTAAAAGCCGCCTGGTTTGCGTCTTCCAAGAAAAGTGTGTCCAGTTTTTGGTATAACTTTTCTATGCCATCATCAGCATTTAGGGTGGTATTGTCCAATTCTAGTACAGCTTCCCTGACCTTTCCTTCCAAGGATAGAAGTACCACTGGGACTCGTCTGTGTATCTCTAAGCTGGTGGTAAGTTCCCACACTTGCATTTCTTTTTTCCAAGTATTATACTTGTCTGTGTTTAAGGCAGGTGGAGAAATAAACTTAGAAGCTATTTTTTTTTTATCTAAATGCTCTGCTACCAATGTGAATTCAAATAAATGACTCCAACAAGACGTGTGTGTGGAGAATGAATTTATTTAGCGACCTTCAAATACCTCGTGGTGGTAACCAACTGTCCCTACCCCAGCATTTCCACCTCAATCGGACCTCACTCATGGAGAAGGTACAAGGGAGACAACTTCACGTTGATTAACAATTCCTCCCCTTTTTTCTTTTCTTTCTTCTTTCAGATGACCATCTGAAAAAGAGAATTAAAAAAATTTTGAATTTATTAAACAGATGATTCCTTGGGCTCTGATATAAAGCCAAGGATTTTAAATGATCGTACTCCTTTCTTTGTCAAGGAGTCTGCAACTTGTTCATCAGTTGGTATCCAAGAGGACTCTGCAATTTCCTTTCTGTCCAACATTTCTCTCAAAATAGATACAGGAATTGTCAGTTTTGCATATGATCTTAATGTTCTCAGTTTCATCTTTTAGTTGCAGTAGTTCCAATAATAGTTTTCTGTAAAACAGGTAGGCTTCTGACATGTCAACCATGGCTAGAGTTTCGGCAGCCAGTGTACTTCTGACCACCCTTCTAATGCACTTGGATTGCCATGTGATGGGCATATATTTATTATTATTTCCTACCAAAAAGAGTATATAGCCTCCTAGTGATCCTCCATCTGTCAAATTAGCGAAAGAAGCATCACTATATGTAACAATTTTTAAATGCTCAATGTTTCCTAAGTCAGGGATGTCTATCTGTGATTTTTCCTTTTTTGCTTTCTTAATTACTCTATTGGCTTGTTTTATATATTCTACATTTTGTTGTTTTAGAATGGTGCTTAATGCACTAACATCATAAATTAGATCAGGTCTGGTTTGGGTGGCCAGCCAGTTAAGTTGATGAATAACTTGCCTGATTTTAGTAATTTATGTTGTGGAGATTGCATCTTTAAGGTTCCTGCCTGCTTCTACCGGAATATATTTTAATTTCTTTACATACTCGTTTTGTCCAAGTTTGATATTCTCATTATTCTTTTTTATATCTATTCCTATGTATTGGAACTCAGCAGTTTCTTTGGTTTTAACTGCAAATACATGACAAAGCCTGTCTATAACTGCTTTGAAAGATCTCTGATCCTGCAAAGCAAAAATCATCAACATGAGCAGCAATTATACCTTGCAGTTTGTTTCCGAAATGCCATGTAAATATTGCTTGATCATATTTTGAAGCTATTGCTTCTGATTTCATTAATTCTTCCTTGAGTGTTAAGTACCAGTACCTAGAAGCATCAGTCAAGCCATATACACATTTTGAGAGTTTCCAAATATGACCCTGAGGTACATTGGCTTCTTTAGGAGGATCCAGATAAACCAGTCGATCCAACTGCTTGCTATGCAGGAATGCTGTCTTTATGTCCATTGATTTACACATCCATTGGTTAGCTGCCATTATTGCCAGTGCTATGCGTAAACCTTCTTTAGAGCATGTGGGAGAATCATTCCTTATGTTGTTAGTGTCTCTATCCTGAAAGCCTCTTGCCACAAGTCTGGCTTTATAGGTTTGCTTGCCATTGGAATTTTTATTTGTGTAAATCCATCTTGTGGAAATTTTTGGTTGACCTTGGTCAGGTACTTGCATGTACACTTTATTTTCAACCCAGCTTTGGAGCTCTTTCTTTCTTGCCTCTTCCAGTTCCAGATCATCATTAGAGGAGGAAATCATTATATTTTCCTCATCACAAGAAGTGTGTTCATGTTCAGTTTCCTCAACCTCATTTGTTTGCTACTCTGATACCCCATGCTCAAAGTCCAGCCAAAAAGGTTCACCCTGTTCCATAACCACGTTCATCAAATGCTTGTTTTTGCCTGTTGCTTTGCCTGCCCTACTTATGACATTTAATTTTTTCCATTCTTGATCTGTGTCATTGGCAAGCTTGCATTTAATAGTTTGTCCTGGTTTAGGAAGCTCAATTTTCTTTGGAGTGAAGTTCTGCTTATGTGGTCTATCTCGTGCTTTTACAGTCTGATGTTGCTCGACATTGTTGTTTTTGGTTTCCAAATCTTCATTCATATAAATCTCTTCAGAAATTAGTACTTCTGGAGATTCTTCAAGCCTCTTCTGTGAGGTACTAGGTTCATTGTTACTGTCCTTGGAAGAACTTCAATATGTCTCAGAGTAGGGTGCTAAGTGAGATGAATGTACCCTTACATATGTGCCACCATGTTTGACAAGCACCTGCTTATGTTCCCACCCTATAACAGTTCCTGGACCAAGCCATCTATCACACAGGTTTCTTTTGTAAAGGACGGCATTGCCATTTTAGTAGGATTGTGTTATACCTGTTCTAAATTGGTGACGAATTGCACATCTTAGTTTCTCCGAGGATTCACATGCTATGAATTGTTTCCTGGTAGCATGCATAGCACTTAGGTTATCTGCAACAACTTCACTGGTGGAAACACCTTTTAATGCAGGAAGTTTGTCATTTAGAAAAGTAGGTAGATTGGAATTTCTGCCAAAAACACATTGATTGGGACTGTATCTGTGAATACTGTGAAGTGTATTTTTGGCACTTAGGGCCCATGCAAGTGCTACCTTGAAACTACAATTGGTATCTTCTATGGTTTTCTTTATCATTTCTTCCAATATCCTATTATGTCTTTCATTTAACCCATTGCTCCAAGGACTTTCAACAGCAGTGGTACATACCACAATGTTTAGATTTTGTGCCATATCTCTAAATGACTGGTCATTAACCTCTCTGCCATTGTCAGTGAGAATAAATTCCAGAGTTCCAAAATATGCAACCCAGTGCTTGAAAATGGCATTAATGATGTCAGAACTTTCCTTACTAGAAATCCTGACTCCAACACTGTATCTCATACCATCATCAATTAAGTGCAGTACTTTGTTGCCATTAATTTCTTTGATGTCCATGGCAATGCTCTCATTGAAATAGGTTCCTAATGAGAATCCAACAATGGGTCTAGGTTCAGCCCTTTGTTCCTCATGCAAATTTCACATGTAATAAACTTCTTCCACATTGCTATACATTTTCCCCGATATATATATATATATATATATATATATATATATATATATAAGCTATAATTATAAATTATAATTTTGAGAAAGTAAAATTTCACTGAAATATATTGGAAAATTTGCAAGTTTTCATTTCAAATCAAGAAAATGCAAACTTCAAGCAAAATTGTCCCAATATTTGGAAAAAAGGAAGTGCTAATTTAAATTGATGCCAAGAGGTTGAGAAAAATCTAAATGTAATGAAAAAAATTCTATCAGGTTGTTTTTCTCTGTCAAAAAAACATCAAGTAAAAAAGAATAAAAAAGAACATATTTTTCAGTTGAATATACATTTTTACTTGCTATCAGTAAACACTGATGAACATTGCTTTTCATATCTCAGTTAACAAAGATTTTTTAATGGGTAGATTGTGTGAATCAAAACTATTCAAACTTGTTGTAAATAAACTTAAAATGGCCATAACTGGAAATTAAAAACCAGGGTAGATTACAGCAAAAATATTTAACAATGTCTGTTGATTTAAAAATAAGAAAAATGTTTTTTATGCTGTTTTCTATAAAAGAACACATTAAGAAAATATGTTATAGTCTATAAACTGTATAAGTGAAAATGTATTTACAGTGTTGATTTCAGAACTTACTCCTTTTGATCTGACCCTTCCATCACACATACAACACAAAGTTCTTTGATATGCTTGATAAAATATGCAAACATAAATCGTCAGATAAATATTTTTTAAGTTTCAGTTGAATGATCACAATATGATTATTAAAGTAGATAAGTAATTATTTGCTTGGAATAATGTCCAAAGAGGGATATAGTGTTGACCTTATTGTGAATATATTATCTTACAATTGACCAAAGATAAACAGATTCTGTTTGAGGTTTACTTGATTCACAGGCCATGCCTTTATAAAAAGTATGAAAAAATAAAACATATGACAATATTTTTATAAAAAAAAGGGGTAAACTAAGATCTTTGTTCCCACAAGCATTGAAACCATTATTATTTCAACTACCTTCACTCCTTGGCAATGTTTATGGTTTTAAAAAGTGATTATTAAAATTGTAATAAAACCTAAAAGTAAATGAAAGTAAATTTATACATTTTTTCATTGTTGAGTATTTACAACAAAAATATTAAACACTGTTTATTTACTCAGGTATGTGCTGTGCATGATACGCACTTAGGCGATCATATATCTTTCGATACATGACTGATGAGGCAGATTTTTTTCCGCAGTAGGTTGCCATTTCTTTCTGTGGTAGACCAGTTGCTATCCAAGGCTATAGAATCCGGTCTGTCCTGCTATTTACCCATACCTGGGGGAAGAAGAGGATTCATACCTTTCCCAAGGGTATTGGCATGTAATTTATTTATTAGATTATTTATTTCCAAGAATAATTTTGTATTTACAACATTCCAAAAACTAATTGTATTAAAACTAATGCAATGCAATGTTTATCATTTTCCAATTTGTAAAGAAATAAATATGAAAACAATTTTATTCATAAATTTATAAATATTTACTAAATTATTAAAATATGTGAACCAACTATAAGGAAATCTTTATTATTTACCATTTTATAAAGTTCAAATGAAGCTGATGCTTTGTCAACATAATAAAGAAATCTTTATTATTTACCATTTTATAAAGTTCAAATCAAGCTAAGGTTTTGTCAACAATTCCAATAAGCAATCTGATAAATAAACAGTGTTTATTATTTTTGTTTTCAATTCTCAAGAACAAAGAAAATGTATAAACTCACTTTCATATGTTTAGGTTTTATTAAAATTCTAAACAATAAACATTGCCAAGGGAGTGAAGATAGTTAAGATAATAGCGGTGTCAATGGAAAAGCTGTCTTTTTCACACCCCCGTATTATTTTTTATTATTAGTATTTATTATTTATAGGTACAAGGGTCCAAGACTGTCAAAAAGGCTTTCTTGATTAGCACTTTAAGCACAAATTAATTCTTGCCAGAAAGTACATTGTGATATCATAGACAACACAGAAAATAGAATAAATGAAGTACATGTTTTATATTAATACGTTCTATGAGGTGGAGGCATGAATCTAACTTTCCCTGTACTCTATCCAATCATCAGTTGAAAAACTAGTTCTTGTAAGATCGCTGAAGTTAAGCAATGTCAAGCCTAGTTAGTACCTAGATGGGTGACCACTTGGGAATACCAGGTGCCACAAGCTTGGATGTGTAGGTGGTGTAATGAATGATGGCTCGAAATTGGAAATCAAGGAGTCAAGTTCTAATTCCATTTGGGCTTGTTATATTCACTTATATGGAAAATGCACTTGGGAAAGGTATGAATCCACTTCTTCCCCTCTCCCCAGCTATGGATTATTTAATAGGACTTGTATCAGTAAATGATTATTATCTAAAAAAAAATCTTACAAGCTGGCTTTAAATAACCAATATAAAGTTGATAAGCTGTAAAAAACAAATCAATGAATCAACCAACTAATAATCAGTCATTTTAGCCATTATCTTTTCACTAGCTTAGTATGATGGTAGGAAGAGTACATAGGCTACCACAATACTACTTCACCTGTTGAGACAATAACAGTCAAATGGATTCTGTATCCCCTGTTAATATTGGAAGATCAATATTTAGATCAGTTCTATCATTAGCTCAGATGAGCAGTCCTGGGTATGATGATAAACTACATCCAGCAGCAAGGCTTCTGATCAGAAGATGAGAGGTTTTGAGGAGTATGGAACTACCTTGTAATTGTTGTTGTTCCCAGGTCAACTCTAACCCAGGGTCATATGACTTGTTTTGGTTCTAGCTATGTGCAGTTAGTGAACCCTTAAACAAAAACAAAACACAATAAAACTATAAAAATAAATTTTTATAGTAAAAATATCAGCAATAGATTTTATATAAAAAAGTTACTATAGATAGTAAAATTACTAACACCAATTGATAGTAAAATTACAAATAATACAATTTTAAAGCAAAATAAGCAGAAATACATTTTATAGCAAAATGACCAATAATACATTTTATAGTAGAATTATCAACAAAACATTTTATAGCAAAATGACCAGTAATACATCTTATAGTAGAATTACCAACAATACATTTTATAGCAAAATGACCATTAATACATCTTATAGTAGAATTACCAACAATACATTTTATAGCAAAATGACCAGTAATACATCTTATAGTAGAATTACCAACAATACATTTTATAGCAAAATGACCAGTAATACATCTTATAGTAGAATTACCAATGATTCCTTTTTATAGCAAAATGACCAACAATAAATTTTATCTGTTGTTGATAGTTACAGTGTATCGGTGACTCATGAAGAGTTGTGTAGGTGACTTACTGATCTTGCTATAGAGGCATGTTTTGCAAATCTAATAAGGTCAATAGGGGTCTTTGTTTTCATCTCTGCATTTTTTTAATTGCTTTTGAAATGGTCTTCACAGCATTTTCAGCTTGTCCATTTGCCTTTGCGAAGTGTGGGCTTGATGTGATGTGACAAAATTCCCATGTTTCAATAAATTTCTGGAATTCTTCAGATGTGGTGCATTTTCTGAGATCAGGATGTTAGTGATTCCCTGTCCTGAAAATACTGATTTAAACACTAAAAGGCTAAACACATAAACACTAAAATAATATAACAAAATACAATTTTTACAGAATAGGTTTGCACAAAAAATTTCCTTTTGTTTGCCTTTTTAGTAAAGGCAGATAACAGATGCTGAAGTTACAATCGGGTGAACATGTGTGCAACAACAAGGTTTCGGAGAAAGTGGAAGCAAAAAGGAAACTTATACTTAACATCAGGAAGAGGCAGCTGAAATTTCTGGAGCACATAATGAGAAAGGAAGGCTTGGAAAACCTGACACTCACAGGACAGATTGAGGGAAAGAGGGACAGAGGAAAGCAGCATGTAACATACTTGAGTAAATGGATGGCAGAACAGGGTCTGCGAGAAATAACAAAAAGACAAAACTTCTAAAGAGCTACAAGAGACAGGAAAATGTGGAGGTCCATGATCGCCTATGAAACAGCACATACAGAAGAAGAATACCTAGGACATGGCACATAAAGAAGAAGAATTTTTATTCTATATAAAGCCAAAGAGCCACTCAAAGTAGAGAATTAAGGAGTTTGTTGCATGAGCGGTAAGAGTAACAGGTAAAAGTCAAATTTTATGAAGCTATATGGGAAAGATAATGGCTAACCATAGACTTGGACAAGTTAAGATTGTATTGATTGGGGAAGCACTCTCTTGGAAGTCTGTTCCATAAAGCAGTGGTTTATGGCAAAAAGTTGCTTGAATGTACATGGCTTGACAGGTTCTAGCTGTGAATGTTAGAATGGATGGAACTAAGGAATACAGCTTGTAGCGGACTGTGGCAGTGATGAGTATATAGAAGAATACACGGGAGTTAAAATTTCCTGCTAGTCGGTCCAACTACATGAGAAAGTTGGACTTTAATTAAGTCCAAAGAAAACAAACAGGACCGATAAATATATGTAAACAAATATATGTATTAACAACAAGTACAAGTTACAAGTTACAAGTACATGGACAGTTACATTGAGTGCTTGTGGTGAATATTATGTGTGTGTGTGTGTTGTGTTGTGGTGAGTGTTCGTACGTACGTGTATTGTTCTTAGCGTGTTCCCAGAATTTGGGAAACACAGTATCTGTGAGAGCTCACAGCTGCGAGGTGGTAGAAGGTTGAAGGCCTGGGGGAAAAAAGAGGAAGAGATGAAGGGTCAGCCAGTATTTATAGCCAGGGGAGAGAGACCCCTGGTGAAGGGTTAAGGAGCTGAGGAGGAGCTAACTCCGACAAGGTCATCTGAGGAAAGTGGTGTGTAACATACATGATGAGCTTGAGTAAATAGATGGTAGAAAAGGGTTTGGGAGAAATAACAAAAAGTGAAAACTTATTAAGAGCTACAAGGGACAGGAAGATGTGGAGGGTCATGATCACCTATATTCTGAAGGGACACAACACATAAAAGAATAAGATAGCAGAACAAAATTAGAATTATAGGCTATTTAAAAATATACAATACAATCTTCAAATAATGGATAAGATAATCATCTTCTTTTATATGCCGTGTTCCTTCAGGCCGTACATGATCATTGCTCTCCACCTACCCCTATCCCTTGTAGCTCTCAATAAGTTTTGTCCCTTTGCTTCTTTTTCTAGACCCTGTTCTGTCCTCCACTTGCTTAAGCCTTTTAGGTATGTCACGTGTTGCTTTCCCTTGTCTCTTTTTCTCTTTATTTGCCATGTGAGTATCAGATTCTCTCAGCCCTCCTTTCTCATTATGCATCCAAGAAATTTCAGCTGCCTCTTTCCCTATGTTAAGTATAAGCTTCCTCCTTGTTTGCATCCTCCTCAAAACCTCATCATTGCTCACATTTTCGGTCCATGATATTGTAGAGGGGCTGTGGCTGTGATGTTGTGAAGTCAGACGTAGAAGAAATGCATGAAAGGTTCAGATACTTCTGGTCTCCGGGCCCAACTATATAAAAAGGTTGGACTTTGATTAAGTCCAAAGAAGAAGGCAAAGAAAGCAAACAAAACACAAGACCGATAATATATGTATATACAAAATAACAAGTTACAATACATGGAAACAGTACAAAGGATGAAGTGTGTGTGAATATTCTGTATGTGTGTGCATGTGTGAATATTCTGTATGTGCGTGCGTGTGTGTGTATTGTGCTTAGCGTGTTTCCACGCTATTCCTTTGTTAGCGCCTACATTTCGAGGTTGATAGCTGAAATCCTGAAGGAAAAAGAGATAGAGGCGAAGGGTCAGCGGCTATTTATAGCCAGGGAAGAGAGATCCCTGGTGAAAGGGTTAACGGACTGAAGGAGGAGTTAACTCCGACAATATCCTTAGTGTCATTCTGTAGAACCAAACCTCTGTTGCCTCGTGTCTTTTCTTCATCTCTGAGGAGACCGTCCAACATTTGTTGCTGTAAAGGAGAACAGATGTCACATAGCAGTTCGGTACTCTTTTCTTTGTCACCAACAAAATCCTCTTGTTTCATAATACTCTGCCTAGCTTTTGGAATGCATTTTTGACCATCCCAATACGTCTTTGGATCTCAGTATCACACTTACCGTCCTCTGTCAGAACACTGTTTAAATTCTTGCTTGATTTTAGTGTTCCTGACCTGGATCTTTTCACTCTAATGTAAAGTTACTTATCACAAATATTAATTCACCCCAAGAAATTATAAATTTTAAATTAAAGTTAGTTTGTTTTTTTATTAAATTTTTGGCATTCTTTTGAAATTATAAATTTTAAATCAAAATTTGCAACAACTTCTACTCTCAGAATGAAAAATTACCAAAAATCAGGGATTTATTTACATTTCGTAAGGGCAGATGTTATTCGATGTACTTACAAGGAATTTTTTACAATTTAAAAAAAAAAAAAAGAAAAAAATTTGTTTTTGGTGTGTTTATCGGGGTAAGCGTGAATGAAAATACAGCACTTAGAAATAGCACACCCGAGTAGAGGAGTAGCGCACATTTGGGTCGATCGCAAAGGTCAATCCAAAACTGGAGGGCAATAAAAGAATTTGGTGTTAATGTTAGTAAATATAAATTCTTTTTCTTTTGGGGTGAATTAATATTTGGGGGGTTTGGGGGGGGTGTGTAATTGACAGACGAGATACCTTGGGCTTAAATATTTTTGAATTTTGATACTTCCCCGGCATATGCCAGATGCGAAAATAAGCGTTGACTAGCCCGTAGACAAGTAATCAAAGAAATTCTGTTTTTGGTACACGAAAAACAAAAAAGAATGTTTTTAAACACTACCAAAGTTCGGTTTTTAAAAGGAACCGCACTTTTTAACTTTCTCGTTCCTAAGCATTTTTTTCTATTCGGAAAAAATTACTTTTTATTTATTAATTGGCTAAAAAACAAACAAACAAAAAACAAAAAACAAATCTTCAACCAACAGGCACGTTTATCGATCCCATTCACGCGCTGATATCCGCAGTCATTGTGCGTCTTCTGATGCTAAGTTTAACTTAAACAACATAAAATGTAAATGTAAATTATATCAAAATTAGCAATAGTTGTCGAAAACAGGCATCTAAAATATTCAATAACAAGAATTAGAATTAACACGCCCACAAAAAACTATTAAGGGATGAAGTCGGTGGGAATGTTTCTTTATGTGTTGCGCTGATGTATAAAACTTTTTTTTAACCAGTTATGGTAGATTGGTTGAGATTTTTATTTTATTATTCAAATAAATCCCTCACCACTTTTTTTTTTTTTTTTAATAACATATTTTAAAGCGCACTTCCATTCGTAGTAAGCTGAGCAGGTTTTACTTTTATTACTTTTTTTTTTAGTTTTTAGTTTTTGTCTCATTTTTAGCAAATGTTCGCATAAATATTTTACTACCTTTATCGGTACGGTAACAAAAAAAAAGGTCATTTGTAATGATAGCAACATTAACAAGAATCAGTAATAATAATAATAATTCTATCATTATTCAGAAAACATTTTTAAGCGGAGACACATTGCGAGCAAAACAAAAGAGGTCAGGAGAATGTGATGACCTTTGGCCTCAGCTCTTCGTTAACCTCGTGGTCTGCCATTTCATTCACAACCTCAATATGTCTGAATTCCTCTTGATCAAGTCTGCAGCCTTAGATTTTAGCATCCAGTGGATTTGTTGGGCAATAGCAGCATGTCGAAGGACCGAAAAATTTTATGATTTGGCAGGTAAATATATTCAAGAGATTCTTTTCTTTTTAATTGTCTTTCCGGTGTTTAATTAATTTCACACCTATCGCGACAACACTGACAGTAAACTCGGTAATTTTAGTAAAGTAAATTAATTACTTTGAAACTAAAAGTTTTGAATTCTGAGAGATGTGCTTTTCTTTTTATTATAAATTAAAAAAACAAACTAATCTTCTTAAAAACTACCTCATCTGAACTTATTTAAAAAACAAAACAACATCAAAATAGAAAAACAATATCATTCGTGGTTTTTAGTAAAAGGGAAAATCATTTCTGTTCTAGTAAAAAATATCTTATAACTTCAGCTAAAAAACAATCTACCTCTAGTAGTAAAGCAATTTTTCTTGCATAATAAAAACTAAAAAGTTTCTCTCGTCAGTGTGTATTTGTTTTGTTTTTAAAATGAAACCCCACGATCTCGAAACATATTTTGCTATTGTTACATAAGTCGTGAGTAAAATTGGGAACGAGACTGTAAAATGGTTACAGTAACTTTAATATTTCTTTAACAAAGAAAATCAAAGAAAAAAAGAAAAAAAAAACTTAGTGTTCAGTTAATTATTATTAACTGAACACTAAGTTTTTTTTTTATTATTAATTATTAATTATTAACTGTTAATAATTTAAGTTTGTAATGTAGTTTTAAAAATGTTGAAATTATTAACCAACAATCTTTGTAAGTCTCAACCAGTAAAAAAAAAGAAAAGTAAAAACACATCACTTTTGTTGTCACCTGTATAATAATCATTTAAATTTTAAATCCTAACTTCTCTAAGTAAAAACTTTTTTTTTTTTTTTAAAGAAAACGTCCGGTCGTAAAATTACAGCACAAATCAAAAGTTCGTGGCGGGAAATTCCTCCCCACCGTTTTGACTTTGAGTAATTTATTAATTGAATGAAATGATAGTGTTGGAGGAAGAAAATAAAATTTCACCCCCTCTTCTTAATTCTCCCCCTGAAATGTAGAAGGGAAAATTAAATTTTCTATCGCCAAGATTTGCGTTTTTGGATCTTACTTAGAAAAGTAAAACTCACATAACTTAAGTCAGCAGCCTCAGATGTTTTTATTATTTTTTTAAATTATAAAATTTTAATAAAACTTGGAAATAATTGATTACTATTTTATTTTAGTCACGCTTCTTAAAAGAAGTGGTAGAGATTGTCCATTTATTTACTAAACAACTTTTTCACCCCCGTTTATTTAAACGAAAGACTTGAATAATAAAAAAAAAAAAAAAAACTCCAATAGCGCGGTTAGTTTTCTTTTTTTTTTTTCTTTGTATTCGAGCATGCTATAAATTTTGTGATAGTTGTATAGGACATTTAATGCAATTGTTAGGGTTCTTTCTAAACGCGTCTGGTAGTTACACCAATTTAAAAAAAAAAAGTAATCGTGTCTGAATTGTTGGGTGGGGGTGTTGGTGCTTAGAAACGACTAAGTTAAAAAAGTCCGGCCGCGGTTAATGTACTTAGAAAAACCGAGCCCCGTATTCCATTTTAGCGTCCTAAACATTTTTCTTCTACCATACAATACTAGTGAATTTCTTTAAGTTTAACTTTTTTTTTACCTATAACACATACAAAAAAAGGTAAAATTAAAAGTACTGATCGCTTTTTGCCTTTTTTGTATCTGGGAAAGCTTGTGCGGCATGATCAGACTGGAAAACTATTTATTGTAGAATAAAATAAAGATTAAAGATACAAAGAAGAATCAGCAATATTATTGGTCCTGATCTGGCGGCTCGGCTTCACTCAGTCATTTTCACACCGCCGTGGGGGTGCCTTTTTGTGTCTTTTCTTAGAAATACTTTCATGGTAATTGTTTTTTGGACGAGCTTTTCGTTATGTTACCTAGAATTTTTTTTTCTTTTTATTTTAAATTTAAGCACAGTACTAGACTGGTACGTGTCGAGATCTCGTCAATTTACAGTTGAGCTGGCTAGAAGTAGCTGTAAGTTTTATTCTAACAGTTTCTTTTCTCGCACGCTTCCACGCTTTTCAGCCAACTTTAATCAGCAAAAATTTAAATGTGATGTCAATTGCTATCTACTGTCCTCCTGAAATTACTTATTTCTTTTTCTGTTCATAATTCTCAAAAAGTGTGTGTGTGTGTGTATGTCTGTGTGTGTGTGATCGGATGTTGTTTATGCGTCTCCACAATTTCCATCCGATTTCGATGATTTTTTTTTTGTTTGATAGATAATTCTTCAGTGCTGGTTTTGAGTCCAAATTGTTGACGACAATGGCTCTCCACTACTTCCTGTCCATTACATCTCTCAGCAACGTTTTTACTATTTACTATCTGTTCTTGGGTATATATATTTCCTAAAAACTTTAATAAAAATAAAACTATTACAATAATATTATCTATATCTATAATTCTCAATGTGTGTGTGTGTGTGATCGGATATTGTTTATGCGTTTTCACAGTTTTCATCGATTTTGATGAAATATTTTTTGTTTGATAGATAATTCTTTAGTGCCGGTTTTGAGTCCAAATTACATCTTCACCTTCTCTTGGCCAAGCAATCAATCTTTCTCAAGTGAGGTTACCTTTTTCCGTTGTATAAAGCCTACTATTACAGTTTTAAGGTGTTGCTTTCATTGTTGTTTATAGCCATTCACAATTTAAATTGTTTTTATTGTACTGCCAGTTTTTGCATTGCATTCACCGTAGTAATAAGTAAGCTTGCTTTTTTTTTATTACTCTACATTTATTTTTGCAACCTTTCTTAAAGTTATTCGAGCTTAGTGATCCCTGTAGCTTTACAGCATTCTCTTCTGGTACTTGCCCATGTATTCCATTTGACAATTCATATTTGCCTAAGATATGCCACTAAAGTAAAGAACTTGCCTAGGTCGCAAAACCACTGCTGCGCCATGCGAATAAGAGATAACGAATCGGATTTAGAATGTTCAGCTCTCCTGACTCAAAATGCCTCTCTGAATGCTTCAATCAGAACCACTGAGTCCAAAGATCAACATAGCCATCGGTTTTCCAGAAGAGCACACCTGAACACTTCTGCACGTGAAGCTGAAAATGTTGATCAAAGGACTCAACGACTGAGGAGAAAGGCCTCTTCAACTGCTGCTGCGTGTGAGGCTGAAACAAGATTGAGAATGCAGAAATGGCCCTTTTCAGGGCCACCCCCTATTTGGAGATGTCTCAGTTGCGCCCTATTGTTGCTACTAATATTGATTTTCAAGTGGGCTGACTTTAAACTGCTCCAATTGAATGGTAAAAATTCCCAGTAATGAAAGACCCGGTCGAAGATGGGTTATACTGCTAGTTATTAATTTTATGTTTAGTTCCTAATTCTTCCACACCCTAACACCTTTCGTTTTAGTGGCTTTACTGCCTTGCCTGGGATGATACCAATTAAAAAATAATATTGTTTTTCTTTGCCGGTATTGGTTTTAGTATTTCAAACAATTGTTTTTTTTATATATCAAACACTAGCCTTTACTTTGGACGTAATTTTCTTAAACAAGATCCGTGAAAGAGTGCATAAGTATTATTACCATGAACTTAATGAAAAAAACACATTTTAAAAATTATTCAAATGTCTTCCTTAAAGCAAAATTTTGGTTGTATTTGAAAGAGCCTAATCCATTTAATTAAAAGAAAACAAAAATGAATTTACATATGTAAATAAAGTTTAAAGGTATTATTTTAGTTTAAAATAATAGTTTAAAAAAATTTTTAAAACATTGGCACAATCGCTCATCATCATCATTATTATTATTATTATTTTTTTTTTTTTTTTTTTTTTAGATGAAAACTAAAATTGTTAAAATTCTGTTAGAAATCCAATATTTGTCTTAGAGATTTGTTTCAAAGTAAACTTGTAAATGTCAGGATTAATTAACTGAATTTTGTAAAACTAATGCTTACTTTTTGCTTAAAACAACAAAAATAATGTTCATTTACACATGATAGCCTATAAACTGTCATCAAGGTCATAAGTTATTTACAGTAGTCTTTTACTGTTGCATTGAAAATGTGCATAATCTTCTACTATAACTCCAAAGCATGCGTAAAATTTTAAAAAGTACAAATGATCAAAGATACTACATTACAATCTAGAAATTGGTATTGTTTATGCTTATAAACATGTCATCTTTATTATGTACACATGTATGGGGGGAATGTCTCTTTGTGGGCAAGGGAAGTGACTTGGAGGAAGGGGAGATTCAGAAGGGACTGGATTTGATGTGTGCGTTGGGTCGGTTGATTCTCTGATTTTTTTATAATAACTTTTGAAAATGAGGTAGGTTTTTTTTTCATATTTTATTTTGGAAAACACATCCATTTTGGTAGTACCAAGTGCTTACATTTTTCATCAGTAATGGTGAGGAGTGACCATTGTTTAAAAATGTCTAAAAAAAAAAGACAAAAAAGAATAATTTTTCAATTCAATTATGCAAAATTCTTTCTTTTAACATTTAGGCTATTTAATTTTTCAAATAAAAACAAAATTAAATTTTTCAAATTTAAACCAAAATAGCTTCAAAGAAGATATTTAAATTATTTAAAATGTGTGTTTTTAATTTTTTTTTTTTTTATTAATGGAAAAATGTCTGTTCAGATTGTGAGGTAAGGCAATTTTTAAATATAGTACTTGAATAGTTAGTATACGGAGAAAGTTTTGGACTCTAAAATGGAAGATATCCTATGGTGTTGTACAAAGATGCATTCCGACAAGTAGACAGTTTATATCAATAACATTGTTAATAATCCTGTTGAAACCTGTAAACCATGAATGATGTAGAACAGGTATTCGGTTGACTGCATTTGAAAGAACAACCAAAGAAACTGATTGCTGTAGAGAACCAAATAATGTTGGACTGATGGGAATTTTGTTTGGGGTTTGTGATTAAAATTGCACGTTGTATAGTTGGTTACTGTGAAAGAGTACAAGGTTTTGAAATTAGTTCAACACTTAGATTTTAGAATAATTGTTCAGGAGAAATAGATAAAGTAATTGTTATTGTTGGCATTTTTTTTTTTTTTTTTTTTTTTTTTTATATATGTGTCTCATGTGAAATCAGTATCATGGACCTGACACAATTACAATCAGATAATGGCGGTATGAGATGTTTGTCTTTTTTTTTGCTTTTGTCTTTTTTTTTTTTTTTTTTGCTTTTGTTTTTTTTTTTTTTTGTGTCGGGTGTTTGTTTTTTTTTTTTTTCCTTTGTTGCTTTTGTTTGTCTTTTCTGTTTTGCTGAAAAAAGATATGAGACAAACATCAAAAAAAAAAAAAAAGCTATGAAAGATTTTTCAGGCCACCTAACCATTATGTTCTACCACTTGTCTGTTCCACCACTAAAAACAAATATTTTTCCCAGAACAAGATCATTTTTTTTCTCCTATATGTAGGGTAAATTCTGACACTGAATTTCTGTGTTCTTTCATTACTTGAAATCATGGCTAAAATTTCCAAAGAAACCAGGATGAGGATAGTGAAAATTACCAAGAATATGGACCAACTAACAAATCACTAAGAAACATGGAATGTCAAGAAGTGACATTTTAGAAATCATTTCAGTCTCAAAGCATTGGAAGAGTTTTGAATTGACCAAACTATCATTACCTTTAAAAACTTCAGCATTATAATGCAGCAGAATAACATGGAGTCTGATCAGGACAGAAAAAAAGTCTCAGACTGATAGACAAGTGATGAATGAGTAAGACTTGTTCTATTTGATGTCAGTAGATAACACTAAGTGCATCCTTCAAGAACATGGACTGAAGAGTCTCATTTTAACAAAGAAACCAACTTTAAACAAAAAGTATTTGAAGGCAACATTAACTTGGTCAAATTGGTATGAATTGAGGGATGCAGATGCTTGTGATAAAATCACATTCATTGATAAAACAAAAATGGAGCTGTATTCTAATATGTGTGAATTTATCAAAAGGTCAACAGCAAAATGAAATGACTCACATTACACAACAAGAACAGTGAAGTTTTAAAGCCCTGACTTAAATCATGGATCAAATTGATGTCATTATAATAATGTTAGGAATAGAGTAAAGATAAAAAATCACTTGATTAAGGAGTTGTAACTGATTTGAAAAATATTTCCACAAAATTTTCTAATCAGTTGGCTTTCATATAATTTTGAATTTATGATGCAAATTTTTGTAAGTAGTGATTATGATTATTTGATTTTTGAATGTGTTGACAACTGTGGGACTCCCTCCCCATTTCTTATTTCTGATAACTATAATCTCTGACTATTCAAATGTAATGTCAATCGACGTCTCCAGATGCCCTGATCTATCCCTTAACTGTCTCTTCATCCTTTCCTCTATCACTCCTCTTTGTTCTCGCTCCTACTTTGAAACCCTTTGTGTGCTAGTGGCTTCCCGCCTTGCTTGGGATTGAATGCTTAAAAAAAAAAAATAAGGACTGTATTTTTTTGTTATATTTTTTGCAAAAAGCAAGTAATATTTTTACAAAATCTAATAAATCCTGAAAATAACTATATTTTTTTCCAAAAAAATGTCTCGGGCAAATACTGGATTTTTAAGAGAGATTTTTAAAGTGTCTTAATTTCTCTTTTGTCAACATCCATCAAATTTGCTAATCGCTCTGGGTGGAAGTGAATTTGTTTTTACATTTTTGGTTTAAAAGTGTCTAAAACCTTTATTTAAGGATCTTTCAAATAAAACTACAATTTACCTTCAAAGAAAACATTTAAATGATTTAAAATGTGGTTTTCACCTTTTTCTTTTCTTTTTTTTTTGCAAGTCTATGTAGGTTTCTCTTAAACAAATTTTAAATAATTTAAAAGTCTTCTTGAAGTTCAATTTTGGTTTTATTTGAAAGCTAATGATCTGAAACTATAATCCTAAAAAAATAAATAAATTTTATGTATTTAAATAAAGATTTTAGGTGTTTTTAAAATATTAGCACAGTTACTCATCAACTCCTTGAACAAAATGTTTGAATTCTATGTCTTATTTTTCCTGTGGACTCACATGAGTCTGCCCAAAATTGTTTCTGGGTTAAATGTACCAGGAGCATTAAAATCCCATTAAATGTGATACAGTGTAACCCGGATATAAGAGAGTTGTCGGGACCGGGGAAGAAGTCTCTTATATCCGGGTTTCTCTTATATCCGGGTTTCTCTTATATCCGGGTTTCTCTTATATCCGGGTTACACTGTACCTGCAACAGTGTTAAGAGTTGGAACCATTTTTTATCTGAAAATCCATCTTGTCCTGTTTCTGAGGACCAAACATGACAGATTTAAGCCTTAGACTACTGTTCAGTCCCTGTTGCAGAAGCTTGCTCAGGCACATTCGTGTTTGTTCAAAACTCACAGCCCACCTATGGTTTATATTGCAACTATGTTGAGTAGACCTTAGTTACAGTTTCTAAGAAAGAAACATGTTATCTGATGTGATCAACAGTTTGAACAAGATCCGTATTCAGTTCTTGATAAAGATTGAGACAGACAAAATTATTTGACCAAAACATAAATTTGAACAATTTATCCACAATTTTGGTACTAAGGTACATCTTTTCAAATTGAAAAAAATATAAGAAAAATTAAACACACAAGCAAACTTTGTCATTTGAATTTAAATATAGCGTATATATGCATATATTATGGAATGGACTAAGTCCAACAATTGCTCTAATATATTTTCTGTTTATATATTATTTTTATAGATACAAATATTTAAGTAAATGCCCTGTTTATAATAAACAGTATTAACAACATTTACCAGTCTGAATGTCTGAAAAATTTAATAGAAAATATGTATCCTCTGACAGGAATTGAACCTGTATCCTACATGGAATCATCATATCACCTGATGTGCTATACCATTTAACTACAGAGGAAGCATCTAGTTAGCAAGGTCGAATTACTGTTTTTAACCTACAAATTTCCCATGATTTCTGTGAAACACTCATATCTTCATGAAGCATATCTTAAGGCAAATAAATGACATCATATATTATGAAATGGACTAAGACGGACAATTATTTTAATATATTTTCATATATATATATATATATATGCATGTACATTTAAGTATATTTGAACAGCAATTTTTCCTATTCACAAGTAGTATGAAGCACTGATAGAAGCTCTTTGTGTAGTATTTTTTAATAGTTTGTAATGTCAAGACCAAGTTTATAAAGTATTGCCCAACCTCTAAGCATTTTCAGCTTTCATAAATATACATAGCCATGTTAGTCTATTTTTTTGTTGAGGCAAAATTAGGATTAATCTCGCACAAAGTAAGGTGGGTCCTGCCTAACAGAGAATATTATAATTATTTAAGGCAAGGTTTTACAAGGTCAGATGCTCTTCTTGTCACCTAACCCAGAAACTACCAGTAATCCAAGTACATCAAGTGTTTTTATCAAGATACTATCTCTAGGAAGGTTGGTATTCAAGACTTGAAACACCATCTTAGCCTTTATATATATATATATATATATATATATATATATAGAGAGAGAGAGAGATACCCAAGTTGGCTGTTGGCCCTTTTGACAAGTTTGTTTCTCATCTTGCGGGTTGACGTGCCACCCTCTTTACCAGCAGAAAAGCTAGTGGGGAATTGGTTTCGATGCCAAACACCCATCTATGTGACAATAGCAATCCTGACCTGACTGAAAAGAAAGATTATATTTGTTTTGCTGAAAATGTACTTAGAGTTTTAAATCTATGTACTAAATCTTCCTTTGTTCTTACTATTATTCTGTGGTGCATACACACAAGGTGTGATGCAAATTTTCTGTCTAATTGAGTTCCCAAAACTTGACTAAATGACCAATTATCAGATTTTAATAGAATTTAAAAAAAAATTAATTTATGGTTAGGCCAAGAACTTTTCTGCATCCTCTTGTGCATGTATGTATTTGTGTATATAATCTTGTATTTGACAGTATATAATGACTAAAAAAAACAAACCCTAAACTGCATTTTATATGTGAAGTTGTGGCTTCCCATTTGCTAATTTGATTCTCAACTCTTTCTAGGTCATAATTTTATTTCAGTTTGAATCCATTATAATATTTACTGAAATGACATTGTTGTAATTATTTTGGTGTTGCACATTGATGTAGTCAGTGGAAATTCTGTTCTTGAGGCATGGTGTCAAAAAGATTTCTCAAAACTCAAGAACTTTTTAGGAGAATCTTCTCAGAGTTTTCTGGAGATCTACAATCTTGATCTCAATTCCAATTCACCCTAAGTGCTTTTTCAGTTTTCTATGTGATGTTCCAATTGCAACTATTGCTACAGGAATTAGTTCTACCTTCATGATCCATAGTTTCTTCAGCTCCCAAGCCAGGTCCTGGTATTTTTATATCTTTTCAGTTTCTTTGGAGTCCACGCTTGTATCATATGGCACAACAAAGTTATTAATTTGACACTTGCTATTCTCTTTATCTATAGCAATCAGGTCAGGTATTTGTGCTTCAATGACATGATTTGTCTGAACTGAGGCATCCCGTAATATCTTGTGACTGTCATTTTCTACCACTGCTTCTAGCCAGTACCATGCAGAAAGGGTGTGTGCAGAACTTGTGATGGCTCTGGGCATCCAACAAAAGAGTGAAATAAAAATTTAGTTTATATTTAATTTGAGCAAAATGTTTATTTCAGGTTTCATCTGTTTTTACATATTTAAAATGTCATCCGTTCTCGCATTTCTCACTACCAGGCCCTATAGCCCTTCCCCTCTACTTGAGTGTTAGGGGCAGGTCAAGGAGTTGGCCTCAGACCCCACTAAATATCTGCATGTCACTGTCTCTGGCTAATGTTCATACCACTTCTCTTTTACACTGAAGCCAAACTTTTGGCATAGTTTCCAATGGATTATCTTAACAATTCAATCATGTCATTACTTATACTCCATCTGTGCCAAATGGAAACATTCAGTGAGGATGGGATTAACTGTCTCATCAGCTTGTCCACACATCCTGCATTTGCTTTCTTTTTGTGACCTGTTTATCATGGCCTTGATTGCATTGGTTCTGATGACCTGCCCTTGTGCTGCAAATATGAGTGACTGCTTCTCTCTTTATGAGACCATCTTTTACCCAAATCCACCTCTCAGTTCCAACAATTGTTGCTATCTGCTGAAAAAAACTAACCAGGAGTCTTCTTCGCTACAGTAACTGGCACAAATTTTGCACTTCCAAATCCCCATTCACTCTATGTGCAGCTATCAGAAACAATTCATGAGAAATTTTAAAATAAGTCTCAAGTCCCAAAACACCCAATGATACAAATTCTTCAACCCTCTACCTCTCTCCTTTCTTGGGACTATTATTATTATTATTATTATTATTATTATTACCAGTCCTGTAAAATGAATTAATGTAATAAAATATTGGGCACGTTTATCAGTAGCAGCTGATACATCACACCTAAATGTTCTTCAATATGGTCTTATCATTAACCAGCTGGTAACTACAGAAGAAAGAGATACATCTGAAAGGGAATACCAGAGATGGTGAGAGACTTTTATAGGGAAAAATGACATTGAGTTTGTAGAAAAATATATCTGTTATATAAAGAAAAATGTAAGATATTCAATATTGCAATTTCTTGCTTTTTATATACAGTGATATCTTCTAAAGTTAATGTTTTGTAATTCACTGATAGCTTACTTTAAACATTATATGCTTAAATACAGTAAAAGCTCATTTCCTGAATATACCCTGTTGAAATGGGAGTGTCTAATATACCATCAGTACAGTCTGTATATATCAATCAGCTAAGTGACAAATTTTATATTTGTATTAATTCTCTCTCTCTCTCTCTCTCTCTCTCTCTATATATATATATATATATATATATATATATATATATATATATCATATATCATTGACTGCTGGTGTTAATAAAATAGTGCTCAATATAATATAACAGAGCTATAAATTATATAATAATATACATTTTTTTTTTCACCAGTAGCACACTTTTTATGATGCACAATGCAATCTCCAGGTACTGATTGAAAATGAACCATTACATAATTTAAATTTTTTTATATATATATATATATATATAATGTATTGGACTATAGTAATAGTAGAGCAGTCCATATTATTTATGGGTTTTTGTTTTAAAAAAAAGAAAAAAAATTATAAGAAAAATAAAATTAAAAATAAGTATAAATAAATTATTTATACTTAGTTTTAATTTTATTTTTGATTGAAACTCAGAGGTATGCTACTGGTGAAAAAAACATGCATACACACACACACACACACATATCTATATGAGGTGTATTTAGGTAGAAAGAATTCATCCAAACAAATTTTATTAAATTCTACCAACAAGATCTGTCTATTCAACATTTATATTTTTTCTATTTATAAATGAGGTGTTGTACATTGGGATTGAAGTTATGAATAAATTTTTCAAATTTAATTTTTTTTCTTTGTTTAAGTACCCTTGACTGTCACTCTCATTGTCGAGAGTAGGTGTTATCAGTATGGTAAGCAAGATTTATTTGACTAAATTCTGGTGTTTTAATTTGCTGGAATTAGAATTGGAATCGGTTCAAAGTGATATCAGTTTGTTCACATATCGATCAATACATCACAAACAACCAAAATACTATTAACATAAGATAAATTTTAATAGATAACACCAAACTATTATACAGGACTCACTGCAAAGAAAAACTAAAAATTGTAGAAGTTATTATAATACAAAAGAAACAACCAACTTTAAATAAAATATTTTTACTTATAGGAGATTTTATATTGAAGTGTGAATAATATAAAAGAAAAAAACATGGATAGATATTTGATACGTGATTTTCTGTTAAACCATTTCAAATGACATTACTTATTCCAATCTGGCAATCTAAAACAGTTGAATTTAGTCAAATATATTGTGCTTACTGATTACAACTGATTTTGACAATGACTGATAGTCCAAAGTATTTAAATATAACAAGGAAAAAAATATAAACTTTGGACAATTAATTCAAAACTTTAAATCTGACATACAGAAATTCATTCGGAAATTGGAAAGATATACTAAAAAGTTGAATTGGCAAGTATTGTTGATGGAATTTAATAAAACTTGTTTGGAGATATATAAAGTGATGTTCTTATCATTTAATAACAGAAAATATGCAAATACCACTACCCTATCAAAGCATATATGGTAACTGAAAGACACAAACCACAAGATACCAAAAATTACATGGAGAATAAGAAAAAAACAGCCCCACCTTACAACAACACCTTGAAATGATGTAACCATTGCCTAGAAGAGAAAATAGTGATAATTAAATTCCCAGAACAAGATAAATGCCTAAACAAAAGATAAGAAATTATTTCCAAATGCAAGTATGAAAACAAATTCCTTTTACACTACCTACAATCACGCCATGAACAAAATGACTAAATTAAACTAGCATAACCTAATTATAAATTTTATTCCAAATGCCAAAACTGAAACAAAGAAAAATAAATGAAAAACAAAAATAAATAAATGAATGAATATGTGTGTGTGTGTGTATATATATATATATATATATAAACAAACAATCTAAAGTGCATGATTACAAATAACCCTAGCCTATTTACATACATAATTCCTCCAACCAGCATAAATAAGCAAGCTAACTGTCATGACTGTAAATAACACTCAGTACTAACCCTAAAGAAACTTCAAATGGCCAGCATCCTCTTTCCTGAATCCTCTAGTGACCTATATACACAGCCTGCTAAATGAGTAGTAGCACTTGGTGTGAAAATCTCATTGAAGCATGACACTGAGAGTCACCATGCAGTGTTAATCCAATATTCATACTGTCTATATCTAGAAATGTTCTATCTCTGCTATTTAGCACTGTTCCCCCATAATTATACCAAATTTTAAACTAATGTATAACTATGCAATTTTTTTATTTTAAAAAGATTGATCTGTCTGTTAAGTAAACCAAGACTTCTCATGATTTGCCAAACATTTCAGGTATCTCTCAAATTTATGCCTTGAGGAAATAATTTTTCTTACATTCAGAAACAATCTTGTCTCGTAGGGTCCTCATGCTCTCTCTAAAGATATATTTGGCATGTATATAGATTTTTGAAGTCTCATTTAGTTTGACATGTTTTTATTTTTTTGAAAAAAGGATAGTTCTTGTTTTCCAATTGAGTTTTGTCATTTTCGGTACTGAAAAAAAAATCCTTAACATTTATTACCCTTTACAAAAATTACAGTTTACATATTCTTGTTCATCCATGACTAAAACGTACACCTGTATTCAAAGTGAAACATCAAATATGGGTTTATTGAAGACAAATAAATAAAATAACACATTTAAAGCCATAACATAAATTGCTTATTACAGTCAGAGGAGTGAGCATAACCCCCCCCCCAAAAATATAAAAATATTGGTAATGGTGATAAATGTATTTGAGTACTTGTGTGTGACATATTTTCCAGCTGATATGGTTAATGAGTTATGTTCTGATTGTACAGTTTGTTAGTGATCAGGACTTGAAAAACAGCCACTAGAAATCTTTATATAAATCAGGTCAGCCCAAAATGGCGGGGGGGGGGGTCACAAAATCTCCAGAGGATCATGTAAAAATTTGTGTGGTTGCAAGTGCAGATGAGAAATTATTATTTTAATTTAAATTTTAGATTAAGGATCATTATTTGCTGGTTATTGCAATTTTTCCTGCAAAAAATAAAACTCTGCAATTATTCATTTAAAATGTTCACATATTTAAAATTTGAGATGATCTCTTTGATGTGGTAGCACGGTTAGCAAGCTTGTCTTACGAGATCAGTTATGACTGAGCAGTAAGTTTGATCCTCACTGGGTGTTTTTAGCCTTGTGTCACATTTAAGCTATATTTAGTAATTTGCTATTTAAAATTTGCTAAAAAATTATGCTGTATTAAAATAATGTTGCATTTCCCATTTTAATTTTAATTTCATGATGGTGGAATATCCATGGTGACTCACCCCCTCCAAATGATTTCATAATTTTTTTTACTACGTTATTTACCTTCATACAACTTGATTTTTATCATCAGTTATTCTAATTTGCAATTTAATTTCAAGTTTTTACATCATGGAATCAGATGATATTGTAGATAAGAATAAACATGAAACCACTTTTGGCAAAAAGATAAGATCAGATATGAGGCTCCATTATGCAAAATTTAGTCAAATAAGATTGGAATTTCTTTTGCCAAATGGTGGCTGTTGGGATTTAGTTGCAACGAATTCCTTTTACTAAAAGAGGGTTGTGATTCAAAATTTTTGGCAAGGTCCTGTATAAACCAGCCATTACAATACATGCATAGGGAGACATGATGGTTAAAAGGCTTCAAAACTTCTCCCACAAGCCTAGGATTGGTATTTAGTAAATAAAAAGGAGAGATGATATATTTCAGTTGGGTTTCATTAGGATTCTCAAGTGGAAAAGATCTAGAAGTGTGCCTGTTCAAGGCAACTTTCATTTTGCAATTTGATATGAATATTTGAATAAGATCAAAAATTAATTCAGAAATACCATTAACCTTTCACCTTGTGAAGAAGACCAGCATACCAAACCCAGTCAGATGCCTTCAAGGTATCCAAAGCAACTACCTGAGCTTTATCATTCTTACCTAAAGTTTGATAGTCTTTTTCAGCAATAACTGTTAATACATCAGAGAAGTGAATGCCATATTGCTTACCTGAAAGTTAGAAAGAAGACCCTGTGATATGAGATGCTTAACCAATTCAGTTGATTAGAACCTCTAGACAGTCATGTGCCATGCGGGATACATGACTGACGAGGCAGATTTTTTTTTATCCCACAGTAGGTTGCCATTTTATTTCTGCGGTTGACCAGATGACATCCAAGATTATAGAACCCTGTCTGTCCTGCTATTTACCCATAGCTGGGGGAAGAAGAAGAGGATTCATATCTTTCCCAAGGGTATTAACACTTAAGTGAATGTAATGGGTTTGACTGGAATTCAAACTCAGCTCTCTGATTCCTCAATCCAAGTTGCTATCCATTATGCCACTGTGCCTTACTTTGCTAAAAAGAAGCAGAAGACTAATAGGTCAACAGTTACAAGGATCAGACAGTTTTCTTGAGTTCTTAAAGACTGGAACTATAGAAAACGACTTCTAGCAAGAAACAGCAAGGCGTTTATTGAATAGTTTAAAGAGAACAGGAACTTGTTTTGGAACACATTTCTTAAGGACTATTGCAGAGATAACATCAAGTGCACATGCTTTTTAGGGATCCAGTTTTGAGATGGTAGCATCAGCAGAAGATGAGAACACCTCAAATTGAGTGAACAGAGAAAATATAGAAAACTTACTCTTGTTTAACGCACTTTTACAGAGCTTCCAGTATTCACAAAAAACTAACTTGTTAGAGACTATATGGTGCCTCTCAGCAAACAAAGACTTTGCCACTTTTTATAGGACACATTTACAATTATTACAAGCAGACACAGAGGCAACTGTTATGATTGGAACTACCACATTGGCACAGCTGGAAAAAGTGATTCCTGTGGGCTACAGCAGCTGAACAGGCAGGTTAGAACCAAGAAGATTGTGGTTCCATCTAGTATTTCTGAGAAAGTGTAAAAGCATAAAAGAAGCCAAGAAGAAACCTCAGTGGCACAATTCTCAATAGAAAGGTTAAAATTATCAATTCAAGATTGTCACAAAAAATCATGAAATGAAGCCAATTCAGTACACTGGTAAAATAATGAAGTATTGGGAATAGGAGCTTCCAGTCTAATAAAAGACTTGAAAGAAATATCAGATACTACAGTGTGATCCAATTTGCCATGAGTATAGTTGCAATGCTCAACAAGAGCTAAGAGAAAAGGTAAGGAACATCTCAAGTAAAGAAGCATGTCAATTATTAGGAAAATGAGTAGGAAATTCCACTATTTTGACTGAGCAACAGAAAAATTAAAAGTCTGAATACTGACAACATCAGTAACATTAGAATGATTAAACCACATGACATGCTTAATATTAAAATCACCAAATACAAAAATGTTTGCAGATAAATGTTGAGAGACAGAGCCATTACTATATGGTCAGATATTTTGTCTAATATGTTACAGTCCTGAGAAGAAGGGGGAGCGATAAAGAAAAAGAGATAGCTAACACATTGCAATAAAGAAAGTTGAAAGCTCATGAAAGAATCATCTGGAGATTCAGGAAATGATTTCCTTGCCATTGGAAGATTTTTCTGGATGTAAGGATCAAAGTATATTCTAGAATCTTTTCAACAAAGAGGAAGATAGCCTGGAACAGAGAATTCATTGGTAGCGATAGAAGAATTTAAATTAGTTTTGCAAATTCCTAAGACATCTGGAGACTGTTTGAAGAGAAAAGATTCTACACTAAAAAGAGACAGGGGAAAGTAGTGTATGACATACGTGGCAGGCTTGGGCAGGTGGATGGCAGAGTGTGGTTTGGGGGAGTTGGCAGAAACATGAGAGCCACAAGGGATAGGGGGAAGTAGAGGGCTATGATTGCCTACATCCTGAAAGGACATGGCATATAAAAAGGATATATATATTATATTATATTTATCTTTAAAATTATTGGTTGTTGCATTTGTTTTTATCCACTAAAAGTACAAGTTGGAATTTTATTAACCTATTAATATTCAGAACTCAGAGGACAACTTCTCCAGAATGGACATGCATTATGGACTCACTATCAACATGGCAAAAACCAAGGTCCTGCTCCAAACATGGCTGGGACATCAACCACCACCTGGAGCTAAAATCACCATCAACAGACTGAACCTGGAGTATGTTGAACAATTTTCATGCCTTGGCAATGTACTAACATCAAATGCATCTACTGAAAAATACATTGATAACCGAATCAAGGCCACCCACGAAACATGTGGGAAGCTATTAAGAGTCTTTGGCAATCATGGGTTAAAACAAACCACCAAGCTCATGGTCTACTGAGCTGTCGTAATCTCAACTTTCCTGTATGCCTGTGAGACCCGGGTACTCTACCAAAGAGACATCCACAAACTTGAACAATTCCATCAAATGAAACCTCATTAGATTCTATGGAACATGTGCCAGAACTGGATCATGAACAATGAAGTTCTCCTCTGCACAAAGATGGAGAGCCTAGAAACCATTATGTCTTGCCACCAACTTAGATGGGCTAAACTCCTTGTCTGAATGCAAGACATTCACCTACCCAAACAAATCCTCTTCTTGGAGCTCACATCTGACATGAGACCATGTAGAGCACCATGTTGTTGATTTACAGATCAATTAAAAAACATCTTGCTGAGTTTTTAAAAAGAAAAATAAATGGTATTAATTATAGGTTTAAAAACTAATTTGCTATTAATTGTAGGTTTCTAAAAAAAAAAAAATCCAAAAAACACTACAATTTTTACCTATAATGTAATAATGCTCACTGTTCCAAAAATAGGGCGGTGGGCATTATCAGATCAATTATAGGTAATCCAGCTTTAAATAAACTGTTGTTGATTCATTGCAGGTTCATTGACTTTCATCCTGTTATCACTTCTCAGTCTAAAATGGGGTGACAATTTCTATCATCGTCAAAAGATTCAAACTGCATTTATCTGTATCTGGGCATTGAGGTAAGTCAATTTTGCATGTATCTTTTTTTGCTCTCAAGGAATTATGTACCTAAAAATGAATAAGCAGAAATTAGATTAAAAAAAAAACAAATTTGAATCTTTACCCATTCTGTGTTTTTTGAAAATTTCTCAATATTAAAAATGAAGTTGATAATTTCAATTATAAAAAAAAATTAAAAAAAATTAAGCCAACAAATTTGATATTGATCAATATCCAATTAGTTGGCTTGAAATCTTTTCTTTTCTTTTTCCATTTCTTCTCTATTGTAACCCCTTTTTCTTTTTCCTTTTAAATAAAGTCTTTTGGTAGTGCTTAGTAAGACTAACCTGGTTGACCATTACTGCTGAGTAGTGAGTTCAATCATCACTGGGTGCCCCTTATAAAATTCAGCATTACTCAACAAGGGCTGATATTCTTGAAATGGCATCATGGCAACATTGTAACATTCAAACATTGTATTATTATTATTGTTGTTGTTATTGTCGTTGTGCAATTATTAAATTGCACTAGACATTGTTTTATTCAAGTTAGGACACTACCATTAAATTGGACTGGACTTTGCTTTATTCAAGTTTGGATATTGCATTGTTCAAGTTAGATATTTCCATTAAATTGGACTGGACTTTGTTTTTTTTCTTTCAAGTTCAGATATTATCCTGAAAATCTTTAACAGGAATATTGCTGTTTTTGCTGAGTTACAGCAAGAAATATTCCCCAAACAGAAGCCAGATCATTATATAATGGTTGATTGATGAGTAAAGTCTCCAATACTATAAAACAAGTGTTAGCTCAAATAGAATAATGACACTGATATATAAAAATGAAGTTACCAGTAACAAGACTAATGTCTAAGCAACCTTTTTTCAGACTATTCTCCTGATGTCTCAAGAAGGTTTGGAAATGATTAAATTCTGATTACACATCAAAATGATGTTAAAATCTTGAAAGAAAGAAAGAAAGGTTGATTATAAGTATGGATAAATAATCAGCTGAATATTGTTACTTTTTTTATCTTCAAATATTCACTGTCAAATCTTCAGTACATTTCATCTGCTTCAAAATACATTCATTTTCAAAGCATTCAGATTATTCTCATGGAAGAGCTTTCTTTATTTTTTTTAAAAACTTTTCCAAGCTTGTTTTATTTATGTTTTTATTTTGTTGCTTCTGTAACTTCTTAACTACAAACAATTCAAAAGAAAGAAGATTTTATTTTTGATCTTAATGATTTCACCAACAATGACTTTTCACATGAACACACAAACAACATTATAAGTCAGTTCTTGTGGAAAGCACAAGTTAAACAACCAAGATTATAGGATTGTCTTCTTCAATGTTCTGTTCTAGAGAAATAAAATAGGTTATTTTTTATTTTTTAAAAAACAATTTTTTCTAAATGACGTAATGTTACTATTATACATTGATTTTTATTTTTTTATCAAACCAGTTTCCTTGTTTTTAATTATTGTTAATGGTTAGAAGGTGTATCTTGAAGCTGTTTATTCCCCGATTATTATTATGGATCCCCTCCTTAACAAGGGTTTTCCCCATTTATCTTGCATCTTGAAGCTGTTGCTTTATGCCCTGATTATTATGATGGATTTCCTCCTTAACAAGGATTTAACCAATTTCTCTTGCATCTTGAAGGTATTGTATTATGCCCCGATTATTATGACGGATCCTGTCCTTAATAAGGGTTTGCCCCATTTCTCGTGTGTCTTAAAGCTATTGTTTTATTCCCTGATTATTATGATGGATTTCCTCCTTAACAAGGATTTAACCAATTTCTCTTGCATCTTGAAGGTATTGTATTATGCCCCGATTATTATGACGGATCCTGTCCTTAATAAGGGTTTGCCCCATTTCTCGTGTGTCTTGAAGCTATTGTTTTATGCTCTGATTATTATGATGAATCTCTTTAAGAAGGGTTTGCCCAATTTCTCTCTTCAATATCTTTTCATTTTCTTTTCTAATGTTTACCAAAGCTTTTTACCATCTTCTATGTGCTTCAGGACATGGGTAATCATGGCTTTCCAAAACTTCCTATCTCTTGTGACCTTCAGCAGTTTTTCTACTTTTGCTAAGGCTCCCAACTCCATTCTGCCATCTATTCACTCAGGTTCATCAGGTATGTGGCTTACTACCAATATATCCTGTGAGGATTAAGTTTTCCAAGTCCCCCTTCCTCTTTATGTGTCCAAGGAATTTCAGCTGTCTCTTTCTGATTCTGAGTATAAGCATTTCTTTGGTTGCCATTTTCTTTAAAACGTCCTTGTTTCTTACTCACTCCATCTTTGGAATTCTCAGTATCCTTCTGTAGAACCACATTTCTTCTGCCTCTAGGTTTTTTTCTCATCTGTGAGGATATTGTCCAACATTCACTACCTTATAAGATGATGGATGTCACATCATGATCCAACACACTTTTCTTTGTTTCTAATTAATTTTTTCTGTTTCACAGCATTTTGCTTAACTTTTGGAGTGCCTCCTTTGCTAGCCCAATGTGTGTTTGGATCTCAGTGTTGCATTTTTCATCCTCTGTTAAAACACTTCCTAGATATTTAAACTTCTGTATTGACATATCCAATTTGTAACTTACATCTTGTACTGATTACTTTCTGTCTTCTTGCAGTTGATAGTCTTTTCTTCTCTCTTTTATCTTTCCATATTAGCCAACAACACAGTGTCTTCTGTGTATCTTAAGATTACACTCACTGGTCGGTAATAACTCTAGGTAGGGTCTCCAGCTCCCTGAGGATAGCCTTGCTGTAGAGGTTGAATAAATCTGGAGAGAATGGACATCCTTGTCTTACAACCCCTTTCTATTTTCTGTTTTTGTGTAGGTAGTTAATTCATTTTCTATCTGTATGCAGGTGATTTGCTTCCAGTATAAGTTCTGGATTACTTTAGTCATCTGAAATTATCTTCATATCTTGGAATTTGCTGAGGAAGTGTGTTTAACATTTGTGTCAGTTTTAGGTGAATTTTATATATATATATATATATCTTTTTCCAGCCATAATAGTAACATTTATGTCTTAGCACTCAACAAATTTCAGGGTAAGAAATCTCACACTTCTTGTATTTTCCAACTAAATTATCAGGTCACACATGTATAAAAAAAGCATACAAGAAAACTGTCTACACTTTACTTATTCTTTATCTTATCATTTTTCTCAGATTCCAATCCATATTTGATTGACATTTGACTCCAAACTCACTTTCTGTTTCTGTGTCCAGAGCATATTAAAAAAAAAAAAATTTATTAATGTGACCAGCATTTCTAAAAAGCAGTTCAGTTCTCTAGTTCAGTTCTTGGCCTAGATAGTAGAGACTTAGATTTGGTGGAAACAGGGCAAGCAATAACTGAGCAGGACTAAATAAGAACAAAGACAAGATGCTCGTCAATATAAACAGTGAGAACAATCTACCTCCATAGATTAAATAAAGTGTTCACTTTGAAATTTCCTGAAGGTTACCCAGATTGACTGAAAACCTGATAAAGGTCAGATGGCACAACAGCCAAAACATTGTGAGAACAACAACAACAACAAAGATGAGGACATTATTGAATCAATTGTTAGGTCTATTGCTAGGAAAGTTGGATGAAACAATTTTTCTTGCCAGAATCTATCTTACATATTTATAAACCTACCATTCATTCTTGCTTTGAATATTGCTGCCATATCTAATCTGGTGCTTCTGCTATATATTTAGAGATTCTTGATAAAATCCAAAGAAGAATATGCAATATTATTGATTCTGACCTGGCATCTCAGCACTTTCCCATCACTTCCCTGTGCCTCTTTTTATATTTTCCTGGTAACTTTTCCAATGAACTTTCCTCTTTGGTACGTAGACTTTATGAATTTAAGTGTACTACCAGATTGGCAGTATGGTCTCATCATTTTACAGTTGGAATTGCTAGATGCAACCATAAGGTCTATGCTAATAGTTTCTTTTCTCACACTTCTTGCTTGTGGGATTCTCTTCCAGCTCCTTGCTTTTTAGTCAACATTGCATTAAAACTTTTGAAGAACAATGTTAAATGTTATCTTTTGTCGTCTTAATTCCTGTTCCTTTATTGTTCTCTCTCCTTAATAATGTTTTTCTTTTTCTCATTTTCTTTCACACTCAGTAATTCCTTGCATCTTAGTGGCTATAACTCTAACTCCTCATCCCAGGAATTTAGACAGAAACAAATAATTTTTTTTTATAATTCTGACATTAACAGATACCCATTGCTTTTTGAGAACTTGACTGTTTTCTGATGAAATGTTAGATGCATTTTGTAATTATAAAACTTTTGCACAGGTGAGCAGCAGCATGTAGACCTAGAATTATATTCTTACCTATGATGAAATGAAATAGCAGCATCTACCTAGCCTCCATTCCCATTAGTAATCATGTGCCTTAACATCTAGTGTTTAATTTCAGCTCTAAGTCTTTTTCTTTGTTTGCCTGATTTTTCTCATATTTTCAAAATCTATGACTGTTAAATGTCAAAAAACATCTCTTGCTTATGGTGAAAATATGAAGAAATCTATTAACTTGGAGAGGAAACTCAACATAATAAGGTCATTATTGACAAAATATTTTTGCTTTAAAATGTACACGTTGGAACATAATCTCCATAATAATTACCATTTGTAACCATTTGGTGTAAAACTACAATTTTTCTTTTTTTCTTTTTTGCTAATGTCTGAACCATAAAAAATTGTGTGCTTTGAAAAAGCAATAGAGGAGCATCTGTAATTATTGAAGCATTTTTTTTCTTTCTCCATGACAATGTTGATAGTATCAAGACAGAGAAATAACAGTCTGTCTATATTTCTGAGATGAGGTATTATGTACTGTATTTACATTAGTCAGACTATTGTCCTCATCTTTGTCGCCATATTTGTCACAACATTTCGGCCGTTGTACACTCCGGCCTTCTTCAGGTGGTTGGAATTTCGAACTGAACCCTTTATTTCGATTACTGGGGTAGACTGTTCTAGTTCCACGTGCCATGTTTGATGGATGTCAGTTATCAGTTATCTCCTGCTAATTTTCCCTCTGAAAGTTCTCCACTGCCTTAACCAGGTATTGAACTCACCTTCTTTGGGTCTGTCACTGGATCTAACCAACGCCTTTATACACTGTGCCATGTGTCCTTGAGTTCGAAATTCCAACCACCTGAAGAAGGCCGGAGCGTACAACGGCCGAAACGTTGTGACAAATATGGCGACAAAGATGAGGACAATAGTCTGACTAATGTAAATACAGAGAAATAACAGTTAAACTTTTTTTTAAAATGTTTTCTTTCACAAAACTAAATTTAATCTCAAATCCATGTTGTCTGCTGTTGTAGGCTTGGCTCTTACCTCTTTTTTCGCATAATGTCTGAAGGATCTGATCATCGATTTGACAGAGTTCGGGACCATCCACTGAAATTTCTTCTTTATTGGACAATCCAAGGTAAGCTGCATTGTTTGCAAAAAATTTTCAATAAAAGCCACAAAAGTAAGTATAAATTGTATCAGCAAGAACTATTTCACTTTTATTAAGTAATGCATGGGGTATATATAAACAGTTGAAAAATGGCTTCCCATTTGGATTATCTCAAACGCTGTTCATATTTCTTAAGCTTAAGCCATGTAAGGGCATAATAGAAGTAAAAAGATATTGTTGTGTCAGTCTTTCAAGCAGACAGGCTTTGCATGTCTTGAAAATCAGTATTCAAAGTCCTGAGTTTAAACACCAATTTCTGGTTCTGACATAGATATAAATCAAACTAGGAATATCTCTTAAGCTCTTGGTGAGTTTCTTCTGATGTTCAGTAAGTCGTTAGATGTCAGGTTGAAAAATGTAAAGGCACTTGCCAAAATTGTGTGTAATGTTTTGATGAGACAATAGCTTAGTGGTTCATGAATTTGGTGACATAGTAATTATGAGTTCAATCCCATGGCTGGGTAGTGTGTACTTGCACTTGGTGGAAAAGGGTGAGTAATAACTGAGCAATATTAAATAAGAACTAGACAAGACATCTCATGGTTAGTGTAGTGAGAGTAACCTACTCCCATAGATTAAATAAAGGGTTCAGTTCAAAATTTCCTGAAGTTTACCCAGATCAATAAATGGCCAATGAAGGCTGGGAGGGGGGCGTGGGCACAACAGCCAAAACGTTATGATAAGAACGACAAAGATGAGGACAATAATCTGCATGTAAATAATAACTCCTCATCCCAGAAAATGTTCGGAGTATATCATTGGTCATTTTCTAGGAAAGAAGATAGAAAGTAAAGAGATAATCAGTATAGCATTTATGCTGTTTATACTGTCAGAGTATGTAAACCACTGTTATAAAATAAAATAAGACATATCTCAGCTGATTTGCAGGCAAATAAACTAACATACTCAAGAGCAAGAGCCGGATGTGAATGGGACAAGGCCCCGTCACAAAATGACCATTATCTTCGTTTACGCATGTTCCTAATGCACGAGTTCCGGTCGAAAAATAAAATATTTTAAAGTGTTTCTATTTTTTGACCAATAAAAATGCTTCCCTCCTAATTATACTTGCATCGTTTCTTGAGCCTGTTAAGCCATAAAAAAACGCCATAAAAGGGGTCACACGAAAGTACAACAGCAGTCAACAGGCGGCCAGGAAAGAGACCTGTCACAGTCAGTCAGCAGCAGTCAGCAGGAGGAGCACCACGCCAACCAGTGAAAACTACTGTGAGAGATCAACCCAGATTGGAAGCTGGCTTATGAACTATACCACAAGGTAGCTATCCCAAACCCACACGTTCCTGTTGAAATAAATCACGTAAATCTATTTCTGCTGTTGTTGTATTTCTTTCTTGCAACCATACGCTTGTCTATAACACCACTTTGAATTCAAGCTCTGGGCCATTAATAACATAAATGCTATACTGATTATTTCTCAATTTCTGTCAGCTTTCCTTGAAAATGACCAACAATGATCATAAGTCCTTGGAACATTACACACAATTTTGGCAAGTTCTTATACAAATTTCCACCCAATATTGCACTTATTCAACATAAGGAGAAACTCATTAAAAGTTTTAACACAGAGGTTTCTTGTTCTTTCTAGTCAATAAAACATAAAGATTGCTGTTAAATATACCATGTTATTTTCTGATAATACATTAATTTTTTTATAGATACAAATATTTAAGTAAATGCTCTGTTTATAATAAACAGTATTAACAACATTTACCGGCCTGAATGTTTGAGAAATTTTCATAGAAAATATGTGTCCTCCAACAGGAATCAAATCTGTATCCTACACGGAACCATCACATAACCTGTTATTATAAACAGAGCATTTATTTAAATATTTGTATCTAAAAAAATAATGTACAAATAGAAAATAAAATAATTGTCAGACTTAGTCCATTTCATAATACCATGTTTATATATAATAATGGACTCTCCCATCAGTTTCGATGTATGAGGATCTGCCAGCTTATTGATTCAGTTATGAAAGATTATGCGATAATCTTAAGTGGCATTTAAGACCCGCTAGTGATTTACAAAGGAGGCCACATATGGAGCAGGTGTGAGAATTGTGAGATGAGATCACTGTTAGATTGGCTGACCTTTTAGATCTTGCTCTCGCTTCTTGAAGATGATTCAAACAAGCAGATTGAAAATTGCTGAGTCCAGTAAAACACGTTGATCTCCATTCTACCCACTCCAAAGCTAAGTGCTCAAGTTGCTTTTCAGCTTGTCTTTGTATCTTAGCCATGGGCATTCTACATTCCTGTAGCCCTGATCTAACTGGCTGTACATTAGGATCTTGGGTATCCTGTCATCAGACATTCTCAAGACATGACCAGTCCAGCATAACTGTGACTGTATGATAAGTCTCGATTCCTCCAATATTACACCTGTTAAACAGGTCTATGTTAGATGTCCTATCTTGAAGCTTAACTCCACAGATTGCACGCAGACACGCTTTTATGGAAAACATCTAGCTGGAGTATATGGTACCTGTATGTTTATATATATATATATATATATATAATTATTATTATTATTATTTATTATAATAATTAAAAAAAAATACATTTTGGTTATAATTTATTTCATGAATATATTTAAATATTCATCTCTTCAGACCCAAGTTCTTTTTTCAGAAAATGGATTTTTAAAGATTTTCTTTACTTTTTATTATTATTATATTGCGACTTACATTGAGCTCTCTTTGAATTAATTAATGTCCTTCTTGGAATTATCCCTACCAATTGGTATATATATATATATATATATATATATATATATATATATATATCAGTCTGCCATATTTTTATTACTTTAAATTATACTCATATTTGAGTAGATGCTTTTATTTTAAACAGTATTTTATTTAATCTACTGGCCTGAACACTCAAAAAATCTTATCAAAGGAAAATTTGCCGACTGCCAAGATTCAAACCTGCATCCCTCTTTGCAGGAGAAACTGTTGTTTGATCCGGCATGTTTTGAACATTTGGCTATGAAGACCTTCATAATCTAACAAGGTTCTATTTGCCTTTTAAAGCACACTTTACACGTTCAGATTTCTTTGAAAGTCGTACCTACTAAGTTTTGTATTCAAAATGTAAACAAATGACAGCTTCTCCTGCAAAGAGACACAGGTTTGAATCCTGCCAGAGTTTTTGAATGGTAAACAAAATAATATACAGTTTTCAAATAAATGGAGTGTCTACTCTGTTATGAATCATCAACTAAAAATAACGTTTAATATATATATATATATATATATATATATATATATATATAAAGAAAGGGTAGGATTTTTTATTGTGACAGATTTTTATTACTTAAACATTATTTTTAGTGGATACTCCTATTTGAGTAGACACTCCATTTATTTATTAAAAAGTATATTTATTTATTTTCATCTACTGGCTTGAATATTCAAGAAATCTTATTAGAGAAAGATATGCACTGACAGGATTTGAACCATCATTGGATTTTTTTATTCATTTGTTATACCTGAACGTACCTATTCTATTATTAATAGACTCTCCCACACATAATAAGTAGTAGTAGTGGTCGCCAGTTGAGCTCAGTGGAGTTGAGTGAGTCAGTCGATGTCGGACATTGAAGTATCAACCATCACAACTAGATTGCTGCGTCATTAATTATTATTTCAAGTTCCTAATGTTTTGTACATCGGACCTTTTTAGGACCAACTTAGTGAAATACAAGCCTCCACTGTGAAAACTACTCTACAACATTATTAATCTGACAGATTTTATTACTTACAGTGATAAAACACACACATGCACATATATCTGTTAGAGCGGTTAGTCTATGTTAGATTTTAAATTGGTTCAAGGAAATGTTGAAATGCATATTTTTTTCTAGTAAGATTTTTTTGAATATTCTGTCCAATAAATGAAAATAAATATACTGTTTAATGAGCAAATATAGCTTCTACTCAAATACAAGTATCCACTATAGGCAAAATTACTCAATATCAGGTTTGTTGATTGATTTTGTTTAGTGGCATATCAATCACTGTGGGTTATTTAATGCCAAAATCTAGATATTTTGAACACAATTTTATGCCTTAAATTACAAATAAAATGTATTATTACAATTTTTCTATAAAACATATTGCTAGTCATTTTACTTTAAAAATGTATTGTTGGTCATTTTACTATAAATAAATATTGTTGGTAATTTTTTTTATATAAAAATGTATTGCTGGTATTTTTACTATAAAGATATATTTTCATACTTTCATAGGATTTTGATTTTGTTTGAGGGAGGTCAGTATTTACCCATAACTAGGACCCTAACAGGTACTATCACCTCGTCAATATCAGATATAGAGTGTATGTAATTATACAATTAGACACTGATAGCAACTGTCTGTTTCATACTTGAATGCAATCTTCAGGCTAAAAAAGCATTCAAGCATGAAACAGACTGTCACTGTTCAGTGTTGACTTCACGGTCCAATTTTATATAATGTATGGCCCATCAGCTTAACTCAGTTTCATAGAGGATTGCAAGAGTCGAGCATTGATTGAATTTACTACAGCAGTAAATGAATTTAGCAAGTCTCACTTGCTAAACATTGCTCCATGATCAGGTACCCAACCTTATGAGTTGTCAATTAAAATGTGAACATGTTTGGATCTGTCTGTCTGTAAAAAGCAACACCTTGTTTAGGGAATCTCAAGAAGTCTCTATTTGATAGAACAAAGAAATAAGGAATGAAAATAAATGTCACATGACAGATTTGATCATAGATATGTCAACAGAAAACAAAAGAATTTGTCATCGGAAATGTAATCAAAACAAGAAGAATGGGGTTAACTTGGAAAATGATGAAAAATGTAAATAGTAATAACCTTGTAAGTCTGTAATGTAAATTGCTGATAGTAATGACTTTGTCAGTCTGTAATTTAAATTGCTGATAGTAATGACCTTGTCAGTCTGTAAATTGCTGGCAGTAATAACCTTGTCAGTCTGTAATGTAAATTGCTGACAGTAATAACCTTGTCAGTCTGTAATGTAAATTGCTGATAGTAATAACCTTGTCAGTCTGTAAATTGCTGACAGTAATAACCTTGCCAGTCTGTAAATTGCTGATAGTAATAACCTTGCCAGTCTGTAAATTGCTGATAGTAATGACCTTGCCAGTCTGTAAATTGCTGATAGTAATGACCTTGCCAGTCTGTAATGTAAATTGCTGACAGTAATAACCTTGCCAGTCTGTAAATTGCTGACAGTAATAACCTTGCCAGTCTGTAAATTGCTGATAGTAATGACCTTGCCAGTCTGTAATGTAAATTGCTGACAATAATAACTGTAACAGAGAATTGGGTCAGTCCAATAAGAGACTCTGAGTTGGTTGTATGTGTGCACCAGGTGTTATGTCCTGTTCCACAGTGGACTGTTGAGAGAAGACATTATACTTAGAGTAGGTGATGCTGACTATTTGTATATGAATGATACTGGGCAGTTATTAGCCAAAATTCACAGTGGGTCTGGGACGTGGAGAGCTATAGTTGAGAGAGGTGATCTCAATGTGTGGATGTGCAAAAACCAGACAAGACGGACACAATAACCTTGCCAGTCTGTAATGTAAATTGCTGATAGTAATGACCTGTACAATATTTTACTTCCAATAAGCTACCTGATAAATTTTCACTTTCTTCAATCAGCACTTTGATAGGGGTGGTGCCAAGAGCTTGCCAGCTGCACTGTAGTGAAACATATATACCTGTAGTTGCTACCCTACCGTGTAATCCATTAGAACTGCCTAGGATTACAATTTGAGCAATTCTGAGTCCTCATAGATACAATTATTTCTTAATTTCATGCTATTCAGCCATTTTAACTCATACCTCAGAAACAGAAACTATATACTTTCTCAAATTATTTTTCTATGCTGTTTTAATTAAAAATAGGTGCCTCCACAAGATCACTAAAAAAAAAACCCAGCCTACTGTGACGAAAACATGCCCCAAATATAACGAAAACATAGTTTTATCGTCAAAATCTTTATCATTAAAAGGAAGGATCAAAGTATTTTTTGAATATTTAATGAATTTTTTAACTCATTTTTAGAATATTCGAAATTTTGATTAAAAAATTTTTTTTTTCTTGTTTCAACAGTTGTACTAACTCTTAGTATAGTAAATTTAACCTCTTTTTTGCAGTGACAGACACATTAATTTTGAAATTCTTGCAAAAATCAAATAATTTTCAGATTTTAATAAAATTTTCAGGACTTATTCACAAATGAAGGAAATTATTTTTGAAATTTTTTCATTAGAAAATCTTGGTAAAAATATCTTTTTTTTTCTTTTTTTTTTCAAGTGTTTCAGCCCCTTACTTAATTTTATGAAAACTTGAGAAATTCAACATAATTTTTAGTGATTTAGAGAGTTAAAATCAGAATTCTTTGAAGAATTTAAATCACTGAATTATTTTTGCAAAATCAGACCCTGTCTTACTGAAAATCATATCTGAATCAAAAAATACAAAATGCAATAAAACTAAGAAATTATTTTATTAGGGAAACTTAATTGTTTTTGCGAATAATACATATTATAGACAATATTGTCTGAAGAAAAAAAAATTTTCAATGGAAATGAATTTTTACAAGATTTGTTTTCATTTTTTACAATTTTAAATCGAATAATTTATAAGGTATTTTAAATCTTTTAAAATCCGGTTTCAATGTGATAACTCTTAGGAAATATTGTTATTAAGTAAAACTATTTTTACTAATCATATATTGTAAAGCTTATTACAATCTGACAACCCTGAATATTTTTAAAAGAATTTCGATTTGTTTTTGTATGTGAGATGTATGTGCAGAATTTCTAAGTATGGGTGTACAAACCTATATTATGATTACAAGATCATGTATTTTGAGGGTTGCACCCCCCCACTTTACAGAGGGGAAAATATCCTTATAAACTTTGTCTGCCCCACCATACTTAACTATGAACACATTTGGCTGTCAATAAATTGATTAACATGTCAGAAAAACAAGATCACATGGTTAAGAAATGCTTGTATACAATATTTTATGCTATAAGTAATAATTGTTTCAAATCAGATTAATTTAACTTTAAATTTGCTAATTTTCCTCAAATGTTTCAGAAATATATATTTTATTTTTGCAAGATTTTTAAGACCAAGAATTAACTTTCATTTACAAGTGTGTCAAAATGACCATTTTCATTGATTTTACTGAAAAAAAAAATCAATTCCAATCAATATAACTTCCATCTGAAATACACCACAGAGTATTTTGCTTACTGTAAATAGTAAATTTTAAATCCTTTAGCTTTTAATTAAAGCTAAAATGAAAGATTCAAGAAATCTTTTTCATTTTTAAAAGTTAATTTTAAATCTTACATATACCAAATTAGTGGGGGTACCTATTTAAAAATATTCTAGTCTATATTAACTGGTAATATTGCTGTAGAGTAAGTGGCCATAGTTAAATGGCAGAACAGCCCAACAAACAGAATTGACAAAGATTGTAATAAACAATATCAAGAAAAGAAAAGAAAAGAACAGGGCAAAAATTAATATTGAGCAAGCAAATTATATATGCAAGACAAAGCAACAGTAATAAGGTAAAAAGTTCACAAACTAAGAATTGGTATTGACACAAGAGTGAATTAAGATAAATAAATATAGTATTCTGGCTTCAAGACAAGACACACTAGGACTATCTTATTGGGTAGGAAGTAATGATCCTGAGGATGCATTTGTGATGTTCTGCCTATAAATTGGGGAGGGCAAAGTATTTTGTAATATTTACCTATTTTGATTGGAACCAACAAATGCATTGTCATATTCTTTAGCTCCTTGCTATAGAAATACGTCCTCAATGTAATGATAAGAAACCCACAAATATTGCCATAGTGAATTGGTAAAAGAAAAGAATTGGAAGTGTTAAAAAAAAAAAAAGAAAAAAAAGAGCAACAGCTTACACTGGATGTTATATGCTGAACTGCTATGTGATATCACTTCTCCTATATGTTAGACAATTTCTTTACAGAAAAGGAGAGATGTATTTCCACAGAAGGATGCTGAGAATACCATGGATAAAACATGTGAGCAATGAGCTTTTAAGGAATATGTGAACAAAAAGGACACTTGTTTTTAGAATTGGAAAGAGAGAGCTTAAATTCCTAGGACACATAATAAGGAAAGAAGCTTTGGAGAATTTGACACTCATTGGACATTTTGAAAGTAAGAGGGGTAGAGAGAAACATTAAGTAACCTTCCTAAAGAGTTTGTGTAAGTGGTTGGTAGAACAGACTGGGAGAGATACTAAGGAGACAAACATAGCTTAGAGGTACAAAGGATAAGAAATAGTGGAGAGCTATGATTGCTCACATCCTGAAGGGACATGGTGCAGAAAAGTACACTGGATGATTTTTGACTTCCCCACGTATAGATGTGGACTCCGCCAGATGATGTATTAGCAAACATCGACATTTTCGCCTGCAAAAAAACCCAAAAAGGACAGTTTTCCCTTGACACCACTATTATTTTTACTACATTCACTCTTTGGCAGTGTTTATTGTTTTTAAAAAGCAATGATTAGAATTGGAATAAAAACCTAAACATATGAGGAAAGTGAATTTATACATTTTTTTTTCATTCTTGAGAATTTATAACAAAAATATTAAACACTATTTATTTCGTCCTGAACCACGCTAATAGCATGTTAGGGAAATTTAGGATTTCTCAGTTTTCTGTGAACTGATTTTGATAAAACTTTCCCCATCTGGTTTACACAATATGGCAACACCATTATTAGGTTTTTATTATTCTGTGTAATGTCTTTTATTTCTTATTCCAGACTGAACAATTTTGGGGTGAATCATGCTAATAGCATCTCTCCTCTCTAGGAACAATAGGATGTGGAAAAGGCCTCAATGATGAAGAAAAGTCATAAAAAATAGTGCTAAAGGCACCTCTGTTTATGTCATTGTGGAGAAATTAGGTTGTCATGTGGACATGGTTAGATGATTCCTTAGGGATCCTTTACTAAGGAAGAAACAAACTGATTGTGGGACCACCAAAACTGACAGTTAAGGATTTAAGGAATATTATCCGAGAAGTCATGTGGGAAACCTGGACAAACAAGCAAAGCCATTTTCACTGCCACTGGACTTCCTTGTGTACTGAAAACCACTAGAAATTGCATCCTCAGGACGATGGCTTCTGTGTGAACTCCCTTGAAACTGTCTCTTTTAATGCTCTGTCACAGGAATTTGAGGCTTCAATGGGCTTAGAAGTACATGACATTGGACATAAGTTGTGTTCTGTTCACTGACAAGACCAGGGTGACTCTTGACAGACCTGATGTTTGGGGAAAATGGTTGGGTCTGTTTCGGAGTTGAGCATCACCAATGTTTACCATGTCAACAACAGGGTGGGCTGGTATCATTGAAGACAGACTTGTTGGCCCAGTCATGGTACCTGAAGTCTTTAAAGTGATTGCAACCACCTACAGCAATCTCTTAAAGGAGGTCTTGGATCCATGGCTAGATCACATACCTCTGTCACTTCTAAGGACTCTAGTATTTATGCATGACAACATTCTCTCCCACTCTGCCATGGTCGCCTAAGCATCCCTAGGCTCTTATGGCATACAAGGTGAAAAGTTGATGGTGTGGCCACCTGCCTCTCCAGATCTCAACCCTGTCAAAAATCTTTAGTCCATCATTAAACAAGATATTTATGCTGATGGATACCAATTTACGTCAAAAGATATCTTGTGGGCAACCATCAAAGCTGCAGCAGGGGCAGTCAAACTTGCTATGATAAAAAGTTGACAGATTTCATGACTAATACGGTTTTTAAAGTTATTTGTCAAAATGGTGCTCATGTGGCCAAATAATTCATTATGTCAATAAATTATGTAATATTATTATGGTTTTCTGTTAAATATATACAATATGTCTGCTTAATATGTATCATCATCCTTCATTTTCTCCAAAAATGTCTAGATGGGCTATTTTCATTCAAGAGATACTAGTGTGGTTCACCCAAAAACTGTTGAATCTGAGATAAAAAATAAAGGATGTTACACAAAATAATGAAAACCTAACAATGGTGTTGCCATATAGTGCAAACCAGCTGGGAGAAGTTTTATCGGAATCAATTCACAAAAAACTGAGAAATCCTAAATTTCTTTACCAAGCTATTAACCTGGTTTACTGGTTCAGGGCGTAAATTGTTTTTTTACAACATTCTAAAAACTAATATAATTAAAATGAATGCAATGCAATATTTATCATTTATCAATGTATAAAGAAATAAATATGAAAACAATTTTTTTAATAAATTTATGAACATTTACTAAATTACTTAAATATGTAAACTGACTATAAGGAAATGCTTACTACCATTTTTTAAAAATTTAAATCAATTGGAAATTAGCTGATGTTTTGCCAACCATTCCAATAAACAATCTAATAAATAAATTGTGTTTATTATTTTTGTTGTTAATTCTCAAGAACAAAGAAAATGTATAAACTCACTTTCATCATGATCAAGAATCCTTTGACCTATCAGGGTCGTAGGGGCACTACACATGACACTGTAACACTATTATGAAAGTGCTGGTAAATTGGAAAAAAAAAGGCTTTCAAAATAAACTAGAAAACAAGAAAGAAAAATGTTTTTTTGATAGACTGAAAATATACTGATAAGAAAGACAAAGGAAAATAAAGGGAAAGGATTTTTTTTCCTCCACCTTGGTGTGCAGGTGTTGATGACGACTAGCCTAGAAGCCACCTGTATATGGTCAAGTTAATCTTAAGTGATGGTATTTTTCTTAAGTGCCCACTTGACCCGCACAGTAGAATAGATTACATTTTAACGACTTCAAGTATCCACAATGGCTAGGAACGAATCTCTAGGTAAAATTTGGTCAGTTGATAGGACTTGGAAAATGGCAGTCGCATTGTGGTTATATTTTTCCTTTGTCTGCCTAAGACACGATAAAATTTATTAAAAAGAATTGTCTCTCTTTATCACTTATTGACCAAAAAGCTGGGGTGGAGAGGTGACAGGTAATGGATCCCAAATGCAGTTGGCCACATAAGGATGCAATAAGAATTCCCCACTGATGGAAAATTTGGATGATAATTGAATATAGCAATTAAGGCTAAGACCATGCCTAGCCTCAGGCACAGATAGAATTTCAAGGAAGGCAGAGGAATTGCCTGCACCTTTCGGGCGGTGATGGTGAGATACACCCACACAAGATGGAAGGAGTTGGGCAGATCAATATTTTGCCACCACCACTCTTTGGGGGAAGGATCTCCCCAAATTTGGTCAGGCAATCAATTTCCCAAACACCTCATGCCTCGTGCTAGGTTTGCACAAAGGTCCATAAATATAGATGAGTGAAGCGAGAAGACAGTACAGGGCATTGGGAGAAGATGGTAACAGACAGCCCAAATTGCTGTTTGTAAGACAGACATGTACCAGTTGGTTCAAGACATGCTTTGCCAAACCCTGTGCAGCTTCTGCAGAAAGAACCTAGACTCCGGCCTTGTTCCAGACTACCAAATACACCTGATTGGTCAGCCTGAAGAAATCACAGAGTGGTAGAAATCAGACTTCATTGTACCAGTTTACCGAGCGTGGCTAGATATAGTGTCATGGGGTATTAAGCGGGAAGGTGTTGAAAATCTGCATGCTCTTAATCTATTGAGTAGAATGTTCAATGTATAATCTTTTGATATAAAGTTGTGTTATACAGATGCCTCTTACTTTTTGAGGGGGTAATCTTGCCAAAACTACTGGATCAGCAACATTGAGTATACAACTTGGCATTTATCCACCCTGTGATCTAAAACAAACACAATGTGGGGCAGGGTGAGAATTGAAGATCGAACAACCATCTCCAAGGCTGGTCGTAAGGATTGACCACAGACTTGCCTGGTGACTGAGGACAAAATTGTGATGTCGTACCGCAGCCACAGCTGAAGTGCCATTTTTTGGGCAAGACATCCTGATGGAGCCCAACCCTCTCCAGGCCAGTTTGAATTCAGAATTTTCCTTTTCCTAGACCGTTTGCCACCCAAGTCTGTTCTGCTATTTACCTTTCTCAAGGATATTAGCACGTAAGTGAATATATATACTGGAATTCAAACTTAGCTCTCCAAATCCTCAGTCCGAGTTGTTATTCATTATTCCACTGTACCCCCTAATATTCATATGTTTAGGTTTTATTACAATTCTTATCATTGCTTCTTAAAACAATAAACATTTCCAAAGAGTTTCCTTGCTGCTATACCCATTAAATACAGATCAGTTATAGAAAGCCCTGAAATATTCCCAGCTAAGGAAGACACACACTACATCTTCAGCACCTTGTAGACTCTGTCACATAACATAACCCCCATTATTCAATAAAAGAGCTAAACATTATCATCTATTTCTAATGTTTTGACACTTCAATTTAGTTATCAGATGTGCCAGGGATAATGACAATGTATTGTTGAAATGGCCACCCCATTCACCTAGTTTTGACACCTTGTGGTTTTTTTTTTTTTATGGGGCTATGTGAAAGGACGGGTGTATATCCCCCCCTCTTCCTACAAGTCTAGAGGAACATAAGCAGAGGATCACTTAGGTGAGTGTTACGCAAGACATGCTACAGCATGTTTGACCAGAGCTTGACTACTGACTTGATGTGTGTCATGCCACCAGTGGTGCACATATTGAACATTTGTGAAGCTTTAGGAAATTGGTTGTAAAATCTACATCCATTTGAATATCTTGTTCAAATTTTAATAAAACTTTTATTATTCAACATGAAGCCTATTCAATTTCATTTGCCTGGGACATGTAGTTACTCAGATCAGATATTCATATTGTAAATGATTTCAATTTTTTTTTTTTTTTTTTTTTTTTGGATACCCTGTATTTCAGCTGTTTCTGATTCTGAGCATATGTAGCCATTTTGCTTCCATTTCCATTAAGACTTAGTAGTTGTTCAGTCTATGAAATTACCAGCATCATTCTGTAGCACTACATTTCTGTTGGCTTCAGTTTTCTCTTCGCCAGTCATAATGGAGGATTGATATTGCATAACAGTTCAGCACTTGAAACTAAATTGTCAAAATTTGTTAGCTGAAGTATTGCCATCATTGTTATGTTTTTTTTTTTCTCTTCCTCCTTGGGTCATTAACCAACTTGTAAGATAAAGTGGGGCAGTAAATATATGCATTCTGTTTGCAAGTCTTGATGTTAAGTGATATTTAACATGTACAGTATACTTATATTTTATTTATGTTGATAATATTCTGCTGAGTTGATGAGCAGTTCCACATTACAAGAGGTTAAAACAAATTTGATATCTTAAACAAGGACTTCTAGGGATCTTATTCATGTCATTGTGTGTACCTTTTTTGATTGTACCCAGAACTCCAATTATTATAGGTATAATAGTAATTTTAACATGCTGGCTCCCAAGACTTATTTCCCTTGTTCCAACACTATATCTTAAATCCTGGTATAGTGAAAAGAGGAAAATACAAGTGCAAATGAAGCTTTATTTACATTATTCGGACTGTTGTCCTCATCTTTGTTGCCATATTTATTACAACGTTTCAGCTGTTGTATGCTCCGGCCGAAACGTTGTAATAAATATGGCGACAAAGATGAGGACAATTGTCCGAATAATGTAAATAATGTACATAATAACTCATCTCAGAAATATAGACAGACGCAAATGAAGCTGATTAAAAAAAGAAACAAAGTAAATCCATTTTGTGAAGGTAATCCTTTCCTTTACCTTTGCCTTGACTGTTTCAATAAGAGACATATAAAATAAAAAGCAGTTTAGCTTTTCTTAGTTGTGTAGCAAGGTTTCAATAAAAGACACAAAATACGAATCAATTCAGCTTTTCTGTGTGAGGTGTATCAATATGAGCTTTTATATTTTTTTTCTTTCATATCTTTTCGAGAAATCAGACATTAGAAATATGTTTTTATTTATTTAGTAGGAATGTGATTTCTATTAGATTAGAATTTATATGTTTATTTTACTGGTTGTAGGCGTTTTTTTTTGTTTCCTAAATAAATAAAGTATACTTTTTAAAAAATTTTATAATGTTTTGCCAATTAAATTTTATTTACTCAATCTTTTAGTTTACAGCTCTGTGTATGTAAAAAGAAAAACAAAAAAAATTCCAAAAGGAAAATGAAATAAATGACAAAAAAAAAAAAAAAATGATTCTGGTGTACCATAATCTCATAAGCAATCAATCATAGCATCCCATTCCTAATAATCCTCATAGAAAAGAAATTGGAAAATGACCCACTGAAGAGTTGTGTACGCCTTGCAGACATACACTTGAAAAATTGTCAATAAGGCATAAAAACGGTGTCACTATCTTTCCTAAGAATAGGTTATATAAGAAATTATTCTTTCCTGTTAGCGCCATGTAACCCAGTACAACCTGTCATGCATTATTTGAAATGGAGATGAGTGCTAGAAAGTAATTTAATTTGCATTGCCTGAAGAAATGACTCAGTTTGGCACCTGATGTTCTCAAAGATCATAAGTTGAACTGAACTGATATATATATATGTGGGATGCTGAAAAGTTCTCTGCCTGACCAGAAGGTGTTCTAAAAAAAAAAAAAAAAAATATATATATATATATATATATATATATATGGGTAAGGCTGAGAGCAGCACTTCCCTGTATAAATTCTTACTTCCTTTCTATCTCTTCTCATTTCCAATATTTGGGAAGTAATGTCTTTTTCTCACAAACTAATTTTGCTTTAGTCGTTGATGAATTATGCATGAAACTTCTGTGAAAACATTTTCTGTTGGAGAGAGGGGAGGTGTTTTTAAAAACACTTCTGACAACAATTTGATTGAAACAAACTAGGCAGGGCTTGTCAGGTCTATATAAAAAAAAATGCACACTCCGGTGGGTTGTGAGGTAGTCAACATATTAAGGTATCACTTTTTCCCCCCCCACAACGTCAATATCCTCATATTTACTTATTATATTCTGTAACACATATAGTTTAGCTGATGGCATTGCCATGTCTATGAAAGTATTATTATTGACTACCCTATTTTATTGAACAAAAATTAAAAGCAAAAAAGGGGTCATATTATAAAAAAGTACATGTAAGAAATCTTTACTCATTTTAAAAAAATCTCAGGCAAACATGGACAAACGTGCAATAAGACAATGACAAAAGGACAGTTTTTCTCCCACCATAGCTTTGCTTTTTTTTTTACTACCTTCACTCTTGAACAATGTTTGTTTTAAAAAGCAATGATTAGAATTGGAATAAAACCTAAACATATGATGAAAGGGAATTTATACATTATTTTATTTGGTCTTGAGAATTTACAACAAAAATATTAAACACTTTATTTATTTGTGTTATAATCTAAGCCAAACAAATCAATTAACCCAGCTTTTCTTTGTGTATTTTATTCCTGAAAAAGACTGCAGAATGGAATAACTGAAGTTTGTAAGAACAACAAAAGTAACACATTTGAATTTACTTGTCTTGGGAAGAAGGAAATTTACTTAAACGAGCAACTGCAAGATCTTTGGATACAAGGTTGCATATTCAAATTTGTAAATATTTTTTAGCCAAAATTTTTGTACTTAAGTTGTTATCTTGTGATAGCTGTTATAATAGACATGATGTTTTGGACAAGTATTTTCTGGCCATCTTCAGTTATCCATTAATATTGTTACTTTATCCCTGTGATGCATATTATTTTACTACCTGATACAGGTAAACTTGTAAATGCTAGATGACAGCAAGACTTTGCACACTACACTATCATCCCAAAGGAGATTAATGGTGAGTTTTGAAAGCCTTTATATCCAATGTCAGGTTGCTTTGAAAATTGGTTATCACAGTGGGTTCATACAGACTTTTTTTTTTTTTTATAATAGACATGTTGACAGCAACATCTATAACAAAGATGGAAACAATAAAACAACTAAATCAAATAAGTCAAAGTATACTGAAAATTCTTCACATCAAATCAAACAAATTTATTCAAATTTCATCTCAAAATTTGAATAAAGTTGAATTAAGCCATTGTTTGTACTTTTTTGTCCCCCCCCCCTCAATGTCACATGCCTTCAGTCTCATAGTCATGGAGATTTCAGCAATTTGAGCAGAAGGGAGATAACTCTGATCAGTTGGAACAATTTTACCCATTTTCTAGCTTAGCAGTTTACTCACCAAGACCAACAATCGAAGAGTGAAATCCTCTCTGGAGCACAATCCCCCCAGGCAGTACCCCTTTCCTTTGAGAGGGGGCTGGGTTTATTGCCTGGTGCCCGAGGTGTCCCCAAAAAGGGAAATGCCAAGGAGGCTTGAGAATTTTTCAATGGTATTGCTGACAAATCCACATTAAACCGACCTTGTATAACTAAAGGATCAAAAACTAAGAAAAGTTACATAAACGTGGACTAGAGGATTATCCCTTTATCTCCTACTCTTGAAAAGGTATAAATCCATCTCTTCTCCCTTCCCACCTTTGGATAAATAGCCAAACAGTCCTAGAGCCCTGGGTGGGAACAAGACAACTCTGAATTACAAACCAGAGTGGTCAGTGACTAAACCTGCTTCCCCACCAGACCCGCGTCTGGTGAGGGTAAGTGGAGCCCCAGCAGCACAAAAAACAAGAGATGTTAAAGGGTGGATGCAGTCAACAGACATCCACCCCAACTATGGGTTAAATAGCCTTACCAACCAGCAATTGGCCATGCATAGTAAGTATGGCTACACCTCTGAAAACATGCTCAATCAGAGATGGGTTCCGCCAACAGGCCCTGGATTTGGTGAGGATCTCTATACAAGGTGGAGTACTGAAAAGATCTTTACCTGATAAAGGCAACCCAAAACAAATTCTAATGTTTAAGTCGTTGGTCAGGCTAAGAACGTTTCTGCACCCTCTTTGTTGAAATGCTTTAATAATTGTGGTTAAATTTGTGTAGTTGATATTTTTTTCTTTTTTCATTCAGTATTGAAATCTTCAATGTTGATATTTTGAGAAATATTGTGGCTTGCATTTTTCTTTAAATGCAAGAGATTAATTGTTGATTAGTCAATATTTTTTTTTGTTGCTAGATGATTTCCTTACTTTATCAATGCTTGCAAATATCTTGATTTTGTCAGGTGTCTGGGTATTTGTCACACTGCTCCCTACATTGATTTTAAATTTCAAGAAGGAAGATCAGCCTCTCAGTGTAACAGACTATTTTGGTTGGACACTATGGACTGTTGGATTTTTGCTGGAAACAGTAGCAGATTGGCAGAAATTTCGATTTCGATCTGATACATCAAATAAGGTAAGAAGTTGAATTGTTTTCTTTTTTTTTTTGTCCCTGTTATGTTGCAATTAAATCAATCAAGTTCAACCTTTTCTGTCCAAATTCAATGTCCCCATCAAGAAGCCAGATATAATAATTAAAAATGACTGTCCTTACATCCATTTGAGCTGCACGTGAGAGATTTACTTTCAATTGACACAAGAAATTTATAAAGGTGTCAGCTAGAACAAACCACACCCACACACACACACATATATATATATATATGTATATGTATATATAAACATATCTGATTAAACAATTTAGACAGTGTGTTTACTTATTTTCAATAATAAAATCCTTCCTTAATCACATAAGTTTTCTTGTTTCATAATTAAAGACAGCAAGAAAGGTACTGTGGTTATATTTATTCATTTTTATTTTGCCCTATCATCAGGATTTTGTCTTAGCCATCAATATCATCAGTTATATTATGTCAATTGTATTATAATTACATGTATCAATTGTATTATGTCATTATCAATATCATCATCAATTATATGACAATGACATTGTCAATATCATCAGTGTTTTGTCTTAGCCATCGAAACCCTAATGATGATGATATTGGAAAATATTGAAATTAGTCAGGGAAAAATAAAAATGAATAAATATAACCACAGTACTTTTCTTACTGTCTTTAATCATGAAACAAGAAAGCTTATATGTAATTAAGAAAGGATTTTATTATTGAAAATAAGTAAACACACTATGTCTAAATTGTTTAATCAGAAATGTTTAAATGATATGTTGTGAAAATATATGAAATTTAAATATATGGTAGATAACCTTGCAATCAAGGCACTCTATAGACATTTTTGTCATGGTGAATTGTTTTCTCTTTATCAGTAGACAAAAGAGACATTTTAGAAAACAATACATCAAATGTACTGGCTGCCTACTGTAATGAGACTGACCACAATTTTGACATAAAAATACTACTCGACAGTGAAAATATATATCAGTATTAAAAAAAAAGGAAAAAAGTGTATACACATTTGAAGCTTTCTCAAATAATTCAAGCAACTAGAACCAACTATATCCAAATTAAATAATGCATATGAAGACAGTGTTTATCATAGATGCAGGCTCTTAAGATTTTGTTACGTTTTCAAATTGATGTCTGTTATGATAGTCGTTGCTGACAACGCGATGCAATGGAATTACAAGCAGCAATCAACATTTTGATAGGTTTCTTGTACTTCTGTGAAAACTTTTTTTCTGTCACCCTTTCTTGCTTCACAAGGCTTGTTGATATATGTTGTCTTCCAAAACAGTTCTTGTGCATATAGTCTGAAGCTGATGGTACTGTACACTATCTCTAATTCGTGAGATTGTAAGCCGCATGGGTGAATCTGAATGAAACTCTTTGATACCAACCTTTGAACTTCAACTGAATTTTTGTACTTCTGGTAACATTTCAGGATGAACTTTCTTTGTTCAAAGCTAGGCATGGATGACATTAGTAATACTAACATATAAATCTGAAAAGAAAGCAAGTTGGCTTGAGCTATACACTGTAAAAGTATGTATACATCTTTTTGAGACACCATGACAGTTATGTTTTTAAATATCTAAACATCACTATCCCTCCCAAATATTTATTTGAACTCTTCACACTCACTGAAGTCCCATGGACCTTGCCGAGGATTGTGAGGCTAGTGCTCAAGAACATTAGGTGTTACTGCTGTAGTTTTTGTAGCAAGTTTTTATGGGTTGAAATTTGCTAGCCCCATGATTGGCCAGTTTTCACCTGGTCTTCTCAAAGTCTCTCTTCTAACTACTGACCAGGCTCGACATTTTAACTTTGGAGATCAAACTAGAACTGTCATTTCAGTGTGATTCGACTGTAAATTTAGTCTACCTCCTACCACCATTCTTATTTGACCATATATGTTATCTTCTCCCCGACTTATTTGAATAGGACTTACCATTTCTCTTCCATATTTTTTTAACTGTTTTCTTTTCTTTTTTTTTTTTTTTTAAAGGGCAGATTCATTCGATCTGGACTTTGGAATATTTCCAGGCATCCCAATTACTTTGGTGAAATTCTTCTTTGGTTAGGTCTTTTCATTTCTGCTTCCAGTGTGATGAATGGCAAAGAATACCTGAGTGTCTTGTCTCCTGTTTGCGTTGCCTTCCTCATAATCAGAGTCTCTGGTATTCCCATATTAGAGAAATCTGCTTTCAAGAGGTGGGGCACCAGTCCTGCATATGCAGAATATGTGCAGTCAACAGCTGTCCTTATCCCATTTATCTGGTAAATGATGCTCAGGCAAATGCAAAGTTGTATTAGAAAATGCTCATTTGAAGTTCATTTCTTGTGGAAGAAATAGACCAACTTGGGGAAGTTCTTGTATTGAAAAAAAAAAAAAAAAATTTTTTTTCAACCTTTCAAAATTATTTTCATTTGAAAGAGGGATTTACTTGTGGCATATTCTGATGGTAAAATCTTTTCTTTTGTAAATCAAAATTAGTTTCTTACACCTAACAAGCTACAATTTCAGTCTGAAGATTGTACTGCTGTGACTTCCTGGGTAAGATATTGGAGTAGTTTCCCTTTACTTTCTCCAAAGTTTTATTGTAACTTAGTTTTCATTCTGATCACCAAACAAAGCTAGAGATCCCTTCCCCAAGGACACTTGTGCAAAAAAAAAAAAAAAAAATTACAACAGACTCGGCTGGATAAGTTCACTTTCTGCACCTATTGAAGAGTGTAGTAAATGGATAAACATCATTTTAATGGTGTTTTATTGCTTTGTTCTAGATAGAGTATTTTATTTTCATTAGGTATGTGAAAATAATGTTTAAAACTAAAGCAAATCATAAACAAAATAGCAGGTTTTCAAAATTAAGCATTACTTGCAAAACATGTTGCTTTTTTTTTTTTTTTTTTTTTAAATTTTTCATGATTTCTCTGTGAAATTTACAATTATCAACATTTTTAAACAAAATAATTTTCAAGTTTGTTTGTTTGTCCAATAATTTTATAAAATTGCTGACCAGGATCCGTTTTTTTTTTTTTTCCTTTTTATAAATGTTTTGTATTATAAAAGTATCCCCTGAAAAATTTTAGCAGTATATTTTCCTATATACTAATAAAAAAAGCTGAAAATAGCAAAATGAATTTCATGATAACTTCCTAGTCTTACAAAAGCTGAAGTTTTTCTGTTGACATCTCCACTTATGCAATGGCTAATCCCCCCTCCACTCCCTAATTGATTGATTTACTTATTTGAGAGTTGTCCTTGAAAATGTTAACATATGTTCTTTTATTCAATGGAGATAAGCTTCAACTCAAGCCTTTGCACTTAAAAAAAAAAAAAAAAAAAAAAAAAAATAAATTTCACATGCAGCAGTAATGTGGTTTAAAGTAATCAGATCCAACTTCTCTAAAATTAACTTTGGATTCTATTTTATTGTCATTTTGGTGAAATTTTATAATAAATTATTTTTCATATTACAAGTGTTGTTTTTTTTAATTTTAGATTTATTTTCAGTTAGCTTAAAAATATTTTCTGTTGCAAGCCTATTTAACACAACTTTAAATGGAAGTAAATCTAAACAGATCCTTTGCTTTGTTGTCAAATGAATTAAGATTAAAAAATAAAATTAGCGTACATTTTTATCAAATACAGCGGAAGCTCAATTTAATGGACTAATAGGAGGAGAGGATTGTCTGTTAAAACTGTTTCTCCGTTAATTTGAAGCACTTTTTTCATGGCCAGTGCAGTACAAAATTATTGTAAATAAATGTAAATACAGTATATATGTGTATTTTATTTTTTAAATTACTATATACCTTTAAATAAAGTTTGAATAGTTCTAAAATTAAATCTAAAGTTTGTTGGTTCCGGAACTATTAATTTGAGGTTTTACTGCATTTGGATATCACTTTGTTTAATGATAAAAAAAAAAAAAAAAAAAAAAATCTGATTTTGGAATCTGGTTTCATAATTGGTAAGAAATTTGAGTGAGTGAATTGGTTCCCTTATATAAGTCATTAACAAAAGAAAATCTTTTCTTTGAGAACTCGTATTAAAGCAATTTACAGGATTCCCGAGTTTGAATGTCAATTGAGAGAACAGACTTTGAACTTTTATACAATCCTTTGACAAAGCCAGAAAAGAGACTCATGCTTGGTCCATAGCACTCAATAGCCTTTAGTATTTATTAAAGATGGACTGTTTCATCTTGTTTAATCTTCTGTGCAGGGGCAGAGAAATTTAGTGTTTATGTATGGGGAGTGAGGAAAGAGAGTCCCAAGAAGAGAAAAAAAAACAAAAAACAAAACAAAATCTATAAAGCAAATTGTGTTTATCAGTTGACACAACTGAGGTTTATTACAATACAGGTTATTTCTTTAAAAAGTTTCCATTGCAGATTTTAGGGTAGACAATTAGATCAGGGTATCCCCACTTCCATAGTCTTAAACACACTGTGTTATGGACAGATAAATATACTTTTGGCTTCACAAGTTGAATTGATTCCAGATATACAAGTTTTGAAAGTTTATTCAAGGTTTAAATATTTGCTTTCTTCAAGTGTGTCTCAGAAAATTGTTAATTCCTGGCAATCCTGATCATTAGCTCTTTTGAAAGAATTCTCAACATTGCATTATTCTTTTAATCAGTAAAGTGTATTATTTTATATATATTTTTTTTTTACAATAGGTTTTACCTTTGACTAACTAACCTGTTTATGAACTCATTAACAGTAGGTAAGAGCCATTTCAGTCATTGTAATTTTGAAGGAGATTCCTGACATGGCTAATTGGTTAATTTATAATAAGCAATTTAAATCTACTTATGTCTGTTACTGAAGACCGTCTGTCAGGCATAAAAAGAAAGATGAAAAAAAGGAGGCAGTAGGCAGCATTATAGACTGGGCAGGGTTAGGGCAGAGAGTAGTCTTTGTATTCTTATGGGGGCAGGAATTGGGGTTTTGGGTTCAAATCTCTCACAAGCTTTAGATTTTTTGAAAAATACCTAATTATTGCATTTAAATAAATATGCAAGGGAATATTACATCCTTGTTGCCATCCAGGGATGATGATTATTATTATTTTCTACTTGTATAAACCAGAAAACAGAGTTTGAAATATAAAAACAACAAGAATAAAGAGAATGAGAGAGAGAGAGAGAAAAATAAAAGCTAAAAATAGCAAAGATGCCCTACCACCAGCAAATTTCTAGTTTGACTTATAATTATGTATAATCATAATTATAATAGTCATGTCCATGTTATCTTGGCATGGATGCATTCAATCCAATGAGTAAAGCCAATGTGTGGTGAAAAAAAATAATATTCACAATTCATTGAATTTTTTCCTTTTTTTTTTTTTTTTTTTTCAAAAATGGAAACCTCTTACACGTTATATGTTTAAGTTATACCATGTGAGTATGGTATCTTTTTTTTCTTTTTTTCTTTTTACAAATGCAAGACTGCTTAAGAGAAAGGTGTGTTTGTTTTTTTTTTTTGTTCTTGTTTGAAATCAGTTTTCCTCCTTTAATGTGAAGGTGAGGTAACAAGCATTGGCACTTGGGATGGAACCTCCAACTTGTTGGAAGCTGTTCTAACCAATGAGCAAATGTGAAGCCGATTGTATTTTTGTTTGTTTGTTGATGACCTAGTCAAAGAATAATAAAGGGAGAATAGTTGTGAGAATGATAAGACTCATTGTCAATCATTCCCGTACTTGGAAAAACATTGGTTGGGTGGATGGGAGCCGCTGGAGACAAAGAATAGAAATTAAAGGCACAAAAAAAAAAAAAAAAAAAAAATACAGGCACACAACACAGAAACCAAAACAGGGGAAATTAAATGATTAAGTGGGGAAAAAAAAAAAAAAACAACAACACAACCCCCATTCCTTCTTCAGCCCAATACAAAAAAAAAAAAAAAGGATGCCAAGTGAAGGCACATTGAAGGAAAAATTAATGACAAAATTTTGCTTGCAACAGAATGTGCTCTTTTGAGGATGATTATTTTGTTTTGTTTAGTTTTTTTTTCCGACTGTGAGGCCAAGGTTGGTCTTGGTGAATGTGGCTGCCTCGATTTGGACTCTAGGAGAAAAAGCAGTTCAATATTTGGAGAGAGGAAGGACCTCCAGTGCTTTGGAAGAAAGAGTGTGTGTGAGAGTGTGTTATTAGCAAAAGGTGTTAAGATCCTGAGTGCATCTCTTGGGAGAAGCGAACATCAGCTCATCATTTCTGATATTCAAGATCTTGTCATTCGCTGAAAAGGAAACAGAAAAACTGTCACAAAATGTTTTAAATGTTATTCAATACAAAAACTAACAACTGCTTTTCATATAGAGCAAAAGGAATTGTACAACTGAATTGGTAGGGAAAAATGGCTTTGTCCATTAATTTCTTTTTAATTCATCATCTACTGTCCCTAAAATAGGAGGGTAGACATTAATGGGTTATAGGTTGGAATATATATAATACCAGGTTCTTATTATCAAGTATCGACCATCATAAAGACTAAAAAATAAATTTGACAAAGATTATTGTTTAAGGTTGACGGACACGCATGTTTAAATTAGTTTTTTTTTTTTTTTATTTATGAATTGGTCAAACCCAAACTCAAACAAAAACATTGTTTTCAATTGTTATGAGTCTACTGATTGAATAGAATTTTATTATAAATAATCGTCTTGTAAATGGAATTTTAAAAGCATTCTGAATGTAAAAATAAAGAAAAAAAGTGTGCAAGACAATAAGAAACACTACCTGCCAAAAAAAAAAGTGAAGTTTTGTTGAAATATAAACAAACATAGACACACAAACAACCCGGGTTTTATAATAAGTAATAACTCAATACGAGTTGTCCCCCTTTCATTCTGGCGACTTAATCGTGTTTTCAAATTGATTTTGTGCAAAAACAATTGTGTTTTTCCAATTTTTGGCGCTGTCAGAACCACCGCCAGGTAATTTTACGTAGTCCTGTGAAGTTTTGTTGAAATCGGTTGAAAAATGTAGGAAATAAGATCCCATATATAAACAGACAGACACACACACAGACACACACAATCTGCGTTTGATAATAAGTAAGATAATTGATACAGGATTTTATTATTTTATGAGTTAAGATGTGCCGAGACCCCCCCTCCCCCCAATAACAGACATAAGATAAAAGGTGAAGTTGTATGGTAGCTACCAATGGATTGATTTGTTTAATGGCATATCAATTCTTTATGGATCATTTAATGCTGATATTGAATTTTCTTGGGATCTTTGAAGTAATTGCAATTGTATACTTTTAACTACAGATAAAATGTATTGCTGGTTACTTTGCTTTAAAAATATACTGTTGGTCATTTTACTATAAATATGTATTGTTGCCCCCCCCCCTTTTGTTTTTTTACATAAAAATATATTGCTGGTATTTTTTTATACTTTCATAGTGATTTGTTTGGGGGTTCACTATTTACCCATAGTTGGGATCCTAAAAGGTGGTACCCCCTCAGATCAGTGTGGATTTGGGAACAACAACAAGAGGTGGTTCCATGCTACTCAAGCTCTTCAATGTCCCAATCAAAGGCCTAGCAATTGAGCTAAATGGTAGAGACACTTTAATTTAACCATTCTTATGAAAACTCAAGGTCATTTTTCTAGGAATTTTACATATAGATTTACTGGAATAATTCAAAAGGAATAAGTTGATTTCTGTTTTCATTTGAACACACACGTTTTTGAAATTAGGGTTGAAATTTGCAGTAAAATGAAGTACATAAATTTCAAGGAATATAGCTTCTGCTTACTACAACTTGGCAGAAGATAATAATAATAATAATAATGAGAAGATAAAGAGGAGGAGAAGATAAAGAGGAGGAGAAGATAAAGAGGAGGAGAAGATAAAGAGGAGGAGAAGATAAAGAGGAGGAGAAGATAAAGAGGAGGAGAAGATAAAGAGGAGGAGAAGATAAAGAGGAGGAGAAGGAGAAGATAAAGAGGAGGAGAAGGAGAAGATAAAGAGGAGGAGAAGGAGAAGATAAAGAGGAGGAGAAGGAGAAGATAAAGGAGAAGTTTGCATTCTTGATAAATGGATAAAAAAGAAAGATTAATTCTATAACCTTCATTTTTGGCTGCTTTCTTTTCATGTCTCTTTTACTTTCACGTTCCTACAAAGAAAAAAGAAAAAAAGAAAAAGAAATTGCTTTCAGTAACAAAATGCAGTAATTTCCCGAAAACTTTTATTCTTTAATAAAATAAAAAGAAGCAGATCAAATCATACTGAAAATGACAAAAATTCTCATTTTTAAAATTCACATTGAATTTATCATGAAAAAGCATTAAATTGCTAATTCTCCACCCAAATTTTTGTTATCTTCATGCAATTTTGTTTGAAGTTTCGAGATGAAGTCTTGTCATCATTTCAGATTTATTTAATTTATCCTCATCATTGTTATGATTACACTTTTGAGTTAATGTAATCTCTGACCTTCATCAGTTGTATGTTGGCTCCACTTATTTTGATCATCATATTCAATCCCATGATCAGGTGGGGTTGTAGAGCACCTGATCAGTTCTATCCATACATTTGGGTTGAAAGCTGGAGAGGTATCCATTCATGTGTATTGTGCCATAGGCAAATAGACCTCTTCAGGTAAAACCACAGCTGATGTCCTCCAACTGGAATATTTTTTTTTTTTTTTTTTAATTCACCCAATACATGATCCAAGAGCCACTCAAGGTAGAGGATTAATGAATGAAGTTTTATGGATGAAAGAATGAATGTGGGGAAGGGGTTATAAAATGGGAAATAATTCATCACCTACAAAGCTGCATAAACACTTTTGAACTCTGGAAAGAGATAATTGGGCAGTTCCAGACCAGATACGGCAGCAATAGTCCATTTTTGGTTTGATCTGACTCTTGTAAAAATAGAGAGCATGGAATGTAGAGTTAGGTACTTTCTGGAGTGGTAAAAGTAGCTGACCATTTTCCTAGTGTCTTTAGCAATGGAAATATATACAAATTCCACTTAAGGCGTGTAATGAGTTGGTTGGTCAACTCGACACCCGCAAAGCGAGTGGAGGTGGGTAGGCGTGGAAACTGTGATTGGTAGCTGGCTTTTTGGTGTTTTGCATGGGCGAGTTACCAAGCTCTATATAAAGGGCTGGAATGAGAAGAAGGGCAGTTTCAGTCTCAGAAGTGGAGACTGTGCCCGTTGCTACAACAGTAGAAGAGAGACTAGATTTTTTTCTTTTCTTTCTTTTGTGACACATTTGAACACAGTTTCTAAGTGAAGATTTGTCTTGCTAATACTTACTCTGCATTTGATTTTTGTAGAAAATGTTATTGTTATTTTCTGTGTGTTCAGTGTTGTTATTGGTTACTTTAGAAAAAAAAAAAAAGAAGTCTATGGTAATCCAAATTTCTAAATCATTATATTGGATATACTACAATATGTTTAACAAGACTCACATTACATTTCTCTGACCATAGCTAAATTAGGTCTCATTTGAAAACACATGGAGACCTATCAAACTATCCGTAAAATACTTGTTGATAATACAAATATAATAGCATCATCCACATGTACAAAAAGGCTAAAAATAATGGAAGCATTATTAATAAAAAAAGAAAAAAAACAAACACTCAGAAACATGAACATGGCCATAATGTGCTGACTGTATTTGGAAAATAAAACATTCCTATAACTCTAAATACAGAGATAAAATAATCTATATATTCAGTTAAAAGTAAAATAAAATTCATCCTTGATAATGGCTAAAAGTATAGCTGAAAGTGCTTGGAAAACATTTGAACAATTTTTATGTAATTTATGTCATGAAAAGAAAAAAACTATATGATCACGAGAAATTATATATAAAAACTCAACCTTCACGCATTGTCAGTCATTTTTAATGAAACTTGCATAAAAGGATTGCTGCCCAAATACAATATATATATATATATATATATACACACACACATACATACACGTTGTCAGCCATTTTCAATGAAACTTGCATAAAAGAAGGATTGCTGCCCAAATACACTATATATATATATATATATATATATATATATATATATATATATATATGATAGTTCAGGTGGCTTAATGCTACTGAGAATGGAATTAGCAAACTAAGTTTGAACTTTGGTTGTAAGAATTTGTATTCACTTTGCATTAATGCCCTTGGAAAAGGCATGAACCAAATAATTAGTTATCAGTATCAATGCACTTAATGAATTCTATAAGGATAAATTAAAAGAAATTATTCTAAAAATCAAATACTTTCACATTGTAGCACCAAACATTAACAATCTCAAATCTTCTAATCATTTTAACATACTTAGAAAATGTTTCCTCTTTTATACCATTTACAAATCTATGGACATGACAGTGGGATGCCCAATGGTTTACATCTGATTATGATGAGGAAAAGAAATAGATTTTTTTGTGATGAAGACAAACTGAAGTGTTTCTAAAGACTTATCAATAAAGAATGAATGTAGGATGGTGGGGTAATAAACTCACCTCCCATTTTCTGGTTTTGTCTGGGTCATCTTCATTCATTATTTTTTCCTTTTCTGCTCTTCTCTTTTCTTCTCGTCTTGCCTGAGCAGCTTCTTGGCGCTGTGCATGGGCTGCTTTTAAAAATGCTTCTTCTGCTTTTTGTCTGTTTCTTTCAGCTTTCTGCCGAGCCTAAAAAAAAATGTGAGGCTCTCAAGATAATCATTAAGCTATAAACATATGCAAAGAAATGTCACCTATTCAGAGGAAACTGCTTAGTGCGATTACATTAAACAAGCGATATAAAAAAAACAAAAAAACAAAAACAGGCAATAGTATACATTCATTGTTATTAAATTCATAATTACAATTTTACATTATTAAAAAAAAAAAATTGATACAAATTTATTGATCTGAAATTATTATTTTTAATTCATTTCAAATAAATTGCTCATTTGGATAATAATTTGATAACATTATCTATGATTATAAATAAACTTTCTTACATACTTTTTAGCTAGGTGTGCTTTAACTGTTCAGCCATGGAGGTCTCTACAGCAAAGCAAGGCTCAATTACTCCTCCTTATGAAAGGTACATATTTTGTTGGGACTTTTGATGTGTATATCTACTAACTTATATTTTTGTATCCAAAACCTAAACACAGTAATTCAAGTAGTTAAAATGGATTTTAATCCAACAATTTTATTATTATAAACATTATTTTAGTGAATAAAAACATTTGAGTGGACACCACCCCCACGTTTTAGAAACCGTGAAATTAATGTGAAATTTAATAAAACTTTCTGCTGTTTAGGCTGGTGGAGATTAATTGCATTGCTTACAAAATGGGGATGTCTACTAACATGTGTACCCAATTTTTGATGGCAATTAAATATATACTAAAATATTAATAAAAAAATAAATTAAAAATAATAATATAATAACTCTAAAAACTAAAATAATACTAATAACTCTAAAATACTAAAAAATAATACTAATAACTCTAAAATACTAAAATAATACTAATAACTCTAAAATACTAAAATAATACTAATAACTCTAAAATACTAAAATAATAATAATAACTCTAAAATACTAAAATAATAATAATAACTCTAAAATACTAAAATAATAATAATAACTCTAAAATACTAAAATAATAATAACTCTAAAATACAAGTTAAGAATGCCAAAGTTTTGTGCTGGGCACAATTTTCAGGCATTGTAAAATTATTCCTTGATTCTAAATATGCGTGTGTGCACACAGACACATTTATTGTGCAATATTTTTTTACATCACCAGAGAAATCCACAAAGTAGAGATGCGCAAATGTAATGAACACTTCTGTTTGACAAAACAGAAATACCACAACATGTTTATAGTATTAAAAGTAATATAAAAACAATAGTTTCATTTATTATAATAGTTTTCACTTATGACATTGAAACAAGGGAGAGTATCGCTTGTCATCATTACTTAATTTTACTTTTAATTTAATATTCACAAAGTACTGAATATAGATAAAACTATGCAAAACAAAGTTTTTTTTAGATTTTACAAGTACAATAAAATTGCAAAATTACTTTCTATTGTCTTCATTTTTGGATGACACGAGTAAACTAGTCAAATGATGAAGAACTAGTTATTTCTGTAGGCAATGACATCAGAGGTAGGATTTATTAAACAAATACTGTTTTTCACTCTAATGCTTACATATATATTGACATGGCAAATACTAGAAGTATACCAAGGAAGTAAACAGGGACAAAAATTTCCACTGTATATTTAACACATGACCAGACACAACAAGTAAATCATTTCTTTACTTATTATTTTAGGCAAAATATTAACTTCAGAGGCAGGTGGAGAGGGTAAAAAGAGTATATTTTGACTGAAACACAGAAAAATCTGTAAGAGTCCATTCTTAGTGAATTTGGTGTAAAAAGGCAAAAGTCATTAACAGGGCTATTAATGGCGCACCATCAGTGCTTAGAAAAGTAATCTGATATGATTTAACCACTGGTAATATTATCTAGATTTTGTTTGAACAAATTTTGTGCAATGAAACTCAAAAAGAAAAGAATTTTCAGAGATGAGGAATTAAGTGTTGTTGACAGAAAAGGGATATTATATATATATATATCACTTAATTTGAAATAATTACAATGTGAATATCAAAAGAAAATCTATGTAAGGGCGACACTTACATCTTTGCTGAGTTGCATTCGACTGACTTTGTCAATGCAATGAAATATCATCTGCATTAATGGCTTCATGCCTTCCATATCTGATGTGCTGGTACGACCCCTGCCAGGCACTGGAAAAAGAGAGAGAGAGAGAGAGGATAAAAAGAAAGTTGCAATATGAGCACTGGTAAAAATGGTTGCTGAAGACATTAGGTTTATAATACCCAGAAATTCATACCCAGGATGCATGGCACAGTGGATAAAGGCGTTGGTTAGATCCAGTGACAGGACCCAAAGAGTGTGAGTTTAATACCCAGTTAAGGGAAATTAGCAGGAGATAACTGACATCCATCAAACATGGCACGTGGAACTAGAACAGTCTACCCCAGTGAGCGAAATAAAGGGTTCAGTTTGAAATTCCAACCACCTGAAGAAGGCCGGAGCGTATGGCCGAAACATGATAAATATGGCGACAAATTTAAATTTTTATTATTGCATTATTCCAAAATTTTAACACATCAATGGATAGCCATTAATGTCGACAACTGAGCACAAATAGTTATTAATTAAAAAAATCAGTAATTAATGTATAATAATATCTATAACTACATGTACAAGAATGTCGCTTTTGATAAAAGTTAAAAAGTAACCATAATATGTAAAAAATGCGTATAGTGTTGAAAATTCTTTTTTCCACAATATAGCTATTTGTGTTATGTTATAATACTTATTACCTAAACAATAATAATACTGAATAAATTTTTTTTAAAGATTAAAGTATATCTCCCTAATAGCTGTTGTGATTTGTTAAACCAAATATCATTGATTATAACAATATTTATTACAATTTAACTTCATTTTTCTTCTCTATTTAAATAAATTTATAAAAGAATCACTAACTCTGTTTTAAATCTTTTGTGAATATATGTGTTTGGTTTAAACTTCAATATTTAGACCCTTAAGACCATATATATTCCAAGTTGTCATTTTTCATGGAAGGTTTTGATAATTTATTCCTTTATATATAGACCAAGATATTTGTAAATTCAAACATTTTTCACTTTTAAAAACAAATTTTTATGCTTAAGATTGTAATTAGATAAAAACTGGAAATATGTTTCTTCAAGGAAAGATGGCCTCTCAGGAATGTTTATAATTTTAAAACAAACTTTTTATTAAATAAAATGATTGTGTATTCTTTTAATCTCTTCATTTTCAATTTAACTCAGGTTTTTTTTTACCACTGTTTAAGACAGCAATAGAATAACATAGGGTTTATGTATGTAAATAAATAGACAGTTCTTTAGGGTTTTTAGATTTCTGTTTTTACATAAAATAAATAATTTAGTAATAATAATTTTGAAAGATCTTCCTTTATTAAATGAAATGTATAAAATATTCTACAATTCATGCAGTTATTAATTTTGTTGCTGTTTATTTAAAAAGTAATTGAATGACATTGGATTTAAATTTGAAATGATAAAAATATTGGACATAATAATTTGCATGTATCTTTGCTTATACAAAGAGTACAGAAATAAAGTGGTCATCAAAACCTTTCTTGGAACGTGCTGAATATATAGTTTTACAGGTCTTAATATTGTAATTTGAGAGTTTAAACAGGACATATAGATAAATGCCTTTTACTAGAGAATAGATTAGGGGTTATACCCAAGATTAATTTCTGTTGATTGTAAGAATTATTGTAGCTTTTGCAATGCAATGAATGAAATGTATATGGAAAGAAAGAGTTAATAATATGACCAAGTAGATCTGTTTTGTGACTTATTTCTTATTAAAATCAGCTCGTGATTATGGTAGGTATTATTACACTCCCATTCAATTGCTACAAAACTATTCTTAAGTCAAATACATTCCTTTGGTAATGAGTAAGTTCCACTCAGACAGCTTCTCCAGAACTATTACTTTGTGGAACAAACTTCTGAGAGGATGTTTATATAACCATTACAATCTTGACCTTTCTAAGTCTGGAATCAGCTGTTATCTGTCCTACATATTTTCAGAATATGCACTTCCTGGTTACCTGTCTCTTACAACAATTTCACTTAGTAAACCTTTACATTGAGTGGCCTTTGTATTGGGTTAAAAAAATAAATATACAGACTTACAAGTAGAATCTTTCCTATTTGGAAGTTCCTCATTAATAAAAAAAAAGGCATACATACACAAATATCAATAGAAGCTGATATCACACGGCTCTACTTGTTTTTGATGGCAAATATAACTTAAGACTATTAAGGTAAGAACAGAAAATCAATGAAAGAACAAAGGGTATAAAAATGAAGTGTTTACATGAATTTCATGATTGAAAGAAACCTCAGAAAAATGGAATGAGGGTGAAGAAAATCTATAGAAAGAAGAAAATGGAGTAAACACATACCATTGAAGCAAAATATTAATACGGGTTTAGAGTTGGGCATTTTTTGAGGAGTTGTTTCTCTGCAATGGAAAAAGTCAATATATAAATATCACTTGCAAAAGGAATTGAAAAACATACTTTTATAAACTGTTTCATAGCATGATAAAAAAGTATTAAAATCAGTATGGAAAACTAGGGTCAATAGATAGTGATCATGGTAGGTATTATTCTTAGACTATGCAATTTATTAATCAACTGCTTTAGCATGATTGTTAGTTCAATAGTGTAATCCAAAAGAAAAGCTTTTCTTTTTCTTTTAAATGAATAGTTTTAAAAAAATTGCTATAATTTTGGAGCATAACTGATTAATAATTTTGCTCAAAGTTTACTTTTCTGTAATTCTGATTAATAATTATAAAAGTGATGGCCCATATGTATATTAGGTGATGTTTATTTTTAGTTTCCAAAAATAAAAGTCCAACAGCTACTGGCTTTGTATATTTAAGAAGGCTCTAAAAAATATTTCAGTACACAGTAAAAAAAATTCTCAATTTTGTCACAAAAGGTGTAGACACTGTTATGTATACAGGATGCGATGAATAAATTGTCGTCTAAATTACAAAAAAAAAAAAAAAAAAAAAAAAAAAAAAAAAAAGAAAATAACACTCATTTTAACAGATATATTTACCAAAATTACACAAAACTATCTTGAAATATTAAAGAGTAAATTTATTCAATAAAATCGCCATTGGCTTCAACCACGGCCTCCAGATGACTTTAAAATCTCTTACATCTTTTCTGGACAGTCTCCTTAGTTGGTGAATGCTGCCATAATCCTTGCCTTCATCTTTGGTGTTACAAGGAGTTTTGTTGGTCTCTCACTCAACTGCACCCGACACATAATAATCAAGGGGGTTGCAGTCTGAGGACAGATGTAATGGGTAATGTGGTCACAGAAATTGTCTGACACCCATGACTGTTCTCCTGCTTGTGTGGCATGGTGCAAAGTCCTGTTGTCAGACACAGTGTATTCCAGCAGCCACCCTCCTGACCAAGGACAGCACTACCTCCTCAAGGCACTTGATGTAGGCCTACATGTTGAGTCTGAGGCCCGATGGGAAGATGAATGGAGACATAATGTCACCATCACTAGTGATTTCTCCAAACACATTTGTAATCACTATTAGACTCATCCAACTCCTTCCAAATCCTCTGCACTGTCAAACACTCTGAAATGTTTGTACTAGAGCTTCTGGCATGAATGCCAAGCAGTATAACATGCCATTTACAAATTTCTGGCAGAGTGTATTGTGTTAGGATGTTCTTTTTCTCACAGATGGTGCCCCACTGACCCTACCGTACTGTATAGTTGACAAAATCAAAAACAAACAGCACACATAAAATAAAAAAAGATATAAAGTGGTAATAATTTATCCATCACATCCTGTATAAATATATCATTTTCTGAGTTCTACTATTATGCAATTTCTGAAAGGATTTATTGAATTTTTTTTTTTTTTCAATTCATCTCAGAATGGCAATGAGGCCACTAAGATGCAAAGGGCTACTGGGAGTAAAAAGAAAATGAGAAGAATTTAGAAAAAACCAGAAACCCAATCCTAAACAGGAAACAAGGGATAAACCTTTACTCCTGTTCAAAAGGCTGAGGAGGAATGTGAACCAGACAAAAACAGTCATTCTCTTAAATTTAATTTTTTTTTAAATTTAACTGTTGCATTTTTAAAAATTCAATAATTTAAAGAAATTGCAAAAATATTTTTCAAATTACTGATGTAATTTTTTGTAAAGGTAATTAAAAAAAAAGAAAGAAAAAAAAAGTTTTGTTATATACTATTTGAAGTTTTTTTTTTTATTGAGTGCATCACAAGATTTGTCTTCATGCTATTGATAATGAATTACAAAAACAAAAATGTTTGGTGTTACTTTTTCTTAAAAAAAAAAAATTTTTTTTAATTCCCAAGGATTAGAAAATTTTTATACAACATACATTTATTTCTTTTCTTATATACCAAAGGATGATGCACAAAGAATTTGACGGAACACAAAAAACAACAAGGCTTTCTCTAATTAATTGAAAAAATGTTTAAATTGTCATCTATAAAATTGAAAAATATGTTAAACTATTAAATATTCAAACTTCCAACAGAATTCCTTAGAGTAGGGAGTAAACCCCAGTTGATGTTTCAGTTTTATTATATGGTCAGTTTTAGACAATGTGATATACCAAGTGCCATTATAAGCTGGGAAATTTTTATAAATTACTGTGGAAAGTGGTTAAGGCATGAGCACTTTGTAATACAAGTTTAAGAAAAAAAACTAAAAGATATTGAACTACTTCAGAGTCTGTCTATATTTCTGAGATGAGGTATTATGTACAGTATTTACATTAGTCGGACTATTGTCCTCATCTTTGTCGCCATATTTGTCACAACGTTTCGGCCGTTGTACACTCCGGCCTTCTTCAGGTGGTAGGAATTTCGAACTGAACCCTTTATTTCGATCACTGGGGTAGACTGTTCTAGTTCCACGTGCCATGTTTGATGGATGTCAGTTATCAGTTATCTCCTGCTAATTTTCCCTCTGAAAGTTCTCCACTGCCTTAACCAGGAATTGAACTCACCTTCTTTTGGGTCTGTCACTGGATCTAACCAACGCCTTTATCCATTGTGCCATGTGTCCAGTGATCGAAATAAAGGGTTCAGTTTGAAATTCCTACCACCTGAAGAAGGCCGGAGCGTACAACAGCCGAAACGTTGTGACAAATATGGCGACAAAGATGAGGACAATAGTCTGACTAATGTAAATATTGAACTACTTGTTTAAAAATAAAATATTACGGGTCCTTTAGGTCAGAAAAAATTGTAGCAAAATCCACAAATTTTTCATTTCATAAGATAATTAATTTTTCCAGATTAATCCAGTTTATTTTTAAAATATAATAATTCTTCTATATGGTTAAAATTTGCTATGAGGGAAGAGGGTGGGGGTCAGAATCAGAGAGATTGTTTAGAGATATAAACAGTGTGGACATAGAAATCAACACTATATATCTATTTGATAAAAATACAGATTTAAGGTATGAGGTATTAAAGGTTAAAGGGATAGAACATATATAAATAAAAAGTGGACACCCATCAACGATACTCTATTACATGCTTAAAACGCAACCTTCAGGCCATAGCCTGAAGGCTGCCTTTAAGCAAGAAACAGACTGTCACCACTGGATGTTGACCCCAACGTCAAAACATATATGTATATATATATATATATATATATATATATATGTAACCCTTTTAACAAAATCTAGCATAGTGCAAATTTCAAATTTGAAGTCTATGATTAGCATTTATTTTGTAGAGTATAAATGTGATATCTAGTAAGAACTCAAGAAGATTATCAAAAAAACCCTCTGAGCCTGATGAGTGTTACAAGAAGTTTTGGAGTTGGTCATTAGATAAATTAGTTTATATATATATATATATATATATATATATATATATATATATGATAGATAAATAGATATAGATATGAACACATATGAATACTTATTTTTGGTTTCAATGAATATTAAAATAAATAAAAAGAATTTTGGTTTAATTTATTGGAATATAGATATGTCTTGGTGTTTAATACATCTTAAATTTTGAACAGATTTGTTATTAAAATACTGGCCATTTGGGTAAGAAATTGAATGCTAATTTCTGAAAAATTAGTGTGTCATGACTTAAATACTCTCAAGTGCTGAAATGGATGTCAAAATGCCTGGGACATATATTGGATATGTTCAAATGATTCTTATTAGTACAAGTGTAGATTTCATCAGATTTCAGGAAAAGAAAAAAAAAAAATCTTACTCTTGACTTTTAGGTCCTGAGAACATGTCAGAAAAGTGAATGTATTCCACAAATCCTTCATATTTTGTAAGAATATGGCAAACCTGAAATAACAATGTCATTAGAAATATGCAACACACACACTATATATATATATATATATATATATATATATATATATAAAACATATAAATATATATATATATATATATAATTAAATAGAAAAACATCAAAATTTCATATATGTTAATGCCTACATAGTGATAACAATATATTTAAGAAAATAATGGAGAAACTACCTACAACTAACCAACAAAAATTACACTGGATATAAAATAATTAAAAATGACGGTGATTCTAACAGTTAAGTGAGCTTTTGATTTTATTAACTGACCAAATAAGCCTGACTGCAGTTAGGATCATAGTCATAATTTTTTTTTTTTTAACGGCTTATCAAGCCAAAACATATTTCAGATTATAAGAATTATTTTTTTTGCGGGAGAATTAAAAATTTTTGGAGAATAACAATGATTTTTCTAGATTTAACTATTTAACCCATAGCTGTGAGGAGGAAATGGATTCACACCTTCCCAAGGGTATTTGCATATAAATGAATGTTTTCTGATTGCTCATTCTGAGCCGCTATACATTACACCACCCAGGCATCCACCTGAGAGGATGTCAAAGTCATAATTTTATAACCAATATAAGAAATTTAACGATTTTAGATACAGGCCTGTGCATCTGTATTAGTCATTATGTTAAAGATTTACAAAGTTACCCTCTTATCAAGGACAGCTGCTGTGGCTTCACCAATTTCACTAAGCAGTTGGTAGGTTGATGGTAATTCAAATTTTTCAGGACTCTTTTTTTCTAGACAAAACTGGCTCTGCAAAGAAAAAATTAGGCATCAATATTAAAAAAAATAAAGCTGTAAAATTCATTTTTTTTTAGTATAACATTACAATGAAGACTGTATCAGAGAAATTCCCAAGCCCTACTATTTAAGAGACTGAAAAACCCAAAACTATTTAATTTCTGAAAATTATTTGTTTTTTAATCATTTCACCTCAAGCAAGGTGATAAAGCCATTAAGACATAAGGGGTTACTGAGTGTGAAAGAATCTGAGAAAAATCATTAAGGACAGAAAACAATAAAAGAACAGGAATTAAGAACACAGAAGATAACGTTTGACATTGCATTTAAATTTTTGAAGAATAAAAAGGTGACTGGTAAATAAGAAACTAGAAGAGAGTTCCACAAGTGAGAAGTGCGAGAGAAGAAACTGTTAGCATAGAACTTATCATGACAAGTAGTAATTTCAACAGTAGTATGATGAGACCTAACTGCCAATTTAGTTTGGTTTACAGCATATCAACTTCAATGGGTTATTGAAGACAAGATTTTTACAATAGATTCATATGAATAGAATATATATTCTTTGTCAGGAAACTGTAGATCCAGTTTCATTGATATACTTTGGTAAAGATGGTTGTTGTCGAGAGTCTTTCATTGATGTATTCTTTTCAGATACACAATTTGTAGAGAAATTAATTCTGACATTCTCATTTGTTTTATAATTTTTGGTAGAGTCTTATTGTTTTGAGAAATGATATTATATCATCCACTTTTACTTTCTTGAACAGCTCATACCTCTTGTTTATGTTATAGTATTTTTGTCTTGAGAGAGCAAGATCTGAGTAGTCGGTTAATATATGTTTAACAGTATATGCTGTTTTACACGTTTGGCATACTGGTTGATTTCTGTTTAGTAAGAATGAGTGGGTTATTCTCATATGGCCAATGAGTATGTGGACCAGTACCACTTCTTCCTTAAGAGATTTTCTGGGAGCTGACTTCTGCATGTGTCTGCCAGAATCTTCCAAGAGAAATCCATATAGATTGATGAATCACATATGAATAAATCTATTACAGAGTAGCTGCCAGTAAATGGATTTATATAAGTCGGAGTTTTATCATTATAAATACACTAGCAGCATGGCCCGATGTTGCCTGCGCTTGATTCAAAAATCGTATGACTCATACAGCAATCTCTATCATTTGATTTAAAATAATTTTGTCCTTCCTTGCCTTTAAAGGAGTGCCCTTTGCCATGCTGATGTTGCTACATGCCTTACTTCTTGCCTATCTCACACTGCGAATTTTTTTCTAAGCTCTATACTAAACATTAAATCTGTTATGAAAAAAGAACTAAACAAAATGAACACAAAACGATCAGCTTTAAAAAAAGGACTCGTAACTGGAAAAACCGAATGAAAAAAGAATGTTAACAACAAATACTTTTTTACACCCAATCCAGTTCTGCAGAATCAGAATCAACGTTGAGTTTAAGCAAGTGAATGAGCCAATTAGAGTAAAGTGCCATCCAGATTTAAATTTTTCCCACTTGTGACGAATGCAGCTATCGATTTTTTTTTGCATGCTAGCATGCGAGTTAACATTTGTGTTAGTCAGTTGTTGGCTCTCATGCTGTCCAATAGAATATTCTATTCGTGGCAGCCAGCTATAGACTCTCACTCTGGCCAGTAGAAAATGGCTGCAAACTACATGAAAACTGCCGTAGAAGCATGAAAAAAATCGATTATTTCCACTATTGATGGGAGTTGGGAAATGCAAAGTTGGTCTTGGCCTTCCCACTAACTTGGAGCATGTGCATGTAAATTTTGGTGCAAATCCGTTGAAAATTGTGGCTGTGCATTTGTTACACACACATTCTGCCTTTTATAGATAGAGATAAATCATTGTTGTTTATAATTGCCTCTAAAGTCCATCCCTGTTGGTTTGTGTCTTTGCAGCCCCCATATGGTGCTGTGACAGTTAAAGTCCCCTAATATCATAATGAGTGTAGGGAGTTGCTTTATAATTTCAAGAATTTCAGCTTCATTTACTCATTCATTAGGGGGAGATATATACTGGGCAAATGTTTTTTGGCCTATGTAGGATCACTTTAACAGCAGTTGCCTGTAAAATAGTTGTCAAATTAATTTTGCTTTGGGGTACATCATTCCTAAGATAGATGTACCACCAGATGCACGAAGCCAAGTGTCATTTGCATAGTTGTATTGCTGGTATTCTTTTATATTCATTTTGTCACCTTGCTTAAGGAATATTTCCTGAAGGCAAATATTTGCCTTTATTCCGTGACAGTTCCGTTAAATTATCTTATGCATGGCTGTTTAAACGTTTTTGGCCTTTAGCTTATATGGGTTTGATCTCTTTTGAATATACTCTTGTTTGCCTTGATTTACCAGATTAGTGTGTGCAGATTTGAACACACTGGTCAGAGCATTTTCATTTTTTAGTCATTAAATGTTGTCATGTTGCTGGCTGGATGAGCAGGTCATTGTACAGTTCCAATAGTGTAGCAGGTTTTGCATTCAGATTTGTCCTTCTAGACTGGTTGACAAACACAGTTTTAGAGCCTATTCTGTCCTATTTAACCTATAGCTTGGGGGAGAAGGGATAGATTTACACCTTTCCCAATTTTATTTGTGCAAAATTGAATACAACAACTTCGGTCTGAGTTTGAACTCTGCATGCTGTTAACTATGTTACTGCTGCCATATCTGGCTTAGTGCTGCCCAGTCTTCAGTTTCCTATCCAAAAATGCGGCCTTGTGGGTGATGAGCTGTTTTTTCATTTTATAACTCCTTTTTCACCCAACTTTAACCCTCCCAGATAAGACACACCATCCTGTGTACACTGATGTGAACCATCCTTATTCTCTTTGTATTTCTTTACTAAGGAGTAAAGTTCCACCTGGATAGCTTCTTCTCAAGAGCTGTTTCTCTCTGGAACAGAATCCTAGGAGGATGCTTTCTTGATCACTACAATTTTAAACTCTTTGAATCTAGGGTTAACTGTTATCTTAATATGCATAAACTGCACATCTTGCTTTTACTGCTCACACAACAATCACCTTCAGTATTTACCTTGAGTGGCTCTTGGGCCTTTTATAGTGTGAATTTTAGTAACAAAAAAAATAAAAAGTCTTGTTCTAAATCAAAATAGTATTCTGAAAATAATACAAGTATTTTGTTTTTTTGATACTGGATATTGAGTAACTCTAGTGTTTAATACACTTACCAAATCATACATATCTCTATGTAATTTAGCACAAATTTTCTTTTGGGCAACACAAAGCACAAATTTATCCATGGCATTTGGTTCCATGTCAACTGTTACAACCTAGAGAGAGATAAAAAAAAAAAAATTTTTTTCAAAGCAAAACAAATATATTTTAAAATTAGTTTTGTATTTGCATAACATACATAGCTCTCCCCACTCAATATTTACATAAGTAACATATCAGCCCTCTGTATAAATAAAATTTATTGCCTATGGGCCTGTCCATTTTTAGCACCATTGATTGAACCCTAGTTTACTGAAGTAACCAAGCATTAAGAATAGTGACAAGGCCAAACATCAAAACATTTTAAGTACTTCAATCTAAAATCTATAGTTGTTCCATCCACTCCTTTAAAAAAAAAAAAAAAAGAAAAAGAAAATCAAATTGAGATGGTTATATTTCAATTAACTTTAGCCATCAACTAAATCTGTGTGTATATATACATATCATCATATGAATCTTAAATCACTTTTATAATCATTCATTATGCTCTTGTAATGTTTGGTGATTTTGTGAAGAAATTAAAAAAACTGAAAATAGATAGTAGCAAGTTCATAGAAATATACAAGTCTGCCTACTACTCTGAGTTTAGATGCCAGAGTTAACAATGACAACAACTGCTTTGAGTTTAGAGGTGATGCAAAGCAGGCACATTAATGCTAACCACTGCATGGCTGTTGAACTCCCAAACTGATATGATGTTCCAAATTTGAATATTGTATATTCAAATTTGGAACATCATATGAGAATTTGTATCTAAATTTCTAACTTAAAATATTTTTAAGTAGGAGATTGCTTTAGTTTCAGTAGCAGAATTATTCTTTAAAAATGTGCAACTAAAAATACCAACTGCAGTAGATAAACACATTGCTGTACCCCTAGAAAAACAATAATAAAATCACATTTTTGAGTATGGAATTTAAAAAACAAAACAAAAAAAAAAAAACAATGAAAATAACCTTAATTAAATCAATACAAATAATGAAATGGATTCATTGAAAGAAAGAGTAATATTATTATTAAAGTTTAAAATAACTTACAATCTGGTCAGAAGCTGGTTTAAATGCCCGTGCAATTGTATTGACAAGATCCTGTCGTTTAATAAACTTCAACTCTACAAGCATCCCTTCTACACTGACTCGACCACTGCACCACAGAGCATACACATTCTCAGACTCTTTTATCAACATTCCTGATTGTGCATCCTTTGTAGCACCATCATCACCTGAAAAATAAGTCAGAATTCAAAAAAGAGTTCATATTTGGCAGAAATAACTACTATTCTTTGTTTAACCTTTTATTTCTGGGTGCAGATTTGCAGTTCATTATTTCAAAACTTCATTAACCTCTTCTTTAAACGTGGACTATCTTTTGTTCTCTAAAATAATCCCTTATGGGTTCTATAATATTTGTTAGGGTTATGAGGTAGGCCAATCCAAGATTATTATCCTCTTTCAATAGGGTTGGAAAAAGAAAAAGGTGGCCTATGATTTCTGCAAAATACAATATGTTTTTTTCCCCTATTAAAATGGCTTAATGTTAAAACTTACCAACAATGAAGAAATTTGAATAGAGTAATTCTTTATGTCCATTCAGCCATGCTTGGGCTAACTTATGGTTTTTGGTTTTTCCAGCAAGGAAATTGAGAAAGTAGGCACACAAACCAGCCAGCATAAGCATTTCCATGTAGAAACTATCCCAATTGGTATGTAAGTGATATGGGATCTACAAGAAAGAAATTAGAAAATGCCATTTATCTTACCAAATAATGGGCCTGAAATAAACACCATGGACATTTTAAGCCAAGAAATTATACACCCCACCCAAGACCAGTTTCATTATCCTTGTCTTCATCCCAATGTTTTGCTTCTGACTTTCCTCAGGTATTTTCCATATTCAGAAATCTTCTGGAAATGTTGAAACTAGACTCCATGAAAAATTATATCAGAAAACCCAGACATCTCAGAAATTCAGATAAAGAAAAATCAAATAAAAGCATATTTAAATATTTTTTTTTTTTTTTTTTTATTATTACTGGAAATATTTATTGTCAATGCTATCATAAAGTGTTAGGTTGATGCAAAGTTTGCAGAATCATCTTTTTATGTATGTTAGGGAAATCTTAGAAATGCCTTTTATGTTTACTGTTTATGTCATAGGCAGTCTCCCTTTTATTCTTTATTTTTGATTTCTCTTAATCCAGGATCAAATATACAAAGTCTTACAGGACAAAAATCAGAAGAAATAGTTTTAATTTAAGTCAGGGTGAACCCGGGAACAATAGCAATTAAGAGGAGGTTGTACACTCCTCAAAACCGATCAGAGGCCTTGCAGCTGGATGTAGTTTATAGTCATATCCAGGATGAGAAACGGGTGAATCCACCAACTTATTTAAGTGATGTATTGAAATAGAACAGAGCCTTTTCTGGGAAAGGAAACAGCAATTTTGCTGCAACACAAAGCCTGCAAATTTGACACAGCAAATAATGGAGGGTCTTTTACACATGGCATATTCTTCAGACCTGACACCTTCACGCACAGTCACATAATTTCATTTAATGTAACACTTCTTGTCTAGTCAGTGATTGCAATGGGAGGAAATCCTAACGGCTAATGCAATTTGTCTGAAAACTAGTTTCACTGCAACCATCAAATCAAATCTTCCCTTTATCGAATGGTTAATTTCACCAGAAAATCAAAGGGAGATAACTTTTATATTTGAATAGTAATTTTTTTTTTAAAATCATGTATCATTTAAAAACCTTGTTTTTTTGGGTTTTTTTTAAAAATCACAATGAATACTTTTCTCCATCACGAGTCTTCATTCACATAATGTTGCTTAATATTTTGTTTTTATTCAAGGAATATTCAAAAACAATTAAAAAAATGATAAAATACAAACCCATTTAAATGCTATATCCAAAATACATGTGTAAATAAATTTTTTAAAAAGTCTCCTGTATTAATTCATATTATTCATTTTATTTTAAGGTATCCCTTAATGTATGGTTCCACAGAATGATCTTGTGCTAGGCAAAGGTAGACTGAGACAGCCTTCAATCTTACAAGATGGAAGCTCTGCTCCCAACCTTCTTTTAGCATGCTGCGTCCAAAACTGCTGCCCTTGTCAACTAATTGGATCCTTTCTGGAATGGAGAGTTTTATACCCCACCAAAAATTTCAGCAAAAGCCAAACACGTCAATCTTGGTTCACTCCTGAATGCACTGCAGCAATAACTCACCAAAACCACTACTTCAATATCTATCACAAAGAGTGATGTGGTTCAGCCCTCACTGCATTCAGAACTGCCCACAATAGCTGCATAAAAATTGTAGAAAACACAAAGGGCAGTGACACATGGGCAGTCCAGACTAGGGTTGAAAAGAAAAATTGGACCCCATGGAAGATCACCAACCAAATCATGAACATAGGTAAAGTGGCTGTGTCCAACAATTATAAATGACCCTGAGGTCAAATCTTCCTTGACAGACAAGGCAAACCTATTTGCCTCTATCTCACCGTTAGATAACAAAGACCATACCCTCCCCAAGTTTCCATGCCTCACTGAGCACAATCTCAGTAATATTACCATTACAGCATGAGAAGTCTCTAGACTTATTACAGGTACTGACCCTAAAAAAAGCCACAGGCCCAGACAAAATTCCAGTGGTTGTTCTAAAGAATATCAACCTGGAATTATTCCCAATCTTGGCAAAGTTATTCAACTACTGCTTGAAGGAGAAATCATTCCCAAGCATGATGAAAGTGTCAAGTGTATACCCGGTTTTCAAGAATGCAGGTGTGTGATCTTCCCCTTCCTGGTACAGACCCATCAATCTCCTTTGTATCATCAGTAAGCTTTTTGAGGCCATAATTAATAGGAAGGTCACTGAGTATCTAGAAAAAAACAACCCCTTCAGTGATGATCCACTGCCGATGTCCTAACGACACTCAGAATCAGTAAGGCTCTTGATGACAAACAAACCTACAGGACCATAGCATTAGATATCTCAAAGGTCTTTAACAAGGTGTAGCACAAAGGTTTACAACACAAACACTCCAGTTATGGAATCACTGGAAGGACCATATAAAATCCTTCCTAACAAGTAGGTCCTTGAAGATAGTTATTAATGGCCAGTCTTCCGGAACCTGCTGTCATTTACCTTTACAAGAGCTAGATCAGGCCAGAGTCCTGTTGTTATCTTTGGGCAGGAGCTGCCAAGACCTCACACTCCAACCTTGTGGGTGACAAATTATTCTCCACCTTTCAACCTCTCTCTGGCAGGCAGGATATGCAAGCATCTTTCCATGGAAAGTGCTTGGATGAACTTAAACCTTGTGCAAATTAATTGAAACAACCGCTTTAGTTTCCTTTCTTTCACCATATGGTTAGTTTTAGATTCAATGGAGTGACAGGGTGTAATTGATTTCTATTTTTCCCTCAGATTAGGTCATTTGCAGTGGTGTGTGCAGTAATATGAATCTATTTTTGGAGCGTATGATGAAATTTGTTTGGCCATGAAAAATATTGTATCATCCATGATTGCATCAGATTTTTATCATGCCCAGACACTATTGTCTTGACTGTCGATTAGTTGTCTAATGGCTATTGTCTGCGATGGACGTTACTCCAAGGAAGTGTACGAAAATTGTAACACTGCAAAAACACACTGGCAAGCCTTACAGAGAGATTGTGGAGTGTATGACAAAAGAGAAGCTTGTGATGGCCATTATAGATGTGTGGTACCATGACCTCAAAATCAACGAGGACTGTATCAAAGAGCTTCTAAAAAATAAAGGTAGACATACGAAGAACTAACATATGCACTGGGTCATGTTTCATTGGAAAAATATGAAAAAAGCAAATAATAACGGAATTATTTGTTTTGTTTTAATTAATTTGCACAAGGGTGTACATTCCCTGGTCACACCAAGTCAAATCTTCAGGGCAAGAACATGCCATTCCACTTACATAGTAGCAAACTGCCAACATTTCTTCCATATCCCATCAGTGAGAAGTAAGTCCCACTTGAACTGCTTCTTCTTGAGTACCAAAGCTCTGTGGAACCAACTCCCAACAGGATGTTTCCCCGATCACTACAGTCGTAACCTGTTCAAGGCTCAGGTTAAATTATCTCCCACTCCTATACACACAAATGGTCTACTAACGTAATGCTCTACCTTGAGTGGCCTTTGGGCCTTGCAAAGGGTAAAAAGAAAAAAGTTTAATATATATATTATATATTTTAAATATTTTTTATTTATATAATTTACTTAATCAGTTTTTTATTTATATAATTTTTATTTAATCATTTTTTTTTTATTTATATTTTATTTTCGTTTTTCGAAATAAAAAAAGTTAATCAATTAATCAATTTCCTGGTTTTAACTCATCTTGAAATAATCCGCTTAAACAAACTAACCGACTTGTCAAACATTTATTATCATAAATATGCAACAATAAAATTAACAAGAGACATTTTAAAACGATACATAATTTAAGAAAATCACCAGATATAACAGTTATCTCCCTTTAATTTCCTGAGTTTTAATTTTCTCGTGAAATGAATCATTCGACAAATTTAACAATCTTGGTGAAGCCAGTTTTCAGACAAATGACATTCACAGTGTCTTTCACAATTTAAAAATTAATTTCCACATGAGCTTGCTTTAAAGATGACACCCACCATTCATGCATTAAAGGTGACATTAAATTTTTTTTCCAGTGTTATTTTCATCCAAGCACCAATTTTTTTCTCGTGTTGCCAACAATCACAGATATTCCTCTATTTTATGAAAGTTCACTTTATACAATTTAAATTTTTATAAAGGACCCACATTGTAGCAGTTTCTTCTGCTGTCTGAAATGGTGTAGAGTGAAGAAGCAATTACTATTAATTTATATGGCGAACATTTTTGAACATTCCTGGACTCCCACCCTCAAAATTATATTCTAGGTATGTCTACTTCAATGTTGAGGTTTGTTGCCAGCTGAGGAAGGCATGAAATACAAAGAGCTTGACTACTTAGCCTTGTGTATCTTTCTATCATACAGTAGGTACTAAAAAACATTTTGAAAACCTGTCCTAAATCTATGAATACCTTTCAAAATATAAAAACATATTTCTGCAATCAGTGAAGGACTGCCAATCATATTGAAAATCTGATGCTAGAGGAGGAGGACAGGAATGCTTAAATATTTTTTCCTATATGTATTAAATGTTAAACTATTTGGATTTATAAGAGGATTTCATAAGAATGCTTTATTTTGTTCAAATAGCAGGAGAAACTTGTATTGAAGCCCTTGTTAACCATTTTGAGTAACAGATTTTGTAGGAATTCATTAATCCTACTAAAGTGGAACCGTTTGGGTCTTGTGATGTTGTATGGGGTTTGGTAATTTATATTTTAGGGTTCACACAGTAGTCGGAGTTTTTACAGCATTAATATTGTTTTCTTAATTTCTTAATGATCATTGTAAATTCTGGTATTAATTATAGGTTTCTAGCTATAAACCATTAATGACCACCGTTCAAAGCCTTCAAATTCTTCACCATTCCAAAAATGGGATTCTGGATATTAATTGTTTAAGAGCATAACTTTCCTTTCTAAGAATATCATTGTGGACATGAATTTATATGGAACTGTTTTGTATGTATGTTAGTGAACATGATTAAATAAGTACAACCCATTGAATGTAATAATTGGTTTGGTAATGGGGAGAGGGAGAAAAAAAAAAAAAGAAGAAATATTGTAACAAGTAATAATTCTGACAAGGATTGAGAGAAAAACAGAAAGAAAAAAAAAAAAGATTACTTAACCTGATATGCAATATAAACGATAGAAAACATGTGCACTTAAATATTAAGGAATTGTAATGAAGATGAAAACATGTGGGTCTCTTTGACATACAACTGTAGAAGGCTGCAAAAAGGATTTTTTGAAACATCATGGTAATCACATTGACAACAGAAGAAAGTTCAATTGTCTGAACATAAAATGGAATATATTGGGTTGATCTAAAAGTTTAATTGGTTTATTAAGTAAATTTTCTACTAACTGAACAAACTTTTTGACTAACCTAATGTTTTTCTAAAAATAGATGTAAATTTTTAGGAAAATTTTCACAAGAACCAGACAATTTATTTAAGTGAAGAGTGCTGTTGCAAATAGGTTTTGATTTTTAGTAATGAAAAAGATTTGCTGAAAAATTTTTTTTTTTTTTTTTTTAAATCAAGAGCATTAAGAATCTACTTACATTAGAAATGGTGAGGCCAGGAGCAGGCTCTTGAGATTTGCCTTTGCCAAAATTTTTATCTTTATCTTCAAAGCCTTCAAATTCTTCACCATCTCGTAAATAATAATTTTCATCATCTTCAGTCTGAAAAAAAAGATAAAGAACTTAACTAATGTAATTCTTCAAGGTACTTGCAATAACAACTAAAGAATGAAAACAATGTCAGCTGCTGCCTTTGGTTAATGTTAGTGCACCCCCCCCGCAAAAAAAAAAACAGAAGACTAATGCATACGGTTGTCCCTCCACTTCTCAATCAGCAATTAACCACAGAAATAAACAATAAGTTTTGCTTAATGTCCCTAATGTGAGTAGTGAAGCCATCAGTTTGGCTAAAGAGAAGCTGTAAGTGGTTTCTATTAAGTGAAAAGGTAAGATTTTTAACAAAAAAAAATATTTAGATGCTGAAGTTGCTAAGATCAATGTTAAGAAAAAAATATTTATTACTGTATATTGTTATAATTGTTTTATTTTATTATTACTTATTGTTATTAATTCTTTCTGGCTAATGAGACTTACAGTAAGAACAAATATTCTATCCATCATATAACTTAATACAGTATATTGTCATAATTGTGTCTCTTTTATTACTGTTGCTTATCTAATATTGGGATTAACTTATAAATTGGAATTTATTTTAGGTATCTATGTATAGGAAGGCATGGTGGAGTAATGGATAGTGGCTCGATTGAGGAATCTGAGAGCTGAGTTCAAATTCTTGTCGAGTCCATCATTACATTCACTTATGCGCTAATACCCTTGGGAAAGGCATAAATCTTCCTCCTCTTTCCCAGCTATGGGTAAATTGCAGGACAGACTGGGTTCTATAGCCTTGGATGGCAACTGGTCTACCACAGAAAGAAATGGCAACCTACTGAGGGAAAAAATCTGCTTTGTCCATCATGTGTTGAAAGCCTAAGTGTGTATCACGCATGGCACATAAGTGACTGATGTATAAGAAAAACCGAGCATATATACGGTTTAGTACTATAAACATTTTCATGTATCTGCTGAGGGACTTTGAATATATCCCTAGTAGATAAGGGCATGCTACTATAGATTGAATTAATGTCTTTTGGTTGAGAAGCCAAGAGTGAAAGAAGTAATTAGACAAGAAAAACACCATTAATTCATACTGATCTTCTGTTGCTATATTTGTTATCAGACATAACAGATTAGGCAATATAAGATTTTGAACTCTATCAATTGGATATACGATAAGACTTTATAGTCAGAGACAAACAATATGAAATCAGAGCAAGTATTTTTATATAGACTGGCTTGGTTGGTTTTATTTAGGACTCATGATTTTTCTATCACCTTAGCATTCAACATTTCATCGATGGCCATATCTATTTGACCTCAGTTCTTCAAAAGGGTATGATATGGGTTCTTCTTAATTGGTTACCATTATAGATTCTCATTTTTACTGTATCAGTTCTACCGAGATCCTTAACAGTAGCCACAAATAAATATCTTCTAATAATTTTTGGATGGGAGCCCTAAATTCACTGGGTACTATGACATTACTGATATCTCTATTATTACTACCACCACTGGACACAGTATTTACGTTGACAGCAGGAGAAACTCTACCCACTACACATCCATGTCAAAGCCTAACGGTTTGATTTGTATTATTAATAACAACTATTGGTATTTTCCTATGCATATTCATCCTTACTAATGCATTTGTCACTGAAATACCTGGCAAATTACTTAGCTACCTCAAAACTATCTGTTAAATTTAACATAGTTGTTCTGTCTAACTTATTCCTAATTCTAACAAAACAAAGTATCTGTCTGAAGCTTTGATGTGGTGTTGAATGTTATGTGTGTTATATTTGCTATAAAGAAATCCTCTTCTAAAGACAAATATGTATCATTGATGCATAAAGCTTCTAAATTGTAGTAAATATGTGTGCCATTTTCTGGCAGCCAATCACAACCTAGAATAATATTTCTGTTTAAATTTTGATCACATAGAATCTGTATTTTGCTGTTAGTTGACTTACTCAAAAATTTAAAGTTGCATACCCGCTGACATCCAATTATGTCCTGTTAGCTGTTTGTAAGTTTGTCTATCTTCAAGAGCAGGCTTATTCTTTATAGTCAAACACCCACCTGTGCATAGATTTTCTATAGCATTTATTTTAGCATTGGCAATCCTCCTGTCTGCTCTGTGAACTTTTTAAAGATGGATTGTATATAATTTCCTTGAACCTTGCAGTGTCTCTGCAAGTGCTCTTTATGACTACATCTCCAACAAGTGATTGGTGCATGTTCCGAAATGATTTGTCTAGGTGGACAGTCAAAAGCTATTCAACTAGGCAGATTATTTTTCCTATGTCTATCTTTTTGCAGTGGTGCTCGACTGGTCCAACAATCCCTTATAGTCTGCCTTTTACTCTGATCTATATTTACCATCTGGATATTAATCCTCTGTCTATAGTGATCAATAAGTCCAATCATAAATGTCTTGTTAAAATAGGGAGATTACCTTAAATTTGTATTCTTCTATACCCCACTTTCAAATAGACTGTGATACTTCTGTAGGATCTATGGTTTCTGTGTAGCATCGGTCTATCAGTGCCCTCAACTTACCCCAATTTTCACCTGAGTTTGTTTCAAGGAAATTTCCCACCAAGTCTGCTGCCTTCCTTCCAGTATTTTGGCAGCCAAAAAATATTTTTCTCCTCAACACTTGATACATTTTCTTCTGTCCATTGAACCTTGTGATATTTGAGAAAGAAAGATGACTGGTAATGGATCATTTCTGAGTCCCAGACCTAACATCCGAATTTCATTCATTGACATGAGAGAGTGCATTTGCAAACATCTGGGGGTCCACGATGGAAAGAAGAGAGAAAAACTACAAGAAATCAAATCAGTACTAAGGGATTTTTCTTTTCCTCAATTGCTTTCTCACAGCTGCGGTCATCAAATGGACGAATGATATTGGTCATAGTGCAAATATTTCAGCCCTGTTGTGTTGCCGCTCAGACCAAACACCAGGTTTGTTGACAGGGTGCAGTTTCTTTCAGTCAAACACTTGTGGCTTAAAAATCACCCTTTGCCCAGATTGTTACCCATAAGTGAAAAACAAAACAATTTCTAGTAGTAAACCAGATTTTATTCTTAGGTAGCACTTTACTATTATAAGCAAGTGAAGGCAGGTTGAGTCGTAAGTGATGGGGGGAGTGATTTGGGGTGCAGTTCAGTGGCTATCATCTATGTCTTTCTGCATAGCCCATGTCGATCCTTCTGTTTTCCTTTGCACGAGATGGTCATTTTTATAGACAACAGTTTTCTTCGTCTTGTCATCTTCGTTTAAAAAGTAATTAATCTTCCTTCTTTCACTTTCTCTCAGTATGAGCACCTTGCTCTTGTAATCTGAAGTTCACTCCAATTACTAATAGCCATTGGTCAAAAGTAAATGTTCCATATCGAGTTGTGCAACAAGTCCCACCATTTTTAAATTTGACAAGACCTCCGCTCGACCCATATTGTTACATTACGAGGATATGTAGGATAGATAATAGTTGATCTTAAGAGGTTAAGATTGTAGTGATTAGGGAAGTATTCACTTGAGTCCCTTCCACATTGCAACAGTTCCAGGGAAGAAGCTGAGTGGAACTTCCTCCTCACCAATGCAATATGATGGGAACAAGGATGTTTTAACTCTGTGTATATGTTATTGTGGGTCCTAGATGTGAAGGTCTAGATGAGCAAGAGGCTAGCTACATTCCATCAGTGGAAAACAATTCATCACTCACAAGGCTGGGCAAATGCTTTTGAACTCGATCGAGGCCAGAAAGTGAGGATTGGGCAGCTCTGGCCCAGACGTGGCAGCAATATACCATTTTTGATCCGATCTGACTCTTGTAGAGATAAAACCTGTCAGGAGGAGTCAAATACTCTCTAGAGCAGACCATTTTTCAAGCATCTTTAGTAAAATGGATAACATCAGTTCCACTTGATGTCTGGTGTGAGCTTGAGTCCCAATAGATGTGCCAGTCAAGGAGCGTCATTGAGAGTACAACCATTCATGACTGGGTCTGCTCTGTGATGATGAAACATGACTAACTTTGCTTTGGAGTTATTGAATATTCCAAAGCTAGTTCCTCTCCCATTGAGCTTTGTAAGCAAGGTCAGAATAGAGGTCAGATGCCAGGTTCTGGTCATTTAGATTTTGAGTGGTTCTCCCATAAATTGTGCTATCGTCTACATATATCTATACTAATGATTTGAGAATGTTCTTAGACAAATTGTTTATATATAGCAAAAAAGAGGGTAGGGCAGAGGAGAGAGAGAGAGAGAGAGACCTTTGGAGCATGCCTAAAACTTACAAATCTTTTGAATTGTTGTTGAAAAATAGAAATCTAACCTCAACTGTGGCATCATCATCATCATCAGCTGCATCAGGGATCCAGCGTTGAGACCTGGGATTGTTGTTGTTGTTGCTGCTGCTGCTGTTGCAATTGCTGTGATTGCTGCTGCTGATCACGAAAATGATGATGGTTGGTCTTGGCGGAATCAGTGTCAAGTTGATCTTCTATTGAAAGGAAAGAAGAAAAGCATAAAAATTGCTGTATATTTTATTAAAAGAAACCTTATAGAGTTGGGGAAGTTATCAAGACAATTATCCCAGTTGGCTGTGCATTAAACATACTTAAAGCAGGACATGTAACCTAAGAATTGTCTTTTTTGTATAGAGTGAATTTTATGTCAGTTTTTTTTTTTTTTTTTATTTCTGTTCTTTTATTAATTTTAAAGTAGGCCACAAGACAGTGATTACTGTCTCAGCAGAGCTCACTCTATATTTAGCAGTCAGTTTAAAAAAAAAAAAAAAAAGAAGTTAGCCTTGGTTTTTGGTATATACAATCTAAAACTTATTTATGGAATTTGATATTGGCAATGTCATTGGAATCTCTTACCAAAGAGAGATTCAGATTCAGGAAGCAATAAAAATGAAAGGCTGATCTGGAAAAGAATAAAAATTTATTTATCATATTTTGATTTCATTTACAGAAATCAAAATGCATCAAACAATGACAGAGAACAACCTAATCAAGACTATAACTAAAAGAGGTTTGCCTTGTAGCTAAAACAGTTGCATATTTCCACTGGATGCTAAGTGAGAAGTTTTAACTGACAGCTATTTCAGACATATTACACTTGCAATATGTTTGTGTCAGTCAGCTTCAGATAGCTTTAATGATATTTTTGCAGCATGTGTCACATTTCTCACTTGTTTCTAAATTTTTATGCAGTATATAAGAGTACTGAATAGTAAATGTAATAATAAAAAAAAATGAAACTCAGCAGTTCTATATTGTATACATTACTTATTTATTTTTCACTTTATTTACTCATTTAATTTATTTTGATTCATTTTTAAAAAAAGAGAAAACAAAGATGATGTACACTACCAGCCAGTTGGATAATTTTTTTTTATCTTATGAGATTTTATAAATATGATGGGAGTAGAGTGTTAAAGAGGTAAGTTATTAAGTGAGTAGTGGCTGTACTGTAGATTCTAGAATGTAACAAGGTTTAAACAATGACTATTAGTTATTAATAACTAGCTAAGGAAACCTACAGGTCAGTAGTAAGCTAATCTTTACACTATGCTTTTTTTTTTTTCTTCTTTGCTCAGCAATTTCCCCAATCCCCAGTATATTTTGAATTTGGTCTCAGTGGAAAATATGAACAGCGTAGGATGGATGGATGTTGGATTTAACGGCATGTCAACTCCTATTTGGGTCAATTTATGCCGAAGCCTTATTAATTTATGAATTTAAGTTGGTTATTTTGTATAAAAAGATGAAAGGTTGTTGGGTTTCATAATTTTCTGTATTTTTTGGGATTGCTTTTTGTGACCGTTTCTGATTGTGTATTTTACTGTTTACATTCATAGATGCATATATATGTCTATAAGCATATATATATATATACACTATTTATATTTTATTGAGGATTTTATTTCCTTGAGAAAACTGTATATTTTTCTGTGTCTGTATTTTGAATATTTCTTTTAAATCTTTTCCATTGAGATATTTCTGTCTTATCCTAGTTATGATTTTGCATTCTGATAGAATATGTCTTATTGTGATTAGGCTTCCACATTTACATTTTGGTGGATTTGTCTTTTTTAATATGTGAGAATGAGTTAAATATGTGTGTCCTATATGTGTTCTGGTTATGACAACTTGTTTTTTCCAGTATTTCCAAGATCATTTCCCCATTTTCCTACTTTAGGTTTAATTTGAAATAATTTATTTCGGTTTGGTTTTTCCATAGATTTTTGCCATTTGTTTCTTAGTATTTATATATTTTTAGATTTTAAGTCTGTATATGGAATTTGAAGATTTTCGTCAATTGTCATTTTAAAGATGATTTAGCAGCATTATCTGCCTTATCTCCTCCTTGGATGCCAACATGGCTAGGAATCCAGCAGAAGATGATATTTTTTTGCTTTTTCCATTGAATGTAGTTTATATCTTTTGTATTAATGGATTTTCCAGTCTTTTTCCTTTTTAGGAGGTTAATACCGATAATGAATCTGAGAAAATAATATAGTTTTTCTCCTTTGTTTTTGATATGAAATTTAGTGCTAGTTTTATTGCGTAGGCTTCTGCACTGAAAATTGATGCTTCATTTTGCAAGCGTTTTTGATAATTGTTTCTTTTGTTGTTTGCGCTGCCTGTTTTTTTCTTCGTCTTTTGATCCATCTGTGTAAATACTTTCATAGTTTTGATATTTTTCTTTTATTTTTGAGAATTTTTCAATGTATGTTGTGGGGTGTGTTTTTGATTTTGATAATTTGTTTAAACTTAATATTATGTTTGATTTTTGATTATCCATGGTGGTATGTTTGTTTTTTGGTTTTTAAGTATTTGATTAGACGGTAAATTATTTTCTTGGATGATTCCTTCCATCCGAGTCCCAATGTTTTGATTTTATTTGTGTTAAGATTAAATTTCTCTTTGTGATTTGGTTAATTACACAATCGTGTGTGGGGTTAGAAGGACAGGAAGAGAGTTTTAGATAGTATTGAGTAGCTAGTTTCTCCATTCTTAGTTGTAATGGGGGTTTGTTTGCCTCTACATGTAGACTCTCTATAGGTGGTGGGATAGGCTCCTAGAGCTAGAGGCCTTCATGATGTATTGTGTTTATTGTTTTTAGATAAGATTTTCTAGTTGATTTAGACCATGCTGCCATAGTCAGTTTGGAGCGGATCAACGTTCTATAAAGCTTAAGAAAGCTCCCCATTCTGTATGGGCTACTGTCTGCAGATAGTTGGAGAGCTTTAAAACATTTTGTTCTTAGGTAATTGATATGTGGTCTGAAGGTCAGTTTGCTGTCAAAGATCATTTAGAAATTTATATTGCTGAACTACTGGTATTTCTTCATTTCCTAGTTTTAGAGTTGGGTTATTGTGTAATTTTTCATTTGGCAGAAGTGTACAGATTTTGTCTTCGTTTTTGATATTTTAAAACCGTTTTCGAGTGTCCATTTGTTTTATTTGATGTAAACATTGTTGAAGTTGTCTTTCTGCTGTGTTGAGGTTTCTTGATCTGTAATATATTGTAAAATCATCAACATAAAGGCTACAGTGTATTCTGATTTGATGTTTTTTATTATGTCATTTATTTTTTATTTTGAAAAGTGTAGGGGAGAGTACACTTCCCTGTGGTACTCCCTCTTCTTGCTTTTGATAATCAGAACGTGTAGTATCTATTTGTACTTGGAAGAGTCTATCTGTTAAAATCCTTTTTTCGAAGTTTGGTAGTCGACCTCTTAATCCTAATTTATGCAGATCTTTCATTATACCATGTTTCCAGGTTTGATCAAATGCTTTTCTATATCAAAAATATGGCTATTAGATGTTGTTTGTTTAAATTGGCCTCTCTTATGGCTGTTTCTAGTCTTATTATGTGATCTATTGTACTTCTTCCTTTATTATATCCACATTGATATTCTGATATGTGTTTTCCTTCTTCTAGAAACCAACTCAATCTGGCGTTGACCATTAGCTCCATTGTCTTACATAGACAGCTTGTTAATGCTATTGGTCGATTAACTTTGTGGGTTGTTTCCTCTTTTCCTTCTTTGAGTATGGGAATAATTACAGATTCTCTCCATATTTTGGGAAATTTCCCAGTAGTCCAAATATTGTTAAAAAATATTCAAAAGGTATTTCAGCGATTCTTGTGGTAGTTGTTTAATAAATTCATAGTGGATTTGGTCTGGGCCTACTGCTGTATTATGGGATTTTTTATGGCTTCTATTAGTTCGCTTCAGTGAATAGGTTGTTGTAGGCTTCTGTATTTTTAGATGAAAAATTTAGTTGGTTATTTATATCTTTTTGTTTACACTTTTGTAGGTTTTGATTTTTGCTCATTTTAGAGTTTTCTGCAAATGTCTCTGCTAGTAGGTTTGCTATCTCTCTTTTGCTAGTTGCTTTAGTGTTGTCCTTTTTAAGATGTATTATTGGGTGTATTTGATCTTTTCCAGCTATTTTCCTCATCATTTCCCATATTGTCTTGGTTTTAGAATGTGTATTTAGGCTGTTTTTATAGAAACTGCTTTGAGTTTCTTCATTTCAATCAAATTTTGGGTTTGTGGGTTCCTTCTTGAATTTTAGCAATGTTGCTTCCTGGTTTCTGACTGCTTTTGGCAGTTTTGTCAAACCAGGGTTTAGTTTTTTTTATAATTATTTTGCTATTTTGGTATATTTTCTGAGGCAATGGTTATTAATGTTTTGGTAAAGTATTCTACCGAGTTGTCTGTGTCCTTTGACTGTATCAGTTTTTGTTTACATTTGTTTTTGAAACCCTCCCAGTTGGCTCTTTTTCAGTTTCCATCTGACGGGGCCTATCTTTTCTTCCTTGGCAGGCTTTTGATTTTCTAGTATGATCGGGTAATGATCACTACCACATGTGTCACTATGTGTTTTCCATATATAATCCATACAAATTTTTGGATCGCTTATACTTAAGTCTATTGATGATTCTGTTCCATTGGAGGGATTAAGGTAGATTGAGGATTTATGATTTAATAGACATAAGTTATGGGTGTTAATTATTTCTTCTAATATTTTACCTTTAGTATCTAGCTTTTGCTATTCCATATAGGATTATGACTGTTAAAGTCTCCTAGTAAGATTCTGGGTTTGGGAAGTTGCTCCATCAAGTTGTTTATTTCTGTTGTGTTTATTGGTTCCTGTGGGGGTATATAAATGGAAAGAATTGTGATGGTTTTATCTAGTGTCACTTGTGTTGCTATTGTTTGTAATTTAGTTTTTGTGTACTTTACTTTGCAGTATGTCATTTCTGATCAATATTGACTCCTCCATTAGCTCTATGTCCTGTATTGTGATTATAGTGGTATTGTTTATAATTTTTAATTTTAAGTTGGTATTTTCTTGTAAAAAAAAAAAGTTTCCTGTAAGCAGATGACGGCTGGATACAGTAGTGACATAAGTATGAGTAGGTCATTGTAATTTGATTTTATTCCACGACAGTTCCATTGCAGGATCTTATGTGCCATGATTATATTTTCATTTTTTGGGAGTAAAGTTACCTACTAGGTTGGTATCATTTGTCCTCTCAATTTTTTTTCCATCTCTTGAGTTTTTAGAAGCTTTGTCTTCAACTGCTTTGGTGTCCTTGATCAGATTTTTGATTTGTTTTTGAATTTTGTTTATTATCTTTCTCTTCTATTTCTATATATTCCATAGGTTCAAATTTATTTTCATTTGATATACTGATTCTCGATTTTGAGTTAGATCTTGATCAAGTGCTTTCTTGCTCTGTTGTCTTTTTTTTCTTTTTGTTTATTTTTTCATTTTCTTAGTTTGGGTTTGGAAAGAAGAGGGTTCGCTGGAGTTTTGTTCTGTGTTTTCTTTCCAAAGTTTTTACCTCCTTCTGGGTTTATTCCATTTGATCTGGGTTGTTGAGTTTTATTTTGATCCGATTTAAGTTTAAAAAAGGTTTTTAATTCTTCAAGGAAAGCTTTTAATTCCTTACATAGATTTGTTATTTCAATTGAACCTTTTATTTTATCTTCATTGTTTATTTTATTTGCTTTTGTGCCATGGAATATATGTGTTTTCTTTTTATATTATTTAATTCTATGTAAGATATATTTTTTTGTATTTTATTCTAATTATTTCTTTCTCCTGTTTATATATATTGCATTGTTTTGAGAAACAAACAGTTTGAGCATAGGCTCTCATTTGGGCAGTTCTCTTCTTTGTGTTCTGGTTCCTTCTCACTACATTTCCCACATATTTTTTTTTTTACAGGAATCTCTGTGATGCCCAAATTACAGGCATTTATAGCATTGTAGAGGGTTTGGTACATATTGTTCTACTTTTATACTTTCATATCAATTTTTATTGAAGTTGGAATTTGGGGAGTTGAACGTTATAATGTAGGTATTAGTTTGTATCTCAGCATTTTTTTTTAATTGTTATTCTTTTAACATTTGTAACTCCTTGAGTTTGGAGTTCTTTTTATTTCCTCTAGAGTGCACAAGGAGAGCTCCTTACTTTTTACTACTCCCTTTGAGTAATTTAGGTTTGGTGTGGGTAGGTTTTTATTTCTATCTCTTGTAGTTTTTTTGTCTGATCAATGTGTCCGCATATTTTTTTTTTTCTACTTCTATTAGTATTGTTCCATTTTGTAATTTTTAACCTTTTTTGGTATTATGATATTTGTTATTGCTTTTTGTATTTTAAACGGAGAAATTTCTGATAATGATTTTTGTACAATAAACCGTGGGAAGTTCTCACTTTCAATTTCTGAGTCGTTATCTACATGTGGTCTCTTGGAAGATTTCTTTTTTCCATTGATTGTTTTTATTTTTGTTCATCATTCTCGCTCCCTACCCACCACGGAGTCCAGATTGGGACAGATCAAGGGGGGAAACCCATTCGCCTTGCCATGTCGGGGGGCTACGTGAATGATATACTTTTTGGGAGGAGTCTTTGATAACGCATGTTCCTTTGTTTCGTTTTTTCCAAGTATTACGGCTGTGAAGGTTTAGCAAGTGTGTCAGACTTTTTTTCCCCAAATTGATTGACCCTCAGCCACCTTCCTTCCATCACATATTTAGGGTTAAGTGTTAGTTTTGGTTGGGAAGAGGTGTCAGTTATAGGTTTGGGTTGGATTATATATGATGGGGCTTGACATGACCAGCCGATTGACGGATCGGGCCCCTCCGATTTGGTCTAGCCCAGGTAAGGGCCAAAGTGGTGTGTTACAAGAACACCTGGGTTACAACCTGCTCAACCACCAGGATCCCGCCCCAGACATTACGGGTGGGCCAACAGGTGGCCCCATTGAGGGACTTTACCCTCTGCAGGGGGGCAGGGGGCGAACAGCGTAGTGTGTGTATGGGGAGGGGACATGTATTTGGTCTCAGTGGAAAATATGAACAGCGTAGGGTGTGTATGCGGGAGGAGGGACATGTATTTGGTCTCAGTGGAAAATATGAACAGCGTAGGGTGTGTATGCGGGAGGAGGGACATGTATTTGGTCTCAGTGGAAAATATGAACAGCGTAGGGTGTGTATGCGGGAGGAGGGACATGTATTTGGTCTCAGTGGAAAATATGAACAGCGTAGGGTGTGTATGCGGGAGGAGGGACATGTATTTGGTCTCAGTGGAAAATATGAACAGCGTAGGGTGTGTATGCGGGAGGAGGGACATGTATTTGATAGATGGACAGATGTCAATTGTGTAAGGAAAAAAAAAAAAATATATACAAAAACTCATCTCTACAGTTGAAAATTTGAAGAAACTTACCTTCATCAAATTCTTCAAACTCAGCAAATTCATTGTCTTCTAAATGAGCATCATACTGATTGCATTTGACACAATGCACCAGTAGGGTGAGGAGACCAAGCACAAATAACAAGTCACGTACACACAGCTCCATTTCCTGAGATACAGAGACAAAAAAAAAAAAAAAAAACAAGTGTAAGATTTACATGGCGTATATATCATACACATAGACAAAATAATTCCTTTTGAACTGACAAATAAATACGTGGCTTGGACAAATGTAGATGACAACGAAAAGAAAAGAAATCAAGTAGATTACTTTTAAAAAACTAGGTTCAATTTTAATTTGATTGATTGATTGATTGGTTTTCTATGGCTTATCAATCCTTTGCAAGTTATATAAAGCCAGAAAATATTTTTAGATTGTAAGAATTTCTGTTTTTTTCTTTTTTTTTTATAGATGATAAAGTCTTATTAATTAACGCATAGCTGAAGGGAGAAGAGGTGGATTCATACCTTTTCCAAGTGTATTTGTGTCTAAGTAAATATAATGAAACCAACAGGAATTGGAAGTTGGTTCTATGATTAACAATTCCAGATCATTATCCAGTACACCACCTACACATCCAAGTTTATGGCACCTTCTATTCCCAAATGATCACCCATCTAGGTAGTGACCAGATTCAACATTGCTTAACTATTAGTGACTGTACGGGAACCGGTATTTCAACATGATGTAGCTGTAAGCCAGTTTCAGTTTTAACTCATAGGAATATTAATAATCCTTTTGAACTAATAAATTGCAGTGAGAGAATACACTTACCTCACTGGGTGAAGCAGGCACGTTACCTATTTGGTGTGTAAATCCAACATGTTCAAGGTTGCAAGGGAGTGACGATATCACACATGGTCACAAGGATTGACTGTGCAATCGTCCCACTATGCATGCATGATGCTACTCTTTTTAATACTATTGGTCATTTGCATGTATGATTGGAAATAATAATAAATAGTGGATTGCACAGTCAGATAAGGAGCAACCTCATAGAGCATGAAGCGTTTGTTTGGACCAGAGTGCATAGAAGTTTCGCTGCAAGAGTTGAACCCTGTTGATTAGTTGTGTAACAAGTGCATTTATGTCTCTGGCTTTTGACTGCTGACACCCGCACCAGACTGTAATTTAATTTCATAAATAAATATGTAACTTGGACACATGTAGATGACAAAGAAAAGAGGAAAAAAAACAAGTAGATTACATGTTAAAAACTAGGTTCAGTTTTAGCTCTGGTGCATGTGAATATGAATCATATTTCCTTTACGAAACTATTTCTGTAACATTAAAAAGAAAGATCGTTAAGACATTGTGAATGTATCTGTAATAGTAAATTTGTGGATACATAAGGCGATTTCAAGTTGAAATTATGAATAACTATGGAATGTATATTTTTAGTGCTTCAGAGATTTCCAGTACTATTGCTAAATTATATAAATTGGACAAGGTCATTTTTTTAAAAAATTTTTAAATTAAGTGTTATTATTATTATTTTAGTATTAGTTTTACTCCATCTTATTATTGTTAATTTTTTTATTATTACATTTGCATAGTACCTGTCAAAAATGATATTGGAATTATTAAAATATAGATTGCCTTAGATCAGAGTATATGTGCATTCTTGCTAAGAAGCATTCCTCAGCTTCTACATTAAGTGCATTTAACTTGTAAATACTAAGGCTAACATTTCTGTGTTGTTTAAGCAGCAGAATGCTGCCATAGTGGATAGGCCAATTGCCGGTTTACCTTCAAATTCAAATCAGAACAAGGTCCACTTGTTAATTTTATATATTTATTGTCTTTAGTATGACAGATAAAGAGATGGAGAGAAAATGTTACCCTGTCTATTATTATATATGGTTTTAATAATATTGAAGATGCATATATATATATATATATATATATATATATATATATATATATATATATATATATTATATATATATATATATATATATATATAAATAAAAATTTTGGAAAAAAGCAATAACATTTTTGCTCTTGTATATAAATACTTGTCAAAATAAAATCCTTACATTTGCCTTTAGATGGTGAAATGTCCAGGGTAAGTAAAGTTTCCATTTTCTCTTTATATATAATTAAAAATGCTTATTCCAAAGATGGTATAGAAAAATCAGAAAGTATTGGGTGGAAGAATGACTACAGATTTTTGTTGCATTTATCAAAGACTTTGGTAAATGAAATGGTTTTTGAGGATATCTGCAAAAGACAAACATCAATGTGCAGAATAGAAATTAAAGTCTTGTCAAAAGCTATTTACATTTGTGTGTGTGTGTTTTAAATTGTATTTAAGTGGTTGAAGAGTTTATTAATCTGGATTTTTGTGATAAAAGATCAAAGTTAGTAATTAAATAATAAGTCTGTTTATGTCAACATGTTTTAAATTAATTTACTTGAAAAATTTTATTTCATTATCGATATTGCCTTTATTCTATTTAATCTGTTTCTTCTAATATTACTGGTCTTGAATTAGAATTAATAAAACAATTAGATTTTGGTCTCTAAAATGATTCATTTTGACACATTACTTGAATTCTGACATTCAGCACTAATTTTTGATGAGTTTTATCCTTTTTTTTGCTATTTGCCATAACTTTGTAGGATAAATAAAATTATTGAAGTAGCCTGAAGTAGGAATAAAGAAGCCTTGAACTTGAACCACATATCCTGTGAGCTTGTCTTTCATTGGCAATAATGTAACCAAGTTGGAAGCTTAAGGAAGCTGGATTTGACAAACCTTGTCATCTTGCACTTCCTTGATACAGTTCACCTTATTTATATGCAAATATACTAAGACTTAATATAAATATATCAGTATATACACAGGGAAATAGTAATACAAAATGACATTTTTCCCCTAATGACCATCACCCAGATCAGATCAGATAAAAAGTAACTGAAAAAACAAAACAAAAGGATGGTGGGAAATAAAAATTTCTTATTTGTAAACTAATTCTCTGATGAAATACAAGAGTGACAAACCTTAATAATGTCATTTAAATTAAAATTCCTCTAACTCTGAATGAATAATTTTGCTTAATTTCAGGTGTTTATGTGAATGATAAGAACATGTAGCTGGTGTAATGGTCAGTTGCTTGGAACAAGAAATTGGTGAATCAAGTTTGAATTCTAGGATAGTTTGTTACACCTACTTTGATTTTATCACTTTAAATGTTATTTTTTAGTGGATACCCATATATTTGAGTAGATGCCATTTATTTATTAAACAGTATATTTAATTTTGTCTATTGGCTTGAATAATCAAGAAATCTTATTAAAGAAAAATATGCACTTTCCAGCAAGATTAAAATCCCTTGGCAGGAGAAACTGTTGTTAGATCTGATATACTTTTATAAGGTACTATTCAACTTTTTTGGATAGATGATACACTCTGTCTAAAGCATGTCTGATCTAATGATGGTTTCTCTCGCCAAAAGTGTGTAGGTTTGAATCCTGCCAGAGAGCACATATTTTTCTTTAATAAGATTTCTCAAATATCAAAGCTGGTAGATGAAAATAAATATACTGTTTAATAAATAAACAGAATATGAGTATCCACTGAAAATAATGTTCAAGTAATAAAATCTGTCGGATTAATAAATAAAAAATCCTTGTAAATACCCTTCAGAAAGGTATGAACCCATCTCTTCTCCCTTCAGCTATGGGTTAATCAGTACGGGCGATGGGGCTATTTGGCCTTGGTTGGTAACCAATATAAGAGAAAGAAAACTGAATCCCCAAATTCTGGTAGATGGAACTCATTAGTGTAGTCATATAAAGGAAGGAAAAGCCTAATAAAAAAAAAAATCAAAACTTCCTTGGATTAAAAAGGTTGGGTGTTGGGCTAATCGCCACCACCTCATGGAACAATTACAAAAATCTCATCAAGATGCTGTATGTACCATGAAGCACCAGACAGTGAATATGTTAATGATAAAACTGAATTTAATCATTTTTATGAAATGATTATAAAGTCTGAACTATTATTGTATTATATAATACAAATATTAATTTCCTTATTTCTTTTTATATGAAATGAAGAATAATGATAAATGCTACGTAATAAAACTTAGAAAATGCTAGAGAAGCAAGTCCAACATTAAAAGTGCTTTAGATTAGGTTAATCCTTGTGGCTTTAATGTGTGCTTTTGGGATTTAAAATCTGGCATTGACCCTGGATTACCTGATAATCTCTTTATTTATACATTTTTTAAATAATCGGAAAAAACAAAAAAAATTGAAAATATAACTTGTTTATGGGTGGTGTAATAAATAAAATTTCATAAAAATATGTTGTCTTTTAGTTTGCAAAACAAAAAAAATTTGAAATTTGAAGACAAATTATCAAAACTTAAAACGAGAAGCAAAATAAAGTATGCATAATATCTCTTCTGATGTTGAAATAACTTACATGTGGATATGAGGGGGATGCTGAAAAATGGTTATTCCATGTAACTTAAAGAGAAAGTAATGACATAATCAAAATGTTGATGTTCCATAATAAAGGTTTTGGAAGGAAGCCCCCACCCCATAAATATGAGAAAGAAGGATAACAGCTACTGGATATGAGAAACCTATTTTCTTGAAAAATTGTTTTAAGATTTTTGAAATTTCAATTGGCTGGTCAGTTAATGAATACCAAATGTTTCCGTATAAGAAAACAGTAAATATTTCTGTTACAAGGCATATTTCAGTGTTAACACAATGGAGGCAATAACAGAGTAAATGATACTGACTTGGATTGAGGAATCAGAGAGCCACGTTTGAATTCTTGTTGAGTTCATTACATTCACTTAGGTGCTAATACACTTGGGAAAAGGTACAAATCTATTTCTTTTTCCCCCCAGCTATGAGTAAATAGCATGACAGACGGGGTCCTATAGTCTTTGCTGGCGACTAGTCTAGGAGAAGGAAAACTCTTAATTCAAACAGCCTAGATAGGGTTAGGCTCTATTATGCTATATTTCCCAAGACATACCACTGCTACTACAGTGCATGCAGTGACCCTATGACCTTAAGTGGTCATAGGACTCCTCATTATCACAATTCAAATAAAAACACACACACACAAAAACAACAAAAAACAAGATGGATTCAGGATATTAAGATTTTCAATTCTCAAAGTTGATCCTGAAATTATTAATTCATTTCATTCTTGTCATGATTTGTTTCTAAGGAGGACTGAAAATAACCAATACTGAAAAGCAATGTAATATAGAGGAAGCCACTTATTGTGAAGAAATAGGGACAGGGTTTTTCAGATAATAAATGGCAGATGACACAATTAAAGGATATAAAAAATTGCAACAATTTACATTCATTATTGTAAACAATTTTATACATCCACAACTTTGATTATAGTAAGATAATTTTTTTTTTTCATTCGTTTTAAATGCAGTTTTTGGGACCAAATGATTTTCAAAACAATAATATTATCTGTGATTATAATAAATGGCTTTGTCTGTATTTACAAAAAAGGTTTCTTCCTAAGATGGAAATAAACTTTTCAATTTTTTTCCCAAAATTACTGTGTGGGAAATTAACTTTTACACTCTTTGAACAATTTATTACACAAGTTTCTTGGAGATATTTTGATCACTTGGCAGAGCTTTTGTTTTTCTTTCTCAAGTAAATTGAAATTTGATAAATATGGCAAAGGGGTTGCAGGATTCTCAACTTCAGTTTCTCTTCTACCAAAAGATAACAAGTGTTATACAATCAAAGAATGCATGAATTAAAAAAAAAGAAGAAAAGAAGCCCATTTTCTTATCTAATTGCAAAACTTTTCAGAAAGTAAAATGTGGAAGGAAGGAAAAAAAAACAATTTTATTTTTTATCAAGCTGTTCAACCGTGTTCAAATATCGAAGTAAACTGAATCATGTTATCAGGTAGCAAAACAATCCATATTTAAAAAAAAAAAAAAAAAAAAAAAAAAAATGAAAAGTTTAAAATTTACCAGAAGGAAAGTAAACTTTACATTCAAATAGTTGATCATTAGAAAAACATTTACATATCAATATAGAAAATATGTAAAGAATAGATTTGTTATAGAATTTGTGACTGAAACAAATCAGTTACACAAGTGTTGCTGGGATTTTGTTATCAGGCCTGTTGTAGTTTCTCTATCAGTGCAAATAGTGTTTACACAGAAATTAAAGATGGAATTTTAAATGCTGATTTTGAAGCCCCCCCTCCCCCCCACAACCACCAATTTGGGATTGTATGCAAACTAAGCTCACCTTACAAAATAACTTGGTGAACTTAACCCTTCCACTGCTATGGTCATACTTAAAAATAATAAAGCATCACTTGAAATTGAAGCTAGACTTAAAAATAGCATAATTGCTCACTGAATTTAAAAACAAGTTTCTTAATTCCATGAAAGCATCCCCAAGGTATATCACACATTAATGCATTATGGAAACAAAAAAGTAGTCATCAAGACCCTTATATGTACAGAGGCATCTCAATTGGATCCATTATAGTGAAAGTACTAATAAACATTGTATTAACTATGCTCTTACTGTTCGATGAAAGTCAACACCTCTCTTTAGTTTTCATTTTGGTAAGGGGTATAATGATGGTATATATGTTGTCAAACAAATGCAGGAAAGTGCATACCACTCCAATAGAAAATTGTATACCTGCTTTGTTGACCTCACAGCAGCATATTATCACATCAGTAGTGGCTTTCTCTTCTCAGACATTACAAGCCGCCTTCCAAGTGGTGACTCAACTGAACATCTTAATCTGATAGATGAACTAAATGAGTCCATAAAATTGTACATGTCCAATATGGAATCATTTCAAAATGAGAGTGCCAACCTACTTAATCTTTTTGTAACAATAGGGGTCAGTTGAGGTCTTGTTAAATTGAAAACAGTGAAACCTATCACAAAAATGGATAAGGATCATTTACTTTTGAGTGATGGTTATCAGTAAGTGGAATCAACTTCAAGAGGCTCAGACAGAGAGAAAGTCGCAGAAGGAAAAAAATTACTTTAGATGAAGATTACAAGACAAAGAAAATTGTGATTTACAAAACTAACCTTCTCACGAAAAGGCACACAGAAAGGACAAAACAGGCCACAGAGAATGGATAGGGTAGACAGCCACTGGATTGTGCATCTCCACCCCCTCCCTATGCATCATTTCCACTTTACTCGCTTATAGGAGTAGGTTACAAGTCCAAAATAAAATCTGGTTTACAGCTAAAAATTGTTTTGTTTTTCACTTGTGGGTAACAATCTGGCTAAATGGTAATTCTTAACCCACAAGCAGTTGACTGAAAGGAACTGCACCCTGTCAACAAACCTGGTGTCTGGTTTGAGTAGTAATGCAACATTTTCCTAAACTATGCATTGCGCATATACAAGCACAAACTTGAAGAGACAGGCACTGATCTATTAAGAATTCAATAACATATTCCAAACAAATTTCCTAATACAAAACAGCATTCTTGCTAGACGCTTGACCAATGTACTGATGATAATATAGGTATTCATAGTTGGGATAAGAATAATCTTGAACAAAACAAAAAAACAAAACATCTACCAAGTGTTCTAAGCAATAGGAAACGATGATAAAAATTTATGATGTGGAATTACTAAAAACCAAAGACTTCAAATAGCTCAGTGTATGGGTCAGTCATAATGAATTTGGTATAGGAGAAAAGAAAATCGAACATAAAATAGGTGAGGCTGTTTCACCAAACACTGGAAATTGCTACAAAACCAAAACATTAACCTAAAAACCATGGCTTTGAGTGAATGATGACTGTAACACTTAATGAGGATCATCCTTCTTTGAACCTCATGGACTGGCACTACAGAATCACAAAGAAAAAACTGTACCAGAAACCACATCACTTGAGGATCGCAGTTACTGAACAGCAGCAATAGCTAGAATGGATATCACATGAAACTTGAAGATAAAATAATGGCATAATGTTGACATTCCAAACTATTTCAAACAAAAGTTTAGGAAGAAAGCATCGCATCAATACTGGAAATGTTGGTCACACTTACTAAACTTGGGAAACCTAATTTCCTGAAAAAATGTTTTAAGAGAAAGATTTTATAAATTTCAATCGACAAGGCAAATTATTGGGTCAATGAATGCCAAATGATTTCTCTATAGAAACAGTTCATTACTACTTGTTAAAAATCAAAAGATTTGATAATCTGAACACAATCAGATAATGACCATTGTATGTAAAGCTATCAGCCAATTTTCATCAAGTGCTGTCAAGTTGTTCTTTTTATATGTAGACATGAGCAATTGAAATAACCTGCTTTCTTGCAGGTCTTGATGGCTAGCAAGATAACATCTGTTAAATCTTGTCTGAGCTCTTGACATGTGTGCTTATCATTTGAGTTGTTAAGACTAATATTTCTATCCTTGTTGGTTCTGTGGCCTTCTTTATTGTCTGAAATTTAAAAATCTGTCCAGACTAATATTCTCATGACTCTTACATCAATTAAGATGTCATAAAAATCAACAAAAATAAGATGACTCCTGAAAAATTTAATTTATTCATAGGCAGGCCTATTTGTAGGTTTGAATAAAATTTCAATGAGATAATGTTGGATTTCCTTTTGTGCAGACTACAAGAATAGTGTGTGCAGTGGGAAGAGTGTCAGAACTGTTCTATTGTTGTTGATACAAAATAAGCATTCCAATTTTCTGCATTTTTTGGAAAATAAGGAAGAGGATAAGTGAGGGAGAGTTTATCTGAAATTAAAGATAGCAAAGTTTCTTTACTCTCACATTTCATGACTTTTTAAAAAACCTAATCCAAGACAAATCTGAAGAGAAACAAGTTAATATAAAAAGAAAGTTATATATATTTGGTTGGATTGATGTGAGTTTGTGACCCTGGGTTTCACGCCTTTGCGATCGTTAGACAAATTGATTAATTTTTTAAAAATTTTGGATTTATGTAGATTGGGTTAGCATGAGTGATATCACGACGACGACACCCCCCCACTTCCATAATAACACCAATACACGCAATCTATATAAATCCAAAATTAAAAAAAAATGAATCAGTTTGTCTGACGATCGCAAAGGCGTGAAACCCAGTCACAAACTTACATCAATCCAACCAAATACGTTAGCTCTATCTCTGATATTGAGCGCTTTCTAATAAGTACCGCGCATATTTATATACACACACACACACATAAAATCTTTCTTTTGTTTATTATTTAGTTTAAACATCAGAATTAAATTTTTAGGACACTTTTTCTGCATTTTAGAACGTGTGCTGAACAATCTGCAGTACATTTTTAATTTTAACAGATTTTAAAGTAGTCTGTAGGTAATCAAAGATCTTTTTCTTTTTTAATCAAAATCACTAAGCAGCAATAACATGTGAGGATTTTTTCGCAACAAATTACTCAGTACTTATTTCGACTAACCGTATTACTTTGCTAGTTAATTTAATATAAGTGACAGATGGCTATATTGTTGATTATTGATATAATTTGTTTAAAAATAATGCATCGACTATTGTTTGCGTCACGTGGTAATAACTGCAAGTAAAAAAATTATTCACTAAAATAGGCAACTAAAAAAAAAAACGTTTTAAAAAAGTTCTCTGCAAATAGAGGCCTTGCAAGAAAAAAAAATGTCTTTTTTATTTTTAATGAATGGGTGAGAACAAAAACGACTAATGATTTAGCTACGTTATTCCTAACATGAAACGAAAATAAATGAATTCACCGTCGTGCAGTAAAGCTCAAATGAGCAAAAAGGTTACAAAAGTGGAGCACCGACGGAACGAAATCGAACTCTAACCGACTTTGAAGAGCTTGATTAAATTTAAAAAAAAAACCCACTGCTCTATAGTAAGCATTCTTTAATTAAAATAAAATTAATACAACTCTCACAACAAAGAAATGTTTACGAGTGTTTAAAAACGATACAGGTTATTTCTTTTCCTTCTCTAAGTAAACAATAACTCAGTTCAACAGATGATACGCAAATAAATAAGCGGAAAACAGGCACTAATTTCGCATTATTTATTTATTTTTCTACTACTATAGTTCACATTGCGAATTAAACTTCATTTTCGTAAACATTTTGACAGGATTTTAAAATGTTATTAAATTCATACGTTTTGAAAGCGTATAAAAAAAAAACCCTCTCTAAAACTTTCAGAAATCCATATAAATAATCACTAAACGAAATCGTACAGAAACCACGTGATCAAACACACTTCCGACGTTACACACCCAACAATCAGTACGAGGATCGAATGCTTACTAAGTCGGTTAGAATTGGCTTCAAAGATATTTTTTTGTGGGGTGTAAAATTCAGGAATGTGTTTATTTTATCTGTTTCTTATATGATTATAAAGAATATTATTGATAATATGATTTTTAAAAAATCGTTTCCATACGAAAACGTCAGCTGATTTCTGCGTGAAAAACAAACACACACAAAAAAACTGGTTTTTTGTTAAGATATTCTTAATGTACGTAAAAGAGACAAAAAAAAAATCAAAAATGGAAAAAAAACCCAACTGAAATGGATTTTTTAACGCTTAAAAGTTAAAACAAACAAACCAAAAAAAACAAAAACAACAAAAAAATACTAATATTAGCTTCATTCGCTAAGGAAATTTAATAGCATTTTACACGTTGAACAGGAAAAATAAATAAACCCCTAAAGAAAAAATAATTTAATTTCTAGTGAATTGGTAATTTAATCGGAATCCTGTCTGTTTAAGTGTACTAAAAAAGATAATGTAAAACAGGACTTAAAATCTGACTGATTTGCATTTGTTGAGTTTGAGTATACTCTTCATTTAAAATTAAGATACAAATTAAATATGAACAAAAATATTACTTCACATAGATCCCAATTAAGTCTTATTTTATAATAATGGCAAATCGAGATAAGTAATCAATATTTTAAATAATTATAATAGACTTCAGCTGTGTGGATGGAGTGTTTTTAAAAGACCGGATTCAATGTGGAGGAAAAAAAGAAAATAGCGACAAATATTTATCAGTCTCCATACAATAAGGACATATAAATATATAATTAATACGAAAATTTTAAATTTCTAAAGATTGTTCATGATATCATAATAAATATCACTTAGTTTAATTAAAATAAATTGCTTTTTACCTTGATGAATTTACCCGTTCAATGCTAGCAGGATGGCCGTCCCAACCTCTCTAATCGTATTTAATTTCTAACATAGGAGAGCGTAACACAGGTCGATATCATTTATCTCCCTTGAAACTGGTTGGATTTTTCAGTCCCAAGCATTTTCTCAAAACTTATCATTGATGATTTTTAAAAATAATGACTTTATGATATTACATTAAAAATATGCATACTGTGATTTTGGAAATTTAAAAAAATCCTGAAATAGTATTGTCAATGATTTTTAAATACAGGTTTTTTAACGTTAGCGAATATCATTAATGGCAGTTAATAAGTTTTATGCTTTTGATATTATTTGTGCAAAGTTGAGTGGGTGAAAGTTTGACCTTATAAAAATATTCAACTCACACACAAAAAAGGCAAAGAAGAAAGCAGATAAAATGTAAATCTAAAATTCATATATTATAGAAATTTAGAAAATTCTTTTTTTGTTTCTTTTAAGTCCTGTCTCTTATGAAGGCAAGTTTTTGTATAACAGGAAACAGATGCAACACAAGAAAATTTCTTAATGTTCTGTTTACCACTTTATGTGAACTAGCTACTTACTATATTTTATTTTATGGTGTGCACACATAGTATTAAACACAAGAAAAATCATGAATATGTAGATATTTGCAACAAAATAATATGCGTTACTTGTAGAGTATAAAATTTCTAATAACTTAAAAACCATACATTTTTAAAAGCTAAAACTTTGTTGATTAATAATTTTGATATATGTTTTACATTTAAAGTATATCATATTATTAATCTGCAAAGTTTCAGCTTTTAAGCATGTGTTGTTATAAAGTGTAATTTTAAGTTGGTAAACACTCTGTAAGGATATCATATCTTATTGATAATTTTCAATAAAAAGAAATTTTTTACTTTGAAACTGATTAGTTAATAGAATATGTTCTAATAATATGTTTGCTATAATTTGAATCTGTCTAATTTGTTCATTTTATCTAATCTTAATTTATACAGATTTTTAAATTTTTTCTTTATAAATGCTGCATATTGGCTGTTATATAACGATATTGTAGTGGTCACTGGATCGCCTTAACTAATTTATATTATGCAAATTACCACAAAATATGAAACAAGAAGAAGAAACACATTCAACAAGAGAAGTTGCACAAGTAAATGGAATTTATATATGCATAACAACAATTGTAGAAAACAGAAATTCAGTTGTGTTTGAAATGCTGAAATTTACTTGTCCTTGGAATTTTAAGTGAGGAAAATGTTCTTGTTGATAAAATGTGAAGTGTATTAAAAGGTGTGTGAGTTTGGAGAATTTTAGTAAGATGTAGTGTTACTTGTAGGAGAATTAAACAGTTTGAAAATTGTGTGAAAAATGTGTGTTATGTAAAGAGTTTCTGCCCTTGTAGTTGTAAATATAGACTGTAGTTGTGTCAAGGCATATAGTCAGGATTTCCGTTACTTATCTGCTTTTCGCCAAATCTTTTGTGATTCTCCAACTGCAACTATCAAAAACTGTTGTGTTTTTACTGTTATCAGAAGTGAATGTGTGTGTGTGTGTTTGCATGTGTGATGGTGTTTTCCCCAAAGGGAAAACTGCAAATTCTCCATAGATCTTTACATTGTTTGTACGTGAGAGTAGAAAAAAGAGATCGAGAGAAGATGTCACCAAGTATTTAGCAGTAATGGGAACCACATAGTAGGCTCCAGAACATGTTTACATTTTTTGGCACATTGTACTTTGAACAGGTCAAGTTGAGGTCAACTGTGCAGATGTAGGCGGAAACACTATATTATTATTCATGGACCAATCAGAATACATCAGTTGCTATATTTGATTTTGGAGCCTATATGTGTTTAGTTTGGATAGATTTGAGTTGAAAAAAGTAAATGTAGAAGTCTACTTCAACAATACCTCCCTACAGATAGAAAAATATTTTTCAATATGTAATCCGCAGTTTAAATTGTGTAAAATAGTTGTTTCTGTTTTTCTTTAAAGTCTCTGAGAGTCATAGAGAAATATCAAGAGAAATATATAGAGAAATGCTTTAAAAGCATTATTGCCAAGTTGAGAATTGTAATTTGATACTGTTCATTAAGTGGTCAAAAGAGTGGGCTTGTGGCGAGAGACAGTTGTATTTCATCTTGCTGGACAAGTAAACTGTTCTGAAGCATTTTGAAAATATTCTCATTATTTTAAATGTTCTTATAGGATCATGCACACACACATTAGCTCCACAAATTTCTTACGAAGTGAATGCATATTTTTTGCACACCTGATTAATCAAAAAATGTGGACAGGTTTTTATTTTTTAGAAAACGTGCATAAGTGTTTTTTGTATATTAAGAATTGTGCCAAAGTTGATCCAATTTTTCTCAAACTTTCCTTAATGGGAAATTGCATCATTTCC